>CM034083.1:28575118-28786110 GCA_019845555.1 Aristolochia fimbriata | reverse complement strand
TTATTTAAAACCCTTAACGTTGCCATAAAAGTATGATTTTTATTAAACTTCCTTTCTGATAGCTGTCAATTATTATTTTTCCTGAAATACCCTTGCTAAAGCCTTGTTCCACTATTTTATCCAAATTGTCTTACTATAACCTTCAATTATTTTTTTATCAAAATTCCCTTACTATAGCCTTTAACCATGATTTCTTTTCAAATTCCTTACTACAGCATTTTGCCTTGATTTTTGATAAAATTTTTTTTTAACTTATAGTATTGAACCACCATTTTCTTCAAATTCTCTTACTATAACTTTCAGCCATGATTTTACTTTAAATTCCCTTAATATAGCCTTCAATTAAGATTTTTTAATATAATTCACTTACTATAGCCTTCAATAGATCAAATTACTTTTAATTATGATTTTTTTCATTAAATTTTTCTTAGTAAAACCTTCAGCTCTGACTTTTCTTAAAATTCTATTAGTAAAATCTTCAGCCATAATTTTCTATAATATCCATTACTAAAAGCCTTAAACCATAATTTTTCTAAAATTCCCTTACTATAGCCTTCACCCATGATTTTTTTTCAAATTCTCTAACTAAAGCCTTATACCATGAATTTCTTCAAACTCTATTACTATATCTTTCCATCATAATTTTTGTCAAGAGTTTCTTAGCCTTCAACCGTTATTTTTCTTAAGATTCACTAATTGAATCCTTTTTCCATGATTTTTGAAAAAAATCCCTTAAAATAGCCTTGTACCATTGTTTTATTCAATTTTTGTTATGATAGCCTTCAGCCATCATTTTTTTCTTAACATTCCATTGCCTTAACATTCAGTTCTGATTTTTCATAAAATTCCCTTACAGTATCCTTCTGCTTTTATACTTCTTAAAATTCTTTTACAACAATTAACTGCCAAGTTTTTTTTTATTTAAAAACCCTGAACATTGCCATAAAGAATGATATTTATTAAATTTCTTTTCCGATAGCCGTCAATTATTATTTTTCCTCAAAATCCATTGCTAAAGCCTTGTCCCACTATTTTATCCAAATTGTCTTACTATAGCCTTCAATCATTTTTTAATCAAAATTCCCTTACTATAGCCTTCAACCATGATTTCTTTTCAAATTCCTTACTATAGCCTTTTGCCCTGATTTTTGTTAAAATTTTTTAACTTATAGCATTGAACCACCATTTCCTTCAAATTCTCTTACTATAACTTTCAGCCATGTTTTTACAATAAATTCCCTTACTATAGCCTTCAACTAAGATTTTTAATATAATTCACTTACTATAGCCTTCAACCGTGATATTACTTTAATTTTGATTTTTCTTAAAATTCCCTTAGTACAAACTTCAGATATGACATTTCTTAAAATTCTATAAGTAAAATCTTCAGCCATAATTTTCTATTATATCCATTACTATAGCCTTAAACCATAATTTTTCTAAAATTCCCTTACTATAGCCTTCACCCATTGTTTTTCTTCAATAGACTTTCTCTTATTATATCTTATCGTCATAATTTTGGTCAAGAGTCTCTTAGCCTTCAACCGTTATTTTTCTTCAGATTCACTTACTGTATCCTTTTTTTCATGATTTTTGAAAAAAAATCCCCTTAAAATAGCCTTGTACCATTGTTTTATTCAATTTTTGTTACGATAGCCTTCAGCCATCATTGTTCTTAACATTCCCTTGCCTTAACATTCAGTTCTGATTTTTTTCATAAATTCCCTTACTGTATCCTTCTGCTTTTATATTTCTTAAAATTCTTCTACAACAATTGACAGCCAAGTTTTCTATTATTTAAAAACCCTTAACGTTGCCATAAAGCATGATTTTTATTAAACTTCCTTTCTGATAGCCGTCAATTATTATTTTTCCTCAAATACCCTTGCTAAAGCCTTGTCCCACTATTTTATCCAAATTGTCTTACTATAGCCTTCAATTATTTTTTTATCAAAATTCCCTTTCTATAGCCTTTAACCATGATTTCTTTTCAAATTCCTTACTATGGCATTTTGCCCTGATTTTTGTTAAAATTTTTTAACTTATTGCATTGAACCACCATTTTCTTCAAATTCTCTTACTATAACTTTCAGCCATGATTTTACTTTAAATTCCCTTACTATAGCCTTCAATTAAGATTTTTAATATAATTCACTTACTATAGCCTTCAACCGTGATATTACTTTAATTATGATTTTTCTTAAAATTCCCTTAGTACAAACTTCGGATATGACATTTCTTAAAATTCTATTAGTAAAATCTTCAGCCATAATTTTCTATTATATCCATTACTATAGCCTTAAACCATATTTTTTCTAAAATTCCCTTACTATAGCCTTCACCCATGATTTTTCTTCAAATTCTCTAACTATAGACTTATTCCATGAATTTCTTCAAATTCTCTTACTATATCTTTCAGTCATAATTTTGGTCAAGAGTCACTTAGCCTTCAAAGGTTATTTTTCTTTAGATTCTCTTACTGTATCCTTTTTCCATGATTTTGGAAAAAAATCCCTTAAAATAGCCTTGTACCAATGTTTTATTCAATTTTTGTTATGATAGCCTTCAGCCATCATTTTTCTTAACATTCCATTGCCTTAACATTCAGTTCTGATTTTTCATAAAATTCCCTTACTGTATCCTTCTGCTTTTATATTTCTTAAAATTCTTTTACAACAATTAACTGCCAAGTTTTTTTTTATTTAAAAACCCTTAACATTGCCATAAAGAATGATTTTTTTAAATTTCTTTTCCGATAGCCGTCAATTATTATTTTTCCTCAAAACCATTGCTAAAGCCTTGTCCCACTATTTTATCCAAATTGTCTTACTATAGCCTTCAATCATTTTTTTTAATCAAAATTCCCTTACTATAGCCTTCAACCATGATTTCTTTTCAAATTCCTTACTATAGCCTTTTTGCCCTGATTTTTGTTAAAATTTTTTTAACTTATAGCATTGAACCACCATTTTCCTTCAAATTCTCTTACTATAACTTTCAGCCATGTTTTTACAATAAATTCCCTTACTATAGCCTTCAACTAAGATTTTTAATATAATTCACTTACTATAGCCTTCAACCGTGATATTACTTTAATTTTGATTTTTCTTAAAATTCCCTTAGTACAAACTTCAGATATGACATTTCTTAAAATTCTATAAGTAAAATCTTCAGCCATAATTTTCTATTATATCCATTACTATAGTCTTATACCATAATTTTTCTAAAATTCCCTTACTATAGCCTTCACCCATGATTTTTCTTCAAATTCTATAACTATAGCCTTATACCATGAATTTCTTCAAATTCTCTTTCTATATCTTTCCATCATAATTTTGGTCAAGAGTCTCTTACCCTTCAACCGTTATTTTTCTTCAGATTCACAAACTGTATCCTTTTTCCATGATTTTTGAAAAAAATCTCTTAAAATAGCCTTGTACCATTCTTTTATTCAATTTTTGTTACGATAGCCTTCAGCCATCATTTTTCTTAACATTCCATTGCCTTAACATTCAGTTCTGATTTTTTATAAAATTCCCTTACTGTATCCTTCTGCTTTTATATTTCTTAAAATTCTTCTACAACAATTAACAGCCAAGTTTTCTTTTATTTAAAAACCCTTAACGTTGCCATAAAGTATGATTTTTATTAAACTTCCTTTCTGATAGCTGTCAATTATTATTTTTCCTCAAATACCCTTGCTAAAGCCTTGTTCCACTATTTTATCCAAATTGTCTTACTATAACCTTCAATTATTTTTTTATCAAAATTCCCTTACTATAGCCTTTAACCATGATTTCTTTTCAAATTCCTTACTACAGCATTTTGCCTTGATTTTTGATAAAATTTTTTAACTTATAGTATTGAACCACCATTTTCTTCAAATTCTCTTACTATAACTTTCAGCCATGATTTTACTTTAAATTCCCTTAATATAGCCTTCAATTAAGATTTTTAATATAATTCACTTACTATAGCCTTCAACCGTCAAATTACTTTAATTATGATTTTTCATTAAATTTTCTTAGTAAAGCCTTCAGCTCTGACTTTTCTTAAAATTCTATTAGTAAAATCTTCAGCCATAATTTTCTATAATATCCATTACTAAAGCCTTAAACCATAATTTTTCTAAAATTCCCTTACTATAGCCTTCACCCATGATTTTTTTTCAAATTCTCTAACTAAAGCCTTATACCATGAATTTCTTCAAACTCTATTACTATATCTTTCCATCATAATTTTTGTCAAGAGTTTCTTAGCCTTCAACCGTTATTTTTCTTAAGATTCACTAATTGAATCCTTTTTCCATGATTTTTGAAAAAAATCCCTTAAAATAGCCTTGTACCATTGTTTTATTCAATTTTTGTTATGATAGCCTTCAGCCATCATTTTTTTTAACATTCCATTGCCTTAACATTCAGTTCTGATTTTTCATAAAATTCCCTTACAGTATCCTTCTGCTTTTATACTTCTTAAAATTCTTTTACAACAATTAACTGCCAAGTTTTTTTTTTTTTTTATTTAAAACCCTGAACATTGCCATAAAGAATGATATTTATTAAATTTCTTTTCGATAGCCGTCAATTATTATTTTTCCTCAAAATCCATTGCTAAAGCCTTGTCCCACTATTTTATCCAAATTGTCTTACTATAGCCTTCAATCATTTTTTAATCAAAATTCCCTTACTATAGCCTTCAACCATGATTTCTTTTCAAATTCCTTACTATAGCCTTTTGCCCTGATTTTTTGTTAAAAATTTTTTAACTTATAGCATTGAACCACCATTTCCTTCAAATTCTCTTACTATAACTTTCAGCCATGTTTTTACAATAAATTCCCTTACTATAGCCTTCAACTAAGATTTTTAATATAATTCACTTACTATAGCCTTCAACCGTGATATTACTTTAATTTTGATTTTTCTTAAAATTCCCTTAGTACAAACTTCAGATATGACATTTCTTAAAATTCTATAAGTAAAATCTTCAGCCATAATTTTCTATTATATCCATTACTATAGCCTTAAACCATAATTTTTCTAAAATTCCCTTACTATAGCCTTCACCCATTGTTTTTCTTCAAATTCTCTTATTATATCTTATCGTCATAATTTTGGTCAAGAGTCTCTTAGCCTTCAACCGTTATTTTTCTTCAGATTCACTTACAGTATCCTTTTTCATGATTTTTGAAAAAAATCCCCTAAAATAGCCTTGTACCATTGTTTTATTCAATTTTTGTTACGATAGCCTTCAGCCATCATTGTTCTTAACATTCCCTTGCCTTAACATTCAGTTCTGATTTTTCATAAAATTCCCTTACTGTATCCTTCTGCTTTTATATTTCTTAAAATTCTTCTACAACAATTGACAGCCAAGTTTTCTTTTATTTAAAAACCCTTAACGTTGCCATAAAGCATGATTTTTATTAAACTTCCTTTCTGATAGCCGTCAATTATTATTTTTCCTCAAATACCCTTGCTAAAGCCTTGTCCCACTATTTTATCCAAATTGTCTTACTATAGCCTTCAATTATTTTTTTATCAAAATTCCCTTTCTATAGCCTTTAACCATGATTTCTTTTCAAATTCCTTACTATGGCATTTTGCCCTGATTTTTGTTAAAATTTTTTAACTTATTGCATTGAACCACCATTTTCTTCAAATTCTCTTACTATAACTTTCAGCCATGATTTTACTTTAAATTCCCTTACTAT
Organism: Aristolochia fimbriata; assembly: GCA_019845555.1. Classification (NCBI taxonomy): domain Eukaryota; kingdom Viridiplantae; phylum Streptophyta; class Magnoliopsida; order Piperales; family Aristolochiaceae; genus Aristolochia; species Aristolochia fimbriata. The sequence continues at coordinate 28,780,397 of CM034083.1, read as the reverse complement.
AGCCTTCAATTAAGATTTTTAATATAATTCACTTACTATAGCCTTCAACCGTGATATTACTTTAATTATGATTTTTCTTAAAATTCCCTTAGTACAAACTTCGGATATGACATTTCTTAAAATTCTATTAGTAAAATCTTCAGCCATAATTTTCTATATATCCATTACTATAGCCTTAAACCATATTTTTCTAAAATTCCCTTACTATAGCCTTCACCCATTTTTTTCTTCAAATTCTCTAACTATAGACTTATTCCATGAATTTCTTCAAATTCTCTTACTATATCTTTCAGTCATAATTTTGGTCAAGAGTCACTTAGCCTTCAAAGGTTATTTTCTTTAGATTCTCTTACTGTATCCTTTTTCCATGATTTTGGAAAAAATCCCTTAAAATAGCCTTGTACCAATGTTTTATTCAATTTTTTGTTATGATAGCCTTCAGCCATCATTTTTCTTAACATTCCATTGCCTTAACATTCAGTTCTGATTTTTCATAAAATTCCCTTACTGTATCCTTCTGCTTTTATATTTCTTAAAATTCTTTTACAACAATTAACTGCCAAGTTTTTTTTTTTATTTAAAACCCTTAACATTGCCATAAAGAATGATTTTTTTTAAATTTCTTTTTCGATAGCCGTCAATTATTATTTTTCCTCAAAAACCATTGCTAAAGCCTTGTCCCACTATTTTATCCAAATTGTCTTACTATAGCCTTCAATCATTTTTTTAATCAAAATTCCCTTACTATAGCCTTCAACCATGATTTCTTTTCAAATTCCTTACTATAGCCTTTTTGCCCTGATTTTTGTTAAAATTTTTTAACTTATAGCATTGAACCACCATTTCCTTCAAATTCTCTTACTATAACTTTCAGCCATGTTTTACAATAAATTCCCTTACTATAGCCTTCAACTAAGATTTTTAATATAATTCACTTACTATAGCCTTCAACCGTGATATTACTTTAATTTTGATTTTTCTTAAAATTCCCTTAGTACAAACTTCAGATATGACATTTCTTAAAATTCTATAAGTAAAATCTTCAGCCATAATTTTCTATTATATCCATTACTATAGTCTTAAACCATAATTTTTCTAAAATTCCTTACTATAGCCTTCACCCATGATTTTTTTCTTCAAATTCTATAACTATAGCCTTATACCATGAATTTCTTCAAATTCTCTTTCTATATCTTTCCATCATAATTTTGGTCAAGAGTCTCTTACCCTTCAACCGTTATTTTTCTTCAGATTCACAAACTGTATCCTTTTTCCATGATTTTTGAAAAAAATCTCTTAAAAATAGCCTTGTACCATTCATTTTTTTAATTTTTTGTTTACGATAGCCTTCAGCCATCATTTTTCTTAACATTCCATTGCCTTAACATTCAGTTCTGATTTTTTTATAAAATTCCCTTACTGTATCCTTCTGCTTTTATATTTCTTCAAATTCTTCTACAAGAATTAACAGCCAAGTTTTCTTTTATTTAAAAACCCTTAACGTTGCCATAAAGTATGATTTTTATTAAACTTCCTTTCTGATAGCTGTCAATTATTATTTTTCCTCAAATACCCTTGCTAAAGCCTTGTTCCACTATTTTATCCAAATTGTCTTACTATAACCTTCAATTATTTTTTTATCAAAATTCCCTTACTATAGCCTTTAACCATGATTTCTTTTCAAATTCCTTACTACAGCATTTTGCCTTGATTTTTGATAATAATTTTTAACTTATAGTATTGAACCACCATTTTCTTCAAATTCTCTTACTATAACTTTCAGCAATGATTTTACTTTAAATTCCCTTAATATAACCTTCAATTAAGATTTTTAATATAATTCACTTACTATAGCCTTCAACCGTCAAATTACTTTAATTATGATTTTTCATTAAATTTTCTTAGTAAAGCCTTCAGCTCTGACTTTTCTTAAAATTCTATTAGTAAAATCTTCAGCCATAATTTTCTATAATATCCATTACTAAAGCCTTAAACCATAATTTTTCTAAAATTCCCTTACAATAGCCTTCACCCATGATTTTTTTTCAAATTCTCTAACTAAAGCCTTATACCATGAATTTCTTCAAACTCTATTACTATATCTTTCCATCATAATTTTTGTCAAGAGTTTCTTAGCCTTCAACCGTTATTTTTCTTAAGATTCACTAATTGAATCCTTTTTCCATGATTTTTGAAAAAAATCCCTTAAAATAGCCTTGTACCATTGTTTTATTCAATTTTTGTTATGATAGCCTTCAGCCATCATTTTTCTTAACATTCCATTGCCTTAACATTCAGTTCTGATTTTTCATAAAATTCCCTTACTGTATCCTTCTGCTTTTATATTTCTTAAAATTCTTTTACAACAATTAACTGCCAAGTTTTTTTTTATTTAAAAACCCTTAACATTGCCATAAAGAATGATATTTTTTAAATTTCTTTTCCGATAGCCGTCAATTATTATTTTTCCTCAAAAACCATTGCTAAAGCCTTGTCCCACTATTTTATCCAAATTGTCTTACTATAGCCTTCAATCATTTTTTAATCAAAATTCCCTTACTATAGCCTTCAACCATGATTTCTTTTCAAATTCCTTACTATAGCCTTTTGCCCTGATTTTTGTTAAAATTTTTTAACTTATAGCATTGAACCACCATTTCCTTCAAATTCTCTTACTATAACTTTCAGCCATGTTTTTACAATAAATTCCCTTACTATAGCCTTCAACTAAGATTTTTAATATAATTCACTTACTATAGCCTTCAACCGTGATATTACTTTAATTTTGATTTTTCTTAAAATTCCCTTAGTACAAACTTCAGATATGACATTTCTTAAAATTCTATAAGTAAAATCTTCAGCCATAATTTTCTATTATATCCATTACTATAGCCTTAAACCATAATTTTTCTAAAATTCCCTTACTATAGCCTTCACCCATGATTTTTCTTCAAATTCTATAACTATAGCCTTATACCATGAATTTCTTCAAATTCTCTTTCTATATCTTTCCATCATAATTTTGGTCAAGAGTCTCTTACCCTTCAACCGTTATTTTTCTTCAGATTCACTAACTGTATCCTTTTTCCATGATTTTTGAAAAAAATCTCTTAAAATAGCCTTGTACCATTCTTTTATTTAATTTTTGTTACGATAGCCTTCAGCCATCATTTTTCTTAACATTCCATTGCCTTAACATTCAGTTCTGATTTTTTATAAAATTCCCTTACTGTATCCTTCTGCTTTTATATTTCTTAAAATTCTTCTACAACAATTAACAGCCAAGTTTTTTTTTTTATTTAAACCCTTAACGTTGCCATAAAGTATGATTTTTATTAAACTTCTTTTCTGATAGCTGTCAATTATTATTTTTCCTCAAATACCCTTGCTAAAGCCTTGTCCCACTATTTTATCCAAATTGTCTTACTATAACCTTCAATTTTTTTTTATCAAAATTCCCTTACTATAGCCTTTAACCATGATTTCTTTTCAAATTCCTCACTACAGCATTTTGCCCTGATTTTTGTTAAAATTTTTTAACTTATAGCATTGAACCACCATTTTCTTCAAATTCTCTTACTATAACTTTCAGCCATGATTTTACTTTAAATTCCCTTAATATAGCCTTCAATTAAGATTTTTAATATAATTCACTTACTATAGCCTTCAACCGTCAAATTACTTTAATTATGATTTTTCATTAAATTTTCTTAGTAAAGCCTTCAGCTCTGACTTTTCTTAAAATTCTATTAGTAAAATCTTCAGCCATAATTTTCTATAATATCCATTACTAAAGCCTTAAACCATAATTTTTCTAAAATTCCCTTACTATAGCCTTCACCCATGATTTTTTTTCAAATTCTCTAACTAAAGCCTTATACCATGAATTTCTTCAAACTCTATTACTATATCTTTCCATCATAATTTTTGTCAAGAGTTTCTTAGCCTTCAACCGTTATTTTTCTTAAGATTCACTAATTGAATCCTTTTTCCATGATTTTTGAAAAAAATCCCTTAAAATAGCCTTGTACCATTGTTTTATTCAATTTTTGTTATGATAGCCTTCAGCCATCATTTTTCTTAACATTCCATTGCCTTAACATTCAGTTCTGATTTTTCATAAAATTCCCTTACTGTATCCTTCTGCTTTTATATTTCTTAAAATTCTTTTACAACAATTAACTGCCAGTTTTTTTTTATTTAAAACCCTGAACATTGCCATAAAGAATGATATTTTTAAATTTCTTTTTCGATAGCCGTCAATTATTATTTTTCCTCAAAAACCATTGCTAAAGCCTTGTCCCACTATTTTATCCAAATTGTCTTACTATAGCCTTCAATCATTTTTTTTAATCAAAATTCCCTTACTATAGCCTTCAACCATGATTTCTTTTTCAAATTCCTTACTATAGCCTTTTGCCCTGATTTTTGTTAAAATTTTTTAACTTATAGCATTGAACCACCATTTCCTTCAAATTCTCTTACTATAACTTTCAGCCATGTTTTTACAATAAATTCCCTTACTATAGCCTTCAACTAAGATTTTTAATATAATTCACTTACTATAGCCTTCAACCGTGATATTACTTTAATTTTGATTTTTCTTAAAATTCCCTTAGTACAAACTTCAGATATGACATTTCTTAAAATTCTATAAGTAAAATCTTCAGCCATAATTTTCTATTATATCCATTACTATAGCCTTATACCATAATTTTTCTAAAATTCCCTTACTATAGCCTTCACCCATGATTTTTCTTCAAATTCTATAACTATAGCCTTATACCATGAATTTCTTCAAATTCTCTTTCTATATCTTTCCATCATAATTTTGGTCAAGAGTCTCTTACCCTTCAACCGTTATTTTTCTTCAGATTCACTAACTGTATCCTTTTTCCATGATTTTTGAAAAAAATCTCTTAAAAAATAGCCTTGTACCATTCTTTTATTTAATTTTTGTTACGATAGCCTTCAGCCATCATTTTTCTTAACATTCCATTGCCTTAACATTCAGTTCTGATTTTTTATAAAATTCCCTTACTGTATCCTTCTGCTTTTATATTTCTTCAAATTCTTCTACAAGAATTAACAGCCAAGTTTTCTTTTATTTAAAAACCCTTAACGTTGCCATAAAGTATGATTTTTATTAAACTTCCTTTCTGATAGCTGTCAATTATTATTTTTCCTCAAATACCCTTGCTAAAGCCTTGTTCCACTATTTTATCCAAATTGTCTTACTATAACCTTCAATTATTTTTTTATCAAAATTCCCTTACTATAGCCTTTAACCATGATTTCTTTTCAAATTCCTCACTACAGCATTTTGCCTTGATTTTTGATAAAAATTTTTAACTTATAGTATTGAACCACCATTTTCTTCAAATTCTCTTACTATAACTTTCAGCCATGATTTTACTTTAAATTCCCTTAATATAGCCTTCAATTAAGATTTTTAATATAATTCACTTACTATAGCCTTCAACCGTCAAATTACTTTAATTATGATTTTTCATTAAATTTTCTTAGTAAAGCCTTCAGCTCTGACTTTTCTTAAAATTCTATTAGTAAAATCTTCAGCCATAATTTTCTATAATATCCATTACTAAAGCCTTAAACCATAATTTTTCTAAAATTCCCTTACTATAGCCTTCACCCATTTTTTTTTTTTCAAATTCTCTAACTAAAGCCTTATACCATGAATTTCTTCAAACTCTATTACTATATCTTTCCATCATAATTTTTTGTCAAGAGTTTCTTAGCCTTCAACCGTTATTTTTCTTAAGATTCACTAATTGAATCCTTTTTCCATGATTTTTGAAAAAAATCCTTAAAAAATAGCCTTGTACCATTGTTTTATTCAATTTTTGTTATGATAGCCTTCAGCCATCATTTTTCTTAACATTCCATTGCCTTAACATTCAGTTCTGATTTTTCATAAAATTCCCTTACTGTATCCTTCTGCTTTTATATTTCTTAAAATTCTTTTTACAACAATTAACTGTTTTTTTTTTTTTATTTAAAAACCCTGAACATTGCCATAAAGAATGATATTTATTAAATTTCTTTTCGATAGCAGATCAATTATTATTTTTCCTCAAAACCATTGCTAAAGCCTTGTCCCACTATTTTATCCAAATTGTCTTACTATAGCCTTCAATCATTTTTTTTTAATCAAAATTCCCTTACTATAGCCTTCAACCATGATTTCTTTTCAAATTCCTTACTATAGCCTTTTGCCCTGATTTTTGTTAAAATTTTTTAACTTATAGCATTGAACCACCATTTCCTTCAAATTCTCTTACTATAACTTTCAGCCATGTTTTTACAATAATTCCCTTACTATAGCCTTCAACTAAGATTTTTAATATAATTCACTTACTATAGCCTTCAACCGTGATATTACTTTAATTTTGATTTTTCTTAAAATTCCCTTAGTACAAACTTCAGATATGACATTTCTTAAAATTCTATAAGTAAAATCTTCAGCCATAATTTTCTATTATATCCATTACTATAGCCATATACCATAATTTTTCTAAAATTCCCTTACTATAGCCTTCACCCATGATTTTTTCTTCAAATTCTATAACTATAGCCTTATACCATGAATTTCTTCAAATTCTCTTTCTATATCTTTCCATCATAATTTTGGTCAAGAGTCTCTTACCCTTCAACCGTTATTTTTCTTCAGATTCACTAACTGTATCCTTTTTCCATGATTTTTGAAAAAAAATCTCTTAAAAAATAGCCTTGTACCATTCTTTTATTCAATTTTTGTTACGATAGCCTTCAGCCATCATTTTTCTTAACATTCCATTGCCTTAACATTCAGTTCTGATTTTTTATAAAATTCCCTTACTGTATCCTTCTGCTTTTATATTTCTTCAAATTCTTCTACAAGAATTAACAGCCAAGTTTTCTTTTATTTAAAAACCCTTAACGTTGCTATAAAGTATGATTTTTATTAAACTTCCTTTCTGATAGCTGTCAATTATTATTTTTCCTCAAATACCCTTGCTAAAGCCTTGTTCCACTATTTTATCCAAATTGTCTTACTATAACCTTCAATTATTTTTTTATCAAAATTCCCTTACTATAGCCTTTAACCATGAATTCTTTTCAAATTCCTTACTACAGCATTTTGCCTTGATTTTTGATAAAATTTTTTAACTTATAGTATTGAACCACCATTTTCTTCAAATTCTCTTACTATAACTTTCAGCCATGATTTTACTTTAAATTCCCTTAATATAGCCTTCAATTAAGATTTTTAATATAATTCACTTACTATAGCCTTCAACCGTCAAATTACTTTAATTATGATTTTTCATTAAATTTTCTTAGTAAAGCCTTCAGCTCTGACTTTTCTTAAAATTCTATTAGTAAAATCTTCAGCCATAATTTTCTATAATATCCATTACTAAAGCCTTAAACCAAAATTTTTCTAAAATTCCCTTACTATAGCCTTCACCCATGTTTTTTTTTCAAATTCTCTAACTAAAGCCTTATACCATGAATTTCTTCAAACTCTATTACTATATCTTTCCATCATAATTTTTGTCAAGAGTTTCTTAGCCTTCAACCGTTATTTTTCTTAAGATTCACTAATTGAATCCTTTTTCCATGATTTTTGAAAAAAATCCCTTAAAATAGCCTTGTACCATTGTTTTATTCAATTTTTGTTATGATAGCCTTCAGCCATCATTTTTCTTAACATTCCATTGCCTTAACATTCAGTTCTGATTTTTCATAAAATTCCCTTACTGTATCCTTCTGCTTTTATATTTCTTAAAATTCTTTTACAACAATTAACTGCCTAGTTTTTTTTTATTTAAAAACCCTGAACATTGCCATAAAGAATGATATTTATTAAATTTCTTTTCCGATAGCCGTCAATTATTATTTTTCCTCAAAAACCATTGCTAAAGCCTTGTCCCACTATTTTATCCAAATTGTCTTACTATAGCCTTCAATCATTTTTTAATCAAAATTCCCTTACTATAGCCTTCAACCATGATTTCTTTTCAAATTCCTTACTATAGCCTTTTGCCCTGATTTTTGTTAAAATTTTTTAACTTATAGCATTGAACCACCATTTCCTTCAAATTCTCTTACTATAACTTTCAGCCATGTTTTTACAATAAATTCCCTTACTATAGCCTTCAACTAAGATTTTTAATATAATTCACTTACTATAGCCTTCAACCGTGATATTACTTTAATTTTGATTTTTCTTAAAATTCCCTTAGTACAAACTTCAGATATGACATTTCTTAAAATTCTATAAGTAAAATCTTCAGCCATAATTTTCTATTATATCCATTACTATAGCCTTATACCATAATTTTTCTAAAATTCCCTTACTATAGCCTTCACCCATGATTTTTCTTCAAATTCTATAACTATAGCCTTATACCATGAATTTCTTCAAATTCTCTTTCTATATCTTTCCATCATAATTTTGGTCAAGAGTCTCTTACCCTTCAACCGTTATTTTTCTTCAGATTCACTAACTGTATCCTTTTTCCATGATTTTTGAAAAAAATCTCTTAAAATAGCCTTGTACCATTCTTTTATTCAATTTTTGTTACGATAGCCTTCAGCCATCATTTTTCTTAACATTCCATTGCCTTAACATTCAGTTCTGATTTTTTATAAAATTCCCTTACTGTATCCTTCTGCTTTTATATTTCTTCAAATTCTTCTACAAGAATTAACAGCCAAGTTTTCTTTTATTTAAAAACCCTTAACGTTGCCATAAAGTATGATTTTTATTAAACTTCCTTTCTGATAGCTGTCAATTATTATTTTTCCTCAAATACCCTTGCTAAAGCCTTGTTCCACTATTTTATCCAAATTGTCTTACTATAACCTTCAATTATTTTTTTATCAAAATTCCCTTACTATAGCCTTTAACCATGAATTCTTTTCAAATTCCTTACTACAGCATTTTGCCTTGATTTTTGATAAAATTTTTTAACTTATAGTATTGAACCACCATTTTCTTCAAATTCTCTTACTATAACTTTCAGCCATGATTTTACTTTAAATTCCCTTAATATAGCCTTCAATTAAGATTTTTAATATAATTCACTTACTATAGCCTTCAACCGTCAAATTACTTTAATTATGATTTTTCATTAAATTTTCTTAGTAAAGCCTTCAGCTCTGACTTTTCTTAAAATTCTATTAGTAAAATCTTCAGCCATAATTTTCTATAATATCCATTACTAAAGCCTTAAACCATAATTTTTCTAAAATTCCCTTACTATAGCCTTCACCCATGATTTTTTTTCAAATTCTCTAACTAAAGCCTTATACCATGAATTTCTTCAAACTCTATTACTATATCTTTCCATCATAATTTTTGTCAAGAGTTTCTTAGCCTTCAACCGTTATTTTTCTTAAGATTCACTAATTGAATCCTTTTTCCATGATTTTTGAAAAAAATCCCTTAAAATAGCCTTGTACCATTGTTTTATTCAATTTTTGTTATGATAGCCTTCAGCCATCATTTTTCTTAACATTCCATTGCGTTAACATTCAGTTCTGATTTTTCATAAAATTTCCTTACAGTATCCTTCTGCTTTTATACTTCTTAAAATTCTTTTACAACAATTAACTGCCAAGTATTTTTTTATTTAAAAACCCTGAACATTGCCATAAAGAATGATATTTATTAAATTTCTTTTCCGATAGCCGTCAATTATTATTTTTCCTCAAAAACCATTGCTAAAGCCTTGTCCCACTATTTTATCCAAATTGTCTTACTATAGCCTTCAATCATTTTTTTATCAAAATTCCCTTACTATAGCCTTCAACCATGATTTCTTTTCAAATTCCTTACTATTGCCTTTTGCCCTGATTTTTGTTAAAATTTTTTAACTTATAGCATTGAACCACCATTTCCTTCAAATTCTCTTACTATAACTTTCAGCCATGTTTTTACAATAAATTCCCTTACTATAGCCTTCAACTAAGATTTTTAATATAATTCACTTACTATAGCCTTCAACCGTGATATTACTTTAATTTTGATTTTTCTTAAAATTCCCTTAGTACAAACTTCAGATATGACATTTCTTAAAATTCTATAAGTAAAATCTTCAGCCATAATTTTCTATTATATCCATTACTATAGCCTTAAACCATATTTTTTCTAAAATTCCCTTACTATAGCCTTCACCCATTGTTTTTCTTCAAATTCTCTTATTATATCTTTTCGTCATAATTTTGGTCAAGAGTCTCTTAGCCTTCAACCGTTATTTTTCTTTAGATTCACTTATTGTATCCTTTTTCATGATTTTTGAAAAAAATCCACTAAAATAGCCTTGTACCATTGTTTTATTCAATTTTAGTTACGATAGCCTTCAGCCATCATTGTTCTTAACATTCCCTTGCCTTAACATTCAGTTCTGATTTTTCATAAAATTCCCTTACTGTATCCTTCTGCTTTTATATTTCTTAAAATTCTATTAGAACAATTAACTTCCAAGTTTTTTTTTTTATTAAAAACCCTGAACATTGCCATCAAGAACGATTTTTATTAAATTTCTTTTTTGATAGCTTTCAATTATTATTTTTCCTCAAATACCCTTGCTAAAGCCATGTCCCACTCTTTTACCCAAATTGTCTTACTATAGCCTTCAATCATTTTTTAATCAAAATTCCCTTACTATAGCCTTCAACCATGATTTCTTTTCAAATTCCTTACTATAGCCTTTTGCCCTGATTTTTGTTAAAATCTTTTAACTTATAGCATTGAACGACCATTTTCTTCAAATTCTCTTACTATAACTTTCAGCCATGATTTTACTTCAAATTCCCTTATTATAGCCTTCAATTAAGATTTTTAATATAATTCACTTACTATAGCCTTCAACCGTGATATTACTTTAATTATGATTTTTCTTAAAATTTTCTTATTTCCGCCTTCAGCTTTGACTTTTCATAAAATTCTATTAGTAAAATCTTCTGCCATAATTTTCTATAATATCCATTACTATAGCCTTAAACCATAATTTTTCTAAAATTCCCTTACTATAGCCTTCACCCATTGTTTTTCTTCAAATTCTCTTATTATATCTTATCGTCATAATTTTTGGTCAAGAGTCTCTTAGCCTTCAACCGTTATATTTCTTCAGATTCACTTACAGTATCCTTTTTCATGATTTTTGAAAAAAATCCCCTAAAATAGCCTTGTACCATTGTTTTATTCAATTTTTGTTACGATAGCCTTCAGCCATCATTGTTCTTAACATTCCCTTGCCTTAACATTCAGTTCTGATTTTTCATAAAATTCCCTTACTGTATCCTTCTGCTTTTATATTTCTTAAAATTCTTCTACAACAATTGACAGCCAAGTTTTCTATTATTTAAAAACCCTTAACGTTGCCATAAAGCATGATTTTTATTAAACTTCCTTTCTGATAGCCGTCAATTATTATTTTCCTCAAATACCCTTGCTAAAGCCATGTCCCACTATTTTATCCAAATTGTCTTACAATAGCCTTCAATTATTTTTTTATCAAAATTCCCTTTCTATAGCCTTTAACCATGATTTCTTTTCAAATTCCTTACTATGGCATTTTGCCCTGATTTTTGTTAAAAATTTTTAACTTATTGCATTGAACCACCATTTTCTTCAAATTCTCTTACTATAACTTTCAGCCATGATTTTACTTTAAATTCCCTTACTATAGCCTTCAATTAAGATTTTTAATATAATTCACTTACTATAGCCTTCAACCGTGATATTACTTTAATTATGATTTTTCTTAAAATTCCCTTAGTACAAACTTCGGATATGACATTTCTTAAAATTCTATTAGTAAAATCTTCAGCCATAATTTTCTATTATATCCATTACTATAGCCTTAAACCATATTTTTTCTAAAATTCCCTTACTATTGCCTTCACCCATGATTTTTCTTCAAATTCTCTAACTATAGACTTAGTCCATGAATTTCTTCAAATTCTCTTACTATATCTTTCAGTCATAATTTTGGTCAAGAGTCACTTAGCCTTCAAAGGTTATTTTTCTTCAGATTCTCTTACTGTATCCTTTTTCCATGATTTTGGAAAAAAATCCCTTAAAATAGCCTTGTACCAATGTTTTATTCAATTTTTGTTATGATAGCCTTCAGCCATCATTTTTCTTAACATTCCATTGCCTTAACATTCAGTTCTGATTTTTCATAAAATTCCCTTACTGTATCCTTCTGCTTTTATATTTCTTAAAATTCTTTTACAACAATTAACTGCCAAGTTTTTTTTTATTTAAAAACCCTTAACATTGCCATAAAGAATGATTTTTATAAAATTTCTTTTCCGGTAGCCGTCAATTATTATTTTTCCTCAAATACCCTTGCTAAAGCCTTGTTCCACTGTTTTATCCAAATTGTCTTACTATAACCTTCAATTATTTTTTTATCAAAATTCCCTTTCTATAGCCTTCAACCATGATTTCTTTTCAAATTCCTTACTACAGCATTTTGCCTTGATTTTTGATAAAAAATTTTAACATATAGTATTGAACCACCATTTTCTTCAAATTCTCTTACTATAACTTTCAGCCATGTTTTTACAATAAATTCCCTTACTATAGCCTTCAATTAAGATTTTTAATATAATTCACTTACTATAGCCTTCAACCGTGAAATTACTTTAATTTTGATTTTTCTTAAAATTCCATTAGTACAAACTTCAGATATGACATTTCTTAAAATTCTATAAGTAAAATCTTCAGCCATAATTTTCTATTATATCCATTACTATAGCCTTATACCATAATTTTTCTAAAATTCCCTTACTATAGCCTTCACCCATGATTTTTCTTCAAATTCTATAACTATAGCCTTATACATTGAATTTCTTCAAATTCTCTTACTATATCTTTCCATCATAATTTTGGTCAAGAGTCTCTTACCCTTCAACCGTTATTTTTCTTCAGATTCACTAACTGTATCCTTTTTCCATGATTTTTGAAAAAAATCCCTTAAAATAGCCTAGTACCATTGTTTTATTCAATTTTTGTTATGATAGCCTTCAGCCATCATTTTTCTTAACATTCCCATGCCTTAACATTCAGTTCTGATTTTTCATAAAATTCCCTTACTGTATCCTTCTTCTTTTATATTTCTTAAAATTCTTCTACAATAATTAGCAGCCAAGTTTTCTTTTATTTAAAAACCCTTAACGTTGCCATAAAGCATGATTGTTATTAAACTTCCTTTCTAATCGCCATCAATTATTATTTTTCCTCAAATACCCTTGCTAATGCCTTGTCCCACTATTTTATCAGAATTGTCTTACTATAGCCTTCCATTATTTTTTTATCAAAATTCCCTTACTATAGCCTTTAACCATGATTTCTTTTCAAATTCCTTACTATAGCATTTTGCCCTGATTTTTGTTAAAAAATTTTAACTTATAGCATTGAACCACCATTTTCTTCAAATTCTCTTACTATAACTTTCAGCCATGATTTTACTTTAAATTCCCTTACTATAGCCTTCAATTAAGATTTTTAATATAATTCACCTTCTATAGCTTTCAACCGTGATATTACTTTAATTATGATTTTTCTTAAAATTCCCTTAGTACAAACTTCAGATATGACTTTTCTTAAAATTCAATTAGTAAAATCTTCAGCCATAATTTTCTATAATATCCATTACTGTAGCCTTAAACCATAATTTTTCTAAAATTCCCTTACTATAGCCTTCACCCCTGATTTTTCTTCAAATTCTCTTACTATATCTTTCCATCATAATTTTTGTCAAGAGTCTCTTAGCCTTCAACCGTTATTTTTCTTCAGATTCACTAACTGAATCCTTTTTCCATGATTTTTGAAAAAAATCCCTTAAAATAGCCTTGTACCATTGTTTTATTAAATTTTTGTTACGATAGCCTTTAGCCATCATTTTTCTTAACATTCCATTGCCTTAACATTCAGTTCTGATTTTTCATAAAATTCCCTTACTGTATCCTTCTGCTTTTATATTTCTTAAAATTCTTTTACAACTATTAACTGCCAAGTTTTGTTTTATTTAAAAACCCTTAACGTTGCCATAAAGAATGATTTTTATTAAATTTCTTTTCTGATAGCCGTAAATTATTATTTTTCCTCAAATACTATTTCAAAAGCCTTGTCCCACTATTTTATCCAAATTGTCTTACTATAGCCTTCAATCATTTTTTTATCAAAATTCCCTTAATATAGTCTTCAACCATGATTTCTTTTCAAATTTCTTACTATAGCATTTTGCCCTGATTTTTGTTTAAAAATTTTAACTTATTGCATTGAACCACCATTTTCTTCAAATTCTCTTACTATAAATTTCGGCCACGATTTTACTTTAAATTCCCTTACTCCAGCCTCCAAGTAAGATTTTTAATATAATTAACTTACAATAGCCTTCAACCGTGATATTACTTTAATTTTGATTTTTCTTAAAATTTCCATAGTACAAACTTTTGCTCTGACTGTTCTTAATATTCTATTAGTAAAATCTTCAGCCATAATTTTCTATATTATCCTTTTCTATAGCCTTAAACCATAATTTTTCTAAAATTCCCTTACTATAGCCTTCACCCATTGTTTTTCTTCAAATTTTCTAACTATAGCCTTATACCATGAATTTCTTCAAATTCTCATAATATATCTTTCCGTCATAATTTTGGTCAAGAGTCTCTTAGCCTTTAACCGTTATTTTTCTTCAGATTCACTAACTGAATCCTTTTTCCATGATTTTTGAAAAAAATCCCTTAAAAGAGCCTTGTACCATTGTTTTATTCAATTTTTGTTACGATAGCCTTCAGCCATCATTTTTCTTAACATTCCATTGCCTTAACATTCCATTGCCTTAGCATTCAGTTCTGATTTTTCATAAAATTCCCTTACTGTATCCTTCTGCTTTTATATTTCTAAAAATTCTTTTACAACAATTAACTGCCAAGTTTTTTTTTATTTAAAACCCATAACGTTGCCATAAAGAATGATTTTTATTAAATTTCTTTTCTGATAGCCGTCAATTATTATTTTTCCTCAAATACCATTTCTAAAGCCTTGTCCCACTATTTTATCCAAATTGTCTTACTATAGCCTTCAATCATTTTTTTTATCAAAATTCCCTTACTATAGCCTTCAACCATGATTTCTTTTTCAAATTTCTTACTATAGCATTTTGCCCTGATTTTTGTTAAAAATTTTTAACTTATAGCATTGAACCACCATTTTCTTCAAATTCTCTTACTATAAATTTCGGCCACGATTTTACTTTAAATTCCCTTACTCTAGCCTCCAATTAAGATTTTTAATATAATTACCTTACAATAGCCTTCAACCGTGATATTACTTTAATTATGATTTTTCTTCAAATTCCCTTAGTACAAACTTCAGCTCTGACTGTTCTTAAAATTCTATTAGTGAAATCTTCAGCCATAATTTTCTATATTATCCTTTTCTATAGCCTTAAACCATAATTTTTCAAAAATTCCCTTACTATAGCCTTCACCCATTGTTTTTCTTCAAATTTTCTAACTATAGCCTTATACCATGAATTTCTTCAAATTCTCTTAATATATCTTTCCGTCATAATTTTGGTCAAGAGTCTCTTAGCCTTTAACCGTTATTTTTCTTCAGATTCACTTACTGTATCCTTTTTCCATGATTTTTGAAAAAATCCTTAAAATAGCCTTGTACCATTGTTTTATTCAATTTTTGTTACGATAGCCTTCAGCCATCATTTTTCTTAACATTCCATTGCCTTAACATTCAGTTCTGATTTTTCATAAAATTCCCTTACTGTATCCTTCTGCTTTTATATTTCTTAAAATTCTTTTACAACAATTAACTGCCAAGTTTTTTTTTATTTAAAAACCCTTAACATTGCCATAAAGAATGATTTTTATTAAATTTCTTTTCCGATAGTCGTCAATTATTATTTTTCCTCAAATACCATTGCTAAAGCCTTGTCCCACTATTTTATCCAAATTGTCTAACTATAGCCTTCAATTGTTTTTTTATCAAAATTCCCTTACTATAGCCTTTAACCATGATTTCTTTTCAAATTCCTTACTATGGCATTTTGCCCTGATTTTTGTTAAAATTTTTTAACTTATAGCATTGAACCACCATTTTCTTCAAATTCTCTTACTATAACTTTCAGCCATGATTTTACTTTAAATTCCCTTACTATAGCCTTCAATTAAGATTTTTAATATAATTCACTTACTATAGCCTTTCAACCGTGATATTACTTTAATTATGATTTTTCTTAAAATTCCCTTAGAACAAACTTCAGATATGACTTTTCTTAAAATTCAATTAGTAAAATCTTCAACCATAATTTTCTATAATATCCATTACTGTAGCCTTAAACCATAATTTTTCTAAAATTTCCTTACTATAGCCTTCACCCATGATTTTTCTTCAAATTCTCTAACTAAAGCCTTATACCATGAATTTCTTCAAATTCTCTTACTATATCTTTCCATCATAATTTTTGTCAAGAGTCTCTTAGCCTTCAACCGTTATTTTTCTTCAGATTCACTAACTAAATCCTTTTTCCATGATTTTTGAAAAAAATCCCTTAAAATAGCCTTGTACCATTGTTTTATTCAATTTTTGTTATGATAGCCTTCAGCCATCATTTTTCTTAACATTCCATTGCCTTAACATTCAGTTCTGATTTTTCATAAAATTCCCTTACTGTATCCTTCTGCTTTTATATTTTTAAAAATTTTTTTTACAACAATTAACTGCCAAGTTTTTTTTTTTTATTTAAAACCCTTAACGTTGCCATAAAGAATGATTTTTATTAAATTTTTTTCTGATAGTCGTCAATTATTATTTTTCCTCAAATACCATTGCTAAAGCCTTGTCCCACTATTTTATCCAAATTGTCTTACTATAGCCTTCAATCATTTTTTTTATCAAAATTCCCTTACTATAGCCCTTCAACCATGATTTCTTTTCAAATTTCTTACTATATCATTTTGCCCTGATTTTTTTTTTGTTAAAAATTTTTAACTTATAGCATTGAACCACCATTTTCTTCAAATTCTCTTACTATAAATTTCAGCCATGATTTTAATTTAAATTCCCTTACTATAGCCTTCAATTAAGATTTTTAATATAATTAACTTACTATAGCCTTCAACCGTGATATTACTTTAATTATGATTTTTTTTCTTAAAATTCCCTTAGTACAAACTTCAGCTCTGACTGTTCTTAAAATTCTATTAGTAAAATCTTCAGCCATAATTTTCTATATTATCCTTTACTATAGCCTTAAACCATAATTTTTCTAAAATTCCCTTACTATAGCCTTCACCCATTGATTTTTTCTTCAAATTCTCTAACTATAGCCTTATACCATGAATTTCTTCAAATTCTCTTAATATATCTTTCCGTCATAATTTTGGTCAAGAGTCTCTTAGCCTTTAACCGTTATTTTTCTTCAGATTCACTTACTGTATCCTTTTTTTTCCATGATTTTTGAAAAAAATCCCTTAAAATAGCCTTGTACCATTGTTTTATTCAATTTTTTGTTACGATAGCCTTCAGCCATCATTTTTTCTTAACATTCCATTGCCTTAACATTCAGTTCTGATTTTTCATAAAATTCCCTTACTGTATCCTTCTGCTTTTATATTTCTTTAAAAATTCTTTTACAACAATTAACAGCCAAGTTTTTTTTTTTTATTTAAAACCCTTAACGTTGCCATAAAGAATGATTTTTATTAAATTTTTTTTCTGATAGTCGTCAATTATTATTTTTCCTCAAATACCATTGCTAAAGCCTTGTCCCACTATTTTATCCAAATTGTCTTACTATAGCCTTCAATCATTTTTTATCAAAATTCCCTTACTATAGCCTTCAACCATGATTTCTTTTCAAATTTCCTTACTATAGCATTTTGCCCTGATTTTTGTTAAAATTTTTTTTAACTTATAGCATTGAACCACCATTTTCTTCAAATTCTCTTACTATAACTTTTCAGCCATGATTTTAATTTAAATTCCCTTACTATAGCCTTCAATTAAGATTTTTAATATAATTAACTTACTATAGCCTTCAACCGTGATATTACTTTAATTATGATTTTTCTTAAAATTCCCTTAGTACAAACTTCAGCTCTGACTTTTCTTAAAATTCTATTAGTAAAATCTTCAGCCATAATTTTCTATATTATCCATTACTATAGCCTTAAACCATAATTTTTCTAAAATTCCCTTACTATAGCCTTCACCCATTGTTTTTCTTCAAATTCTCTAACTAAAGCCTTATACCATGAATTTCTTCAAATTCTCTTACTATATCTTTCAGTCATAATTTTGGTAAAGAGTCTCTTAGCCATCAACCGTTATTTTTCTTCAGATTCACTTACTGTATCCTTTTTCCATGATTTTTGAAAAAAATCCCTTAAAATAGCCTTGTACCATTGTTTTATTCAATTTTTGTTACGATAGCCTTCAGCCATCATTGTTCTTAACATTCCCTTGCCTTAACATTCAGTTCTGATTTTTCATAAAATTCCCTTACTGTATCCTTCTGCTTTTTATATTTCTTAAAATTCTTCTACAACAATTAACAGCCAAGTTTTTTTTTATTTAAAAACCCTTAACGTTGCCATAAAGAATGATTTTTATTAAATTTCTTTTCTGTTAGCCGTCAATTATTATTTTTCCTCAAATACCATTGCTAAAGCCTTGTCCCACTATTTTATCCAAATTGTCTTACTATAGCCTTCAATTGATTTTTTATCAAAATTCCCTTACTATAGCCTTTAACCATGATTTCTTTTCAAATTCCTTACTATGGCATTTTGCCCTGATTTTTGTTAAAATTTTTTAACTTATAGCATTGAACCACCATTTTCTTCAAATTCTCTTACTATAACTTTCAGCCATGATTTTACTTTAAATTCCCTTACTATAGCCTTCAATTAAGATTTTTAATATAATTCACTTACTATAGCCTTCAACCGTGATATTACTTTAATTATGATTTTTCTTAAAATTCCCTTAGTACAAACTTCAGATATGACTTTTCTTAAAATTCAATTAGTAAAATCTTCAACCATAATTTTCTATAATATCCATTACTGTAGCCTTAAACCATAATTTTTCTAAAATTTCCTTACTATAGCCTTCACCCATGATTTTTCTTCAAATTCTCTAACTAAAGCCTTATACCATGAATTTCTTCAAATTCTCTTACTATATCTTTCCATCATAATTTTTGTCAAGAGTCTCTTAGCCTTCAACCGTTATTTTTCTTCAGATTCACTAACTAAATCCTTTTTCCATGATTTTTGAAAAAAATCCTTTAAAATAGCCTTGTACCATTGTTTTATTCAATTTTTGTTACGATAGCCTTCAGCCATCATTTTTCTTAACATTCCATTGCCTTAACATTCAGTTCTGATTTTTCATAAAATTCCCTTACTGTATCCTTCTGCTTTTATATTTCTTAAAATTCTTTTTTTACAACAATTAACTGCCATGTTTTTTTTTTATTTAAAACCCTTAACGTTGCCATAAAGAATGATTTTTATTAAATTTCTTTTCTGATAGCCGTCAATTATTATTTTTCCTCAAATACCATTTCTAAAGCCTTGTCCCACTATTTTATCCAAATTGTCTTACTATAGCCTTCAATCATTTTTTTTTATCAAAATTCCCTTAATATAGCCTTCAACCATGATTTCATGATTTTTCAAATTTCTTACTATATCATTTTGCCCTGATTTTTGTTAAATTTTTTTAATTTATAGCATTGAACCACCATTTTCTTCAAATTCTCTTACTATAAATTTCGGCCATGATTTTACTTTAAATTCCCTTACTATAGCCTCCAATTAAGATTTTTAATATAATTAACTTACAATAGCCTTCAACCGTGATATTACTTTAATTATGATTTTTCTTAAAATTCCCTTAGTACAAACTTCAGCTCTGACTGTTCTTAAAATTCTATTAGTAAAATCTTCAGCCATAATTTTCTATATTATCCTTTACTATAGCCTTAAACCATAATTTTTCTAAAATTCCCTTACTATAGCCTTCACCCATTGTTTTTCTTCAAATTCTCTTACTATAGCCTTATACCATGAATTTCTTCAAATTCTCTTAATATATCTTTCCGTCATAATTTTGGTCAAGAGTCTCTTAGCCTTTAACCGTTATTTTTCTTCAGATTCACTTACTGTATCCTTTTTCCATGATTTTTGAAAAAAATCCCTTAAAATAGCCTTGTACCATTGTTTTATTCAATTTTTGTTACGATAGCCTTCAGCCATCATTTTTCTTAACATTCCATTGCCTTAACATTCAGTTCTGATTTTTTTCATAAAATTCCCTTACTGTATCCTTCTTCTTTTATATTTCTTAAAATTCTTTTCTACAACAATTAACAACCAAGTTTTTTTTTTATTTAAAACCCTTAACATTGCCATAAAGAATGATTTTTATTAAATTTCTTTTTCGATAGCCATCAATTATTATTTTTCCTCAAATACCATTGCTAAACCCTTGTCCCACTATTTTATCCAAATTGTCTTACTATAGCCTTTTAATTATTTTTTTTATCAAAATTCCCTTACTATAGCCTTCAACCATGATTTCTTTTCAAATTCCTTACTATGGCATTTTGCCCTGATTTTTTTGTTAAAATTTTTAACTTATAGCATTGAACCACCATTTTCTTCAAATTCTCTTACTATAACTTTCAGCCATGATTTTTACTTTAAATTCCCTTACTATAGCCTTCAATTAAGATTTTTAATATAATTCACTTACTATAGCCTTCAACAGTGATATTACTTTAATTATGATTTTTCTTAAAATTTTCTTTTTTACAAACTTCAGATATGACTTTTCTTAAAATTCTATTAGTAAAATCTTCAGCCATAATTTTCTATAATATCCATTACTATAGCCTTAAACCATAATTTTTCTAAAATTCCCTTACTATAGCCTTCACCCAATGTTTTTCTTCAAATTCTCTAACTAAAGCCTTATACCATGAATTTCTTCAAATTCTCTTACTATATCTTTCAGTCATAATTTTGGTAAAGAGTCTCTTAGCCATCAACCGTTATTTTTCTTCAGATTCACTTACTGTATCCTTTTTCCATGATTTTTGAAAAAAATCCCTTAAAATAGCCTTGTACCATTGTTTTATTCAATTTTTGTTACGATAGCCTTCAGCCATCATTGTTCTTAACATTCCCTTGCCTTAACATTCAGTTCTGATTTTTCATAAAATTCCCTTACTGTATCCTTCTGCTTTTATATTTCTTAAAATTCTTCTACAACAATTAACAGCCAAGTTTTTTCTTTTATTTAAAACCCTTAACGTTGCCATAAAGCATGATTTTTATTAAACTTTTTTCTAATAGCCATCAATTATTATTTTTCCTCAAATACCATTGCTAAACCCTTGTCCCACTATTTTATCCAAATTGTCTTACTATAGCCTTCAATCATTTTTTATCAAAATTCCCTTACTATAGCCTTTAACCATGATTTCTTTTCAAATTCCTTACTATGGCATTTTGCCCTGATTTTTTGTTAAAATTTTTTTAACTTATAGCATTGAACCACCATTTTTTTCTTCAAATTCTCTTACTATAACTTTCAGCCATGATTTTACTTAAAATTCCCTTACTA
This sequence comes from Aristolochia fimbriata, assembly GCA_019845555.1. Taxonomy (NCBI): domain Eukaryota; kingdom Viridiplantae; phylum Streptophyta; class Magnoliopsida; order Piperales; family Aristolochiaceae; genus Aristolochia; species Aristolochia fimbriata. Next base: position 28,758,715 of record CM034083.1, on the reverse strand, counting down.
TAGCCTTCAATTAAGATTTTTAATATAATTCACTTACTATAGCCTTCAACCATGATATTACTTTTAATTATGATTTTTCTTAAAATTCCCTTAGTACAAACTTCAGATATGACTTTTCTTAAAATTCAATTTGTAAAATCTTCAGCCATAATTTTCTATAATATCCATTACTGTAGCCTTAAACCATAATTTTTCTAAAATTCCCTTACTATAGCCTTCACCCATGATTTTTCTTCAAATTCTCTAACTAAAGCCTTATACCATGAATTTCTTCAAATTCTCTTACTATATCTTCATCATCATAATTTTTGTCAAGAGTCTCTTAGCCTTCAACCGTTATTTTTCTTCAGATTCACTAACTGAATCCTTTTTCCATGATTTTTTGAAAAAAAATCCCTTAAAATAGCCTTGTACCATTGTTTTATTCAATTTTTTTGTTACGATAGCCTTCAGCCATCATTTTTCTTAACATTCCATTGCCTTAACATTCAGTTCTGATTTTTCATAAAATTCCCTTACTGTATCCTTCTGCTTTTATATTTCTTAAAATTCTTTTACAACAATTAACTGCCAAGTTTTTTTTTTTATTTAAAACCCTTAACGTTGCCATAAAGAATGATTTTTATTAAATTTCTTTTCTGATAGCCGTCAAATTATTTTTTTTCCTCAAATACCATTTCTAAAGCCTTGTCCCACTATTTTATCCAAATTGTCTTACTATAGCCTTCAATCATTTTTTTATCAAAATTCCCTTACTATAGCCTTCAACCATGATTTCTTTTCAAATTCCTTACTATAGCATTTTGCCCTGATTTTTTTGTTAAAATTTTTTTAACTTATAGCATTGAACCACCATTTTCTTCAAATTCTCTTACTATAACTTTCAGCCATGAGCCAAAATTTTACTTTAAATTCAACCTTTACTATAGCAAATTCCAATTAAGATTTTTAATATAATTAACTTACTAAGCCATGCCTTCAACCAATTAAGATTTTTAATATAATTAACTTACAATAATTCATATTAACTTACAATAGCCTTCAACCGTGATATTACTTTAATTATGATTTTTCTTAAAATTCCTTTAGTACAAACTTCAGCTCTGACTGTTCTTAAAATTCTATTAGTAAAATCTTCAGCCATAATTTTCTATATTATCCTTTACTATAGCCTTAAACCATAATTTTTCTAAAATTCCCTTACTATAGCCTTCACCCATTGTTTTTCTTCAAATTCTCTAACTATAGCCTTATACCATGAATTTCTTCAAATTCTCTTAATATATCTTTCCGTCATAATTTTGGTCAAGAGTCTCTTAGCCTTTAACCGTTATTTTTCTTCAGATTCACTTACTGTATCCTTTTTCCATGATTTTTGAAAAAATCCCTTAAAATAGCCTTGTACCATTGTTTTATTCAATTTTTGTTACGATAGCCTTCAGCCATCATTTTTCTTAACATTCCATTGCCTTAACATTCAGTTCTGATTTTTCATAAAATTCCCTTACTGTATCCTTCTGCTTTTATATTTCTAAAAAATTTTTTACAACAATTAACTGCCAAGTTTTTTTTTATTTAAAAACCCTTAACATTGCCATAAAGAATGATTTTTATTAAATTTCTTTTCTGATAGCCGTCAATTATTATTTTTCCTCAAATACCATTTCTAAAGCCTTGTCCCACTATTTTATCCAAATTGTCTTACTATAGCCTTCAATCATTTTTTTATCAAAATTCCCTTACTATAGCCTTCAACCATGATTTCTTTTCAAATTTCTTACTATAGCATTTTGCCCTGATTTTTGTTAAAATTTTTTAACTTATAGCATTGAACCACCATTTTCTTCAAATTCTCTTACTATAAATTTCGGCCATGATTTTACTTTAAATTCCCTTACTATAGCCTCCAATTAAGATTTTTAATATAATTAACTTACTATAGCCTTCAACAGTGATATTACTTTAATTATGATTTTTCTTAAAATTTTCTTATTTCCGCCTTCAGCTCTGACTTTTCTTAAAATTCTATTAGTAAAATCTTCTGCCATAATTTTCTATAATATCCATTACTATAGCCTTAAACCATAATTTTTCTAAAATTCCCTTACTATAGCCTTCACCCATTGTTTTTCTTCAAATTCTCTAACTAAAGCCTTATACCATGAATTTCTTCAAATTCTCTTACTATATCTTTCAGTCATAATTTTGGTCAAGAGTCTCTTAGCCTTTAACCGTTATTTTTTTTCTTCAGATTCACTTACTGTATCCTTTTTCCATGATTTTGAAAAAAAATCCCTTAAAATAGCCTTGTACCATTGTTTTATTCAATTTTTTGTTACGATAGCCTTCAGCCATCATTTTTCTTAACATTCCATTGCCTTAACATTCAGTTCTGATTTTTCATAAAATTCCCTTACTGTATCCTTCTTCTTTTATATTTCTTAAAATTCTTCTACAACAATTAACAACCAAGTTTTTTTTTATTTAAAACCCTTAACGTTGCCATAAAGAATGATTTTATTAAATTTCTTTTCTGATAGCCATCAATTATTATTTTTTTCCTCAAATACCATTGCTAAAGCCTTGTCCCACTATTTTATCCAAATTGTCTTACTATAGCCTTCAATTGTTTTTTTATCAAAATTCCCTTACTATAGCCTTTAACCATGATTTCTTTTCAAATTCCTTACTATGGCATTTTGCCCTGATTTTTGTTAAAATTTTTTAACTTATAGCATTGAACCACCATTTTCTTCAAATTCTCTTACTATAACTTTCAGCCATGATTTTACTTTAAATTCCCTTACTATAGCCTTCAATTAAGATTTTTAATATAATTCACTTACTATAGCTTTCAACCGTGATATTACTTTAATTATGATTTTTCTTAAAATTCCCTTTGTACAAACTTCAGATATGACTTTTCTTAAAATTCAATTAGTAAAATCTTCAGCCATAATTTTCTATAATATCCTTTACTGTAGCCTTAAACCATAATTTTTCTAAAATTCGCTTACAATAGCCTTCACCCATGATTTTTCTTCAAATTCTCTAACTAAAGCCTTATACCATGAATTTCTTCAAATTCTCTTAATATATCTTTCCGTCATAATTTTGGTCAAGAGTCTCTTAGCCTTTAACCGTTATTTTTCTTCAGATTCACTTACTGTATCCTTTTTCCATGATTTTTGAAAAAAATCCCTTAAAATAGCCTTGTACCATTGTTTTATTCAATTTTTGTTACGATAGCCTTCAGCCATCATTTTTCTTAACATTCCATTGCCTTAACATTCAGTTCTGATTTTTCATAAAATTCCCTTACTGTATCCTTCTGCTTTTATATTTCTAAAAATTCTTTTACAAATATTTAGAAGCCAAGTTTTTTTTTATTTAAAAACCCTTAACGTTGCCATAAAGAATGATTTTTATTAAACTTTTTTTCTAATAGCCATCAATTATTATTTTTCCTCAAATACCATTGCTAAACCCTTGTCCCACTATTTTATCCAAATTGTCTTACTATAGCCTTCAATCATTTTTTTATCAAAATTCCCTTACTATAGCCTTCAACCATGATTTCTTTTCAAATTCCTTACTATGGCATTTTTGCCCTGATTTTTGTTAAAATTTTTTAACTTATAGCATTGAACCACCATTTTCTTCAAATTCTCTTACTATAACTTTCAGCCATGATTTTTCTTTTTAAATTCCCTTACTATAGCCTTCAATTAAGATTTTTAATATAATTCACTTACTATAGCTTTCAAAATTGATATTACTTTAATTATGATTTTTCTTAAAATTCCCTTATTACAAACTTCAGATATGACTTTTCTTAAAATTCAATTAGTAAAATCTTCAGCCATAATTTTCTATAATATCCATTACTATAGCCTTAAACCATAATTTTTCTAAAATTTCCTTACTATAGCCTTCACCCATGATTTTTTTCTTCAAATTCTCTAACTAAAGCCTTATACCATGAATTTCTTCAAATTCTCTTACTATATCTTTGCATCATAATTTTGGTCAAGAGTCTCTTAGCCTTCAACCGTTATTTTTCTTCAGATTCACTAACTGTATCCTTTTTCCATGATTTTTGAAAAAAAATCCCTTAAAATAGCCTTGTACCATTGTTTTATTCAATTTTTTTGTTACGATAGCCTTCAGCCATCATTTTTCTTAACATTCCATTGCCTTAACATTCAGTTCTGATTTTTCATAAAATTCCCTTACTGTATGTATCCTTCTGCTTTTATATTTCTTAAAATTCTTTTACAACAATTAACTGCCAAGTTTTTTTTTATTTAAAAACCCTTAACGTTGCCATAAAGAATGATTTTTATTAAATTTCTTTTCTGATAGCCGTCAATTATTATTTTTCCTCAAATACCATTGCTAAGGCCTTGTCCCACTATTTTATCCAAATTGTCTTACTATAGACTTCAATCATTCTTTTATCAAAATTCCCTTACTATAGCCTTCAACCATGATTTCTTTTCAAATTCCTTACTATAGCATTTTGCCCTGATTTTTGTTAAAAAATTTTAACTTATAGCATTGAACCACCATTTTCTTCAAATTCTCTTACTATAACTTTCAGCCATGATTTTACTTTAAATTCCCTTACTATAGCCTTCAATTAAGATTTTTAATATAATTAACTTACTATAGCCTTCAACCGTGATATTACTTTAATTATGATTTTTCTTAAAATTCCCTTAGTACAAACTTCAGCTCTGACTGTTCTTAAAATTCTATTAGTAAAATCTTCAGCCATAATTTTCTATATTATCCTTTACTATAGCCTTAAACCATAATTTTTCTAAAATTCCCTTACTATAGCCTTCACCCATTGTTTTTCTTCAAATTCTCTAACTATAGCCTTATACCATGAATTTCTTCAAATTCTCTTAATATATCTTTCCGTCATAATTTTGGTCAAGAGTCTCTTAGCCTTTAACCGTTATTTTTCTTCAAATTCACTTACTGTATCTTTTTTCCATGATTTCTGAAAAAAATCCCATAAAATAGCCTTGTACCATTGTTTTTATTCAATTTTTGTTACGATAGCCTTCAGCCATCATTTTTCTTAACATTACCGTGCCTTAACATTCGATTCTGATTTTTCATAAAATTCCCTTACTTGTATCCTTCTGCTTTTTTATATTTCTTAAAATTCTTTTACAACAATTAACTGCCAGTTTTTTTTTTTTATTTAAAAACCCTTAACGTTGCCATAAAGAATGATTTTTATTAAATTTCTTTTCTGATAGCCGTCAATTATTATTTTTCCTCAAATACCATTGCTAAAGCCTTGTCCCACTATTTTATCCAAATTGTCTTACTATAGCCTTCAATCATTTTTTTATCAAAATTCCCTTACTATAGCCTTCAACCATGATTTCTTTTCAAATTCCTTACTATAGCCTTTTGCCCTGATTTTTGTTAAAAATTTTTAACTTATAGCATTGAACCACCATTTTCTTCAAATTCTCTTACTATAACTTTCAGCCATGATTTTACTTCAAATTCCCTTACTATAGCCTTCAATTAAGATTTTTAATATAATTCACTTACTATAGCCTTCAACCGTGATATTACTTTAATTATGATTTTTCTTAAAATTCCCTTAGTACAAACTTCAGCTCTGACTTTTCTTAAAATTCTATTAGTAAAATCTTCAGCCATAATTTTCTATATTATCCATTTTACTATAGCCTTAAACCATAATTTTTCTAAAATTCCCTTACTATAGCCTTCACCCATTGTTTTTTCTTCAAATTCTCTAACTATAGCCTTATTCCATGAATTTCATCAAATTCTCTTTATATATCTTTCAGTCATAATTTTGGTCAAGAGTCTCTTAGCCTTTAACCGTTATTTTTCTTCAGATTCACTTACTGTATCCTTTTTTCCATGATTTTTGAAAAAATCCCTTTAAAATAGCCTTGTACCATTGTTTTATTCAATTTTTGTTACGATAGCCTTCAGCCATCATTTTTCTTAACATTCCATTGCCTTAACATTCAGTTCTGATTTTCATAAAATTCCCTTACTGTATCCTTCTGCTTTTTCTTTTATATTTCTTAAAATTCTTTTACAACAATTAACAACCAATGATTTTTTTTTTTTTTTATTTAAAACCCTTATTTTTGCCATAAAGAATGATTTTATTATTTTTCCTTTCTAATAGCCATCAATTATTTTTTTTTTCCTCAAATACCATTGCTAAACCCTTGTCCCACTATTTTATCCAAATTGTCTTACTATAGCCTTTAATTTATTTTTTATCAAAATTCCCTTACTATAGCCTTTAACCATGATTTCTTTTCAAATTCCTTACTATGGCATTTTGCCCTGATTTTTTTTGTTAAATTTTTTTTAACTTATAGCATTGAACCACCATTTTCTTCAAATTCTCTTACAATAACTTTCAGCCATGATTTTACTTTAAATTCCCTTACTATAGCCTTCAATTAAGATTTTTAATATAATTCACTTACTATAGCTTTCAACCGTGATATTACTTTAATTATGATTTTTCTTAAAATTCCCTTTGTACAAACTTCAGATATGACTTTTCTTAAAATTCAATTAGTAAAATCTTCAGCCATAATTTTCTATAATATCCTTTACTGTAGCCTTAAACCATAATTTTTCTAAAATTCGCTTACAATAGCCTTCACCCATGATTTTTCTTCAAATTCTCTAACTAAAGCCTTATACCATGAATTTCTTCAAATTCTCTTAATATATCTTTCCGTCATAATTTTGGTCAAGAGTCTCTTAGCCTTTAACCGTTATTTTTCTTCAGATTCACTTACTGTATCCTTTTTCCATGATTTTTGAAAAAAAATCCTTAAAAAATAGCCTTGTACCATTGTTTTATTCAATTTTTGTTACGATAGCCTTCAGCCATCATTTTTCTTAACATTCCATTGCCTTAACATTCAGTTCTGATTTTTCATAAAATTCCCTTACTGTATCCTTTTCTGCTTTTATATTTCTTAAAATTCTTTTACAACAATTAACAGCCAAGTTTTTTTTATTTAAAACCTTAACATTGCCATAAAGAATGATTTTTATTAAATTTTCTTTTCTAATAGCCATCAATTATTATTTTTCCTCAAATACCATTGCTAAACCCTTGTCCCACTATTTTATCCAAATTGTCTTACTATAGCCTTCAATTATTTTTTTTATCAAAATTCCCTTACTATAGCCTTCAACCATGATTTCTTTTCAAATTCCTTACTATGGCATTTTGCCCTGATTTTTGTTAAAATTTTTTAACTTATAGCATTGAACCACCATTTTCTTCAAATTCTCTTACTATAACTTTCAGCCATGATTTTTTACTTTAAATTCCCTTACTATAGCCTTCAATTAAGATTTTTAATATAATTCACTTACTATAGCCTTTCAACAGTGATATTACTTTAATTATGATTTTTCTTAAAATTCCCTTAGTACAAACTTCAGATATGACTTTTCTTAAAATTCTATTAGTAAAATCTTCTGCCATAATTTTTTTATAATATCCATTACTATAGCCTTAAACCATAATTTTTCTAAAATTCCCTTACTATAGCCTTCACCCATGATTTTTTTCTTCAAATTCTCTAACTAAAGCCTTATACCATGAATTTCTTCAAATTCTCTTACTATATCTTTTCATCATAATTTTTGTCAAGAGTCTCTTAGCCTTCAACCGTTATTTTTTCTTCAGATTCACTAACTGTATCCTTTTTCCATGATTTTGAAAAAAAAATCCCTTAAAAAATAGCCTTGTACCATTGTTTTATTCAATTTTTGTTACGATAGCCTTCAGCCATCATTTTTCTTAACATTCCATTGCCTTAACATTCAGTTCTGATTTTTCATAAAATTCCCTTACTGTATCCTTCTGCTTTTATATTTCTTAAAATTCTTTTACAACAATTAACTGCCAAGTTTTTTTTTTTTAAAAACCCTTAACGTTGCCATAAAGAATGATTTTTATTAAATTTCTTTTCTGATAGCCGTCAATTATTATTTTTCCTCAAATACCATTGCTAAAGCCTTGTCCCACTATTTTATCCAAATTGTCTTACTATAGCCTTCAATCATTTTTTTATCAAAATTCCCTTACTATAGCCTTCAACCATGATTTCTTTTCAAATTCCTTACTATTGCCTTTTGCCCTGATTTTTGTTAAAATTTTTTAACTTATAGCATTGAACCACCATTTTCTTCAAATTCTCTTACTATAAATTTCAGCCATGATTTTAATTTAAATTCCCTTACTATAGCCTTCAATTAAGATTTTTTTAATATAATTAACTTACTATAGCCTTCAACCATGATATTACTTTAATTATGATTTTTCTTAAAATTCCCTTAGTACAAACTTCAGCTCTGACTGTTCTTAAAATTCTATTAGTAAAATCTTCAGCCATAATTTTCTATATTATCCTTTACTATAGCCTTAAACCATAATTTTTCTAAAATTCCCTTACTATAGCCTTCACCCATTGTTTTTCTTCAAATTCTCTAACTATAGCCTTATACCATGAATTTCTTCAAATTCTCTTAATATATCTTTCCGTCATAATTTTGGTCAAGAGTCTCTTAGCCTTTAACCGTTATTTTTCTTCAGATTCACTTACTGTATCCTTTTTCCATGATTTTTGAAAAAAATCCCTTAAAATAGCCTTGTACCATTGTTTTATTCAATTTTTGTTACGATAGCCTTCAGCCATCATTTTTCTTAACATTCCATTGCCTTAACATTCAGTTCTGATTTTTCATAAATTTCCCTTACTTTATCCTTCTGCTTTTATATTTCTTAAAATTCTTTTACAACAATTAAACAAGCCAAGTTTTTTTTATTTAAAACCCTTAACGTTGCCATAAAGAATGATTTTTATTAAATTTCTTTTCTGATAGCCGTCAATTATTATTTTTCCTCAAATACCATTTCTAAAGCCTTGTCCCACTATTTTATCCAAATTGTCTTACTATAGCCTTCAATCATTTTTTTATCAAAATTCCCTTAATATAGCCTTCAACCATGATTTCTTTTTCAAATTTCTTACTATAGCATTTTGCCCTGATTTTTGTTAAAATTTTTAACTTATAGCATTGAACCACCATTTTCTTCAAATTCTCTTACTATAAATTTTTCAGCCATGATTTTAATTTAAATTCCCTTACTATAGCCCTCCAATTAAGATTTTTTAATATAATTAACTTACAATAGCCTTCAACCGTGATATTACTTTAATTATGAATTTTTTCTTAAAATTCCCTTAGTACAAACTTCAAACTTCTGACTGTTCTTAAAATTCTATTAGTAAAATCTTCAGCCATAATTTTCTATATTATCCTTTACTATAGCCTTAAACCATAATTTTTCTAAAATTCCCTTACTATAGCCTTCACCCATTGTTTTTCTTCAAATTCTCTAACTATAGCCTTATACCATGAATTTCTTCAAATTCTCTTAATATATCTTTCCGTCATAATTTTGGTCAAGAGTCTCTTAGCCTTTAACCGTTATTTTTTTCTTCAGATTCACTTCTGTATCCTTTTTTCCATGATTTTTGAAAAAAATCCCTTAAAATAGCCTTGTACCATTGTTTTTTTCATTTTTTTTTACGATAGCCTTCAGCCATCATTTTTCTTAACATTCCATTGCCTTAACATTCAGTTCTGATTTTTCATAAAATTCCCTTACTGTATCCTTCTTCTTTTATATTTCTTAAAATTCTTTACAACAATTAACAACCAAGTTTTTTTTTAATTTAAAACCCTTAACGTTGCCATAAAGCATGATTGTTATTAAACTTCCTTTCTAATAGCCATCAATTATTATTTTTCCTCAAATACCCTTGCTAAACCCTTGTCCCACTATTTTATCCAAATTGTCTTACTATAGCCTTTAATTATTTTTTTATCAAAATTCCCTTACTATAGCCTTTAACCATGATTTCTTTTCAAATTCCTTACTATGGCATTTTGCCCTGATTTTTGTTAAAATTTTTTAACTTATAGCATTGAACCACCATTTTCTTCAAATTCTCTTACTATAACTTTCAGCCATGATTTTACTTTAAATTCCCTTACTATAGCCTTCAATTAAGATTTTTAATATAATTCACTTACTATAGCTTTCAACCGTGATATTACTTTAATTATGATTTTTCTTAAAATTCCCTTAGTACAAACTTCAGATATGACTTTTCTTAAAATTCAATTAGTAAAATCTTCAGCCATAATTTTCTATAATATCCATTACTATAGCCTTAAACCATAATTTTTCTAAAATTTCCTTACTATAGCCTTCACATGATTTTTTTCTTCAAATTCTCTAACTAAAGCCTTATACCATGAATTTCTTCAAATTCTCTTACTATATCTTTTCATCATAATTTTTGTCAAGAGTCTCTTAGCCTTCAACCGTTATTTTTTTCTTCAGATTCACTAACTAAATCCATTTTTTCCATGATTTTCAAAAAAAATCCCTTAAAATAGCCTTGTACCATTGTTTTATTCAATTTTTTGTTACGATAGCCTTCAGCCATCATTTTTCTTAACATTCCATTGCCTTAACATTCAGTTCTGATTTTTCATAAAATTCCCTTACTGTATCCTTCTGCTTTTATATTTCTTAAAATTTTTTTTACAACAATTAACAGCCATTTTTTTTTTTTATTTAAAAACCCTTAACGTTGCCATAAAGAATGATTTTTATTAAATTTCTTTTCTGATAGCCGTCAATTATTATTTTTCCTCAAATACCATTTCTAAAGCCTTGTCCCACTATTTTATCCAAATTGTCTTACTATAGCCTTTCAATTTTTTTTTATCAAAATTCCCTTACTATAGCCTTCAACCATGATTTCTTTTCAAATTTCTTACTATTGCATTTTGCCCTGATTTTTTGTTAAAATTTTTTTAACTTATAGCATTGAACCACCATTTTTTCTTCAAATTCTCTTACTATAACTTTCAGCCGATTTTTAATTTAAATTCCCTTACTATAGCCTTCAATTAAGATTTTTAATATAATTAACTTACTATAGCCTTCAACCGTGATATTACTTTAATTATGATTTTTCTTAAAATTCCCTTAGAACAAACTTCAGCTCGGACTGTTCTTAAAATTCTATTAGTAAAATATTCAGCCATAATTTTCTATATAATCCTTTACTATACCCTTAAACCATAATTTTTCTAAAATTCCCTTACTATAGCCATCACCCATTGTTTTTTCTTCAAATTCTCTAACTATAGCCTTATACCATGAATTTCTTCAAATTCTCTTAATATATCTTTCAGTCATAATTTTGGTCAAGAGTCTCTTAGCCTTTAACCGTTATTTTTTTTCTTCAGATTCACTTACTGTATCCTTTTTTCCATGATTTTTGAAAAAAATCCCTTTAAAATAGCCTTGTACCATTGTTTTATTCAATTTTTTGTTATGATAGCCTTCAGCCATCATTTTTCTTAACATTCCATTGCCTTAACATTCAGTTCTGATTTTTCATAAAATTCCCTTACTTTATCCTTCTGCTTTTATATTTCTTAAAATTCTTTTACAACAATTAACTGCCAAGTTTTTTTTTTATTTAAAACCCTTAACGTTGCCATAAAGAATGATTTTTATTAAATTTTTTTTTCTGATAGTCAATCAATTATTATTTTTCCTCAAATACCATTTCTAAAGCCTTGTCCCACTATTTTATCCAAATTGTCTTACTATAGCCTTCAATCATTTTTTTATCAAAATTCCCTTCATATAGCCTTCAACCATGATTTCTTTTCAAATTTCTTACTATAGCATTTTGCCCTGATTTTTGTTAAAAATTTTTAACTTATAGCATTGAACCACCATTTTCTTCAAATTCTCTTACTATAAATTTCGGCCACGATTTTAATTTAAATTCCCTTACTCTAGCCTCCAATTAAGATTTTTAATATAATTAACTTACAATCGCCTTCAACCGTGATATTACTTTAATTATGATTTTTCTTATAATTCCCTTAGTACAAACTTTCAGCTCAGCTCTGACTGTTCTTAAAATTCTATTAGTAAAATCTTCAGCCATAATTTTCTATATTATCCTTTTTACTATAGCCTTAAACCATAATTTTTCTAAAATTCCCTTACTATAGCCTTCACCCATTGTTTTTCTTCAAATTCTCTAACTATAGCCTTATACCATGAATTTCTTCAAATTCTCTTAATATATCTTTCCGTCATAATTTTGGTCAAGAGTCTCTTAGCCTTTAACCGTTATTTTTCTTCAGATTCACTTACTGTATCCTTTTTCCATGATTTTTGAAAAAAATCCCTTAAAATAGCCTTGTACCATTGTTTTATTCAATTTTTGTTACGATAGCCTTCAGCCATCATTTTTCTTAACATTCCATTGCCTTAACATTCAGTTCTGATTTTTCATAAAATTCCCTTACTGTATCCTTCTTCTTTTATATTTCTTAAAATTCTTCTACAACAATTAACAACCAAGTTTTTTTTTATTTAAAAACCCTTAACGTTGCCATAAAGCATGATTGTTATTAAACTTCCTTTCTAATAGCCATCAATTATTATTTTTCCTCAAATACCCTTGCTAAACCCTTGTCCCACTATTTTATCCAAATTGTCTTACTATAGCCTTCAATTTTTTTTTTATCAAAATTCCCTTACTATAGCCTTTAACCATGATTTCTTTTCAAATTCCTTACTATGGCATTTTGCCCTGATTTTTGTTAAAAATTTTTTAACTTATAGCATTGAACCACCATTTTTTCAAATTCTCTTACTATAACTTTCAGCCATGATTTTACTTTAAATTCCCTTACTATAGCCTTCAATTAAGATTTTTTTAATATAATTCACTTACTATAGCTTTCAACCGTGATATTACTTTAATTATGATTTTTCTTAAAATTCCCTTTGTACAAACTTCAGATATGACTTTTCTTAAAATTCAATTAGTAAAATCTTCAGCCATAATTTTCTATAATATCCATTACTGTAGCCTTAAACCATAATTTTTCTAAAATTCGCTTACAATAGCCTTCACCCATGATTTTTCTTCAAATTCTCTAACTAAAGCCTTATACCATGAATTTCTTCAAATTCTCTTAATATATCTTTCCGTCATAATTTTGGTCAAGAGTCTCTTAGCCTTTAACCGTTATTTTTCTTCAGATTCACTTACTGTATCCTTTTTCCATGATTTTTGAAAAAAATCCCTTAAAATAGCCTTGTACCATTGTTTTATTCAATTTTTGTTACGATAGCCTTCAGCCATCATTTTTCTTAACATTCCATTGCCTTAACATTCAGTTCTGATTTTTCATAAAATTCCCTTACTGTATCCTTCTTCTTTTATATTTCTTAAAATTCTTCTACAACAATTAACAACCAAGTTTTCTTTTATTTAAAAACCCTTAACGTTGCCATAAAGCATGATTGTTATTAAACTTCCTTTCTAATAGCCATCAATTATTATTTTTCCTCAAATACCCTTGCTAAACCCTTGTCCCACTATTTTATCCAAATTGTCTTACTATAGCCTTTAATTATTTTTTTATCAAAATTCCCTTACTATAGCCTTTAACCATGATTTCTTTTCAAATTCCTTACTATGGCATTTTGCCCTGATTTTTGTTAAAATTTTTTAACTTATAGCATTGAACCACCATTTTCTTCAAATTCTCTTACTATAACTTTCAGCCATGATTTTACTTTAAATTCCCTTACTATAGCCTTCAATTAAGATTTTTAATATAATTCACTTACTATAGCTTTCAACCGTGATATTACTTTAATTATGATTTTTCTTAAAATTCCCTTAGTACAAACTTCAGATATGACTTTTCTTAAAATTCAATTAGTAAAATCTTCAACCATAATTTTCTATAATATCCATTACTGTAGCCTTAAACCATAATTTTTCTAAAATTTCCTTACTATAGCCTTCACCCATGATTTTTCTTCAAATTCTCTAACTAAAGCCTTATACCATGAATTTCGTCAAATACTCTTACTATATCTTTGCATCATAATTTTTGTCAAGAGTCTCTTGGCCTTCAACCGTTATTTTTCTTCAGATTCACTAACAGAATCCTTTTTCCATGATTTTTCAAAAAAATCCCTTAAAATAGCCTTGTACCATTGTTTTATTCAATTTTTGTTACGATAGCCTTCAGCCATCATTTTTCTTAACATTCCATTGCCTTAACATTCAGTTCTGATTTTTCATAAAATTCCCTTACTGTATCCTTCTGCTTTTATATTTCTTAAAATTCTTTTACAACAATTAACTGCCAAGTTTTTTTTTTTTAAAAACCCTCAACGTTGCCATAAAGAATGATTTTTATTAAATTTCTTTTCTGATAGCCGTCAATTATTATTTTTCCTCAAATACCATTTCTAAAGCCTTGTCCCACTATTTTATCCAAATTGTCTTACTATAGCCTTCAATCATTTTTTTATCAAAATTCCCTTAATATAGCCTTCAACCATGATTTCTTTTCAAATTTCTTACTATATCATTTTGCCCTGATTTTTGCTAAAAATTTTTAACTTATAGCATTGAACCACCATTTTCTTCAAATTCTCTTACTATAAATTTCGGCCACGATTTTAATTTAAATTCCCTTACTCTAGCCTCCAATTAAGATTTTTAATATAATTAACTTACAATCGCCTTCAACCGTGATATTACTTTAATTATGATTTTTCTTATAATTCCCTTAGTACAAACTTCAGCTCTGACTGTTCTTAAAATTCTATTAGTAAAATCTTCAGCCATAATTTTCTATATTATCCTTTACTATAGCCTTAAACCATAATTTTTCTAAAATTCCCTTACTATAGCCTTCACCCATTGTTTTTCTTCAAATTCTCTAACTATAGCCTTATACCATGAATTTCTTCAAATTCTCTTAATATATCTTTCCGTCATAATTTTGGTCAAGAGTCTCTTAGCCTTTAACCGTTATTTTTCTTCAGATTCACTTACTGTATCCTTTTTCCATGATTTTTGAAAAAAATCCCTTAAAATAGCCTTGTAGCATTGTTTTATTCAATTTTTGTTACGATAGGCTTCGGCCATCATTTTTCTTAACATTCCATTGCCTTAACATTCAGTTCTGATTTTTCATAAATTTCCCTTACTTTATCCTTCTGCTTTTATATTTCTTAAAATTCTTTTACAACAATTAACTGCCAAGTTTTTTTTTATTTAAAAACCCTCAACGTTGCCATAAAGAATGATTTTTATTAAATTTCTTTTCTGATAGCCGTCAATTATTATTTTTCCTCAAATACCATTTCTAAAGCCTTGTCCCACTATTTTATCCAAATTGTCTTACTATAGCCTTCAATCATTTTTTTATCAAAATTCCCTTAATATAGCCTTCAACCATGATTTCTTTTCAAATTTCTTACTATAGCATTTTGCCCTGATTTTTGTTAAAAATTTTTAACTTATAGCATTGAACCACCATTTTCTTCAAATTCTCTTACTATAAATTTCGGCCACGATTTTAATTTAAATTCCCTTACTCTAGCCTCCAATTAAGATTTTTAATATAATTAACTTACAATCGCCTTCAACCGTGATATTACTTTAATTATGATTTTTCTTATAATTCCCTTAGTACAAACTTCAGCTCTGACTGTTCTTAAAATTCTATTAGTAAAATCTTCAGCCATAATTTTCTATATTATCCTTTACTATTGCCTTAAACCATAATTTTTCTAAAATTCCCTTACTATAGCCTTCACCCATTGTTTTTCTTCAAATTCTCTAACTATAGCCTTATTCCATGAATTTCATCAAATTCTCTTAATATATCTTTCCGTCATAATTTTGGTCAAGAGTCTCTTAGCCTTTAACCGTTATTTTTCTTCAGATTCACTTACTGTATCCTTTTTCCATGATTTTTGAAAAAAATCCCTTAAAATAGCCTTGTACCATTGTTTTATTCAATTTTTGTTACGATAGCCTTCAGCCATCATTTTTCTTAACATTCCATTGCCTTAACATTCAGTTCTGATTTTTCATAAAATTCCCTTACTGTATCCTTCTGCTTTTATATTTCTTAAAATTCTTTTACAACAATTAACTGCCAAGTTTTTTTTTATTTAAAAACCCTCAACGTTGCCATAAAGAATGATTTTTATTAAATTTCTTTTCTGATAGCCGTCAATTATTATTTTTCCTCAAATACCATTTCTAAAGCCTTGTCCCACTATTTTATCCAAATTGTCTTACTATAGCCTTCAATCATTTTTTTATCAAAATTCCCTTAATATAGCCTTCAACCATGATTTCTTTTCAAATTTCTTACTATATCATTTTGCCCTGATTTTTGCTAAAAATTTTTAACTTATAGCATTGAACCACCATTTTCTTCAAATTCTCTTACTATAAATTTCGGCCACGATTTTAATTTAAATTCCCTTACTCTAGCCTCCAATTAAGATTTTTAATATAATTAACTTATAATCGCCTTCAACCGTGATATTACTTTAATTATGATTTTTCTTATAATTCCCTTAGTACAAACTTCAGCTCTGACTGTTCTTAAAATTCTATTAGTAAAATCTTCAGCCATAATTTTCTATATTATCCTTTACTATAGCCTTAAACCATAATTTTTCTAAAATTCCCTTACTATAGTCTTCACCCATTGTTTTTCTTCAAATTCTCTAACTATAGCCTTATTCCATGAATTTCATCAAATTCTCTTAATATATCTTTCCGTCATAATTTTGGTCAAGAGTCTCTTAGCCTTTAACCGTTATTTTTCTTCAGATTCACTTACTGTATCCTTTTTCCATGATTTTTGAAAAAAATCCCTTAAAATAGCCTTGTAGCATTGTTTTATTCAATTTTTGTTACGATAGCCTTCAGCCATCATTTTTCTTAACATTCCATTGCCTTAACATTCAGTTCTGATTTTTCATAAAATTCCCTTACTGTATCCTTCTTCTTTTATATTTCTTAAAATTCTTCTACAACAATTAACAACCAAGTTTTCTTTTATTTAAAAACCCTTAACGTTGCCATAAAGCATGATTGTTATTAAACTTCCTTTCTTATAGCCATCAATTATTATTTTTCCTCAAATACCCTTGCTAAACCCTTGTCCCACTATTTTATCCAAATTGTCTTACTATAGCCTTTAATTATTTTTTTATCAAAATTCCCTTACTATAGCCTTTAACCATGATTTCTTTTCAAATTCCTTACTATGGCATTTTGCCCTGATTTTTGTTAAAATTTTTTAACTTATAGCATTGAACCACCATTTTCTTCAAATTCTCTTACTATAACTTTCAGCCATGCCTTTTTTTACTTTAAATTCCCTTACTATAGCCTTCAATTAAGATTTTTAATATAATTCACTTACTATAGCTTTCAACCGATTTTTAATATAATTAATATGATATTACTTTAATTATGATTTTTTTAAAATTCCCTTTGTACAAACTTCAGATATGACTTTTCTTAAAATTCAATTAGTAAAATCTTCAGCCATAATTTTCTATAATATCCATTACTGTAGCCTTAAACCATAATTTTTCTAAAATTCCCTTACAATAGCCTTCACCCATGATTTTTCTTCAAATTCTCTAACTAAAGCCTTATACCATGAATTTCTTCAAATTCTCTTACTATATCTTTCAATCATAATTTTTGTCAAGAGTCTCTTAGCCTTCAACCGTTATTTTTCTTCAGATTCACTAACTGAATCCTTTTTCCATGATTTTTGAAAAAAATCCCTTAAAATAGCCTTGTACCATTGTTTTATTCAATTTTTGTTACGATAGCCTTCAGCCATCATTTTTCTTAACATTCCATTGCCTTAACATTCAGTTCTGATTTTTCATAAAATTCCCTTACTGTATCCTTCTGCTTTTATATTTCTTAAAATTCTTTTACAACAATTAGCAGCCAAGTTTTTTTTTATTTAAAAACCCTTAACATTGCCATAAAGAATGATTTTTATTAAATTTCTTTTCCGATAGTCGTCAATTATTATTTTTCCTCAAATACCATTGCTAAAGCCTTGTCCCACTATTTTATCCAAATTGTCTTACTATAGCCTTCAATCATTTTTTTATCAAAATTCCCTTACTATAGCCTTCAACCATGATTTCTTTTCAAACTCCTTACTATAGCCTTTAGCCCTGATTTTTGTTAAAAATTTTAAACTTATAGCATTGAACCACCATTTTCTTCAAATTCTCTTACTATAACTTTCAGCCATGATTTTACTTCAAATTCCCTTACTATAGCCTTCAATTAAGATTTTTAATATAATTCACTTACTATAGCCTTCAACCGTGATATTACTTTAATTATGATTTTTCTTAAAATTTTCATATTTCCGCCTTCTGCTCTGAATTTTCTTAAAATTCTATTAGTAAAATCTTCTGCCATAATTTTCTATAATATCCATTACAATAGCCTTAAACCATAATTTTTCTAAAATTCCCTTACTATAGCCTTCACCCAATGTTTTTCTTCAAATTCTCTTACTTATATTCTCTTCTATATCTTTTCAGTCATAATTTTGGTCAAGAGTCTCTTAGCCTTCACCGTTATTTTTCTTCAGATTCACTTACTGTATCCTTTTTCATGATTTTTGAAAAAAATCCCTAAAATAGCTTTGTACCATTGTTTTATTCAATTTTTGTTACGATAGCCTTCAGCCATAATTGTTCTTAACATTCCCTTGCCTTAACATTCAGTTCTGATTTTTCATAAAATTCCCTTACTGTATCCTTCTGCTTTTATATTTCTTAAAATTCTTCTACAACAATTAGCAACCAAGTTTTCTTTTATTTAAAAACCCTTAACGTTGCCATAAAGCATGATTTTTATTAAACTTCCTTTTGTAATCGCCGTCAATTATTATTTTTCCTCAAATACCCTTGCTAAAGCCTTGTCCCACTATTTTATCCAAATTGTCTTACTATAGCCTTCAATTATTTTTTTATCAAAATTCCCTTACTATAGCCTTTAACCATGATTTCTTTTCAAATTCCTTACTATGGCATTTTGCCCTGATTTTTGTTAAACTTTTTTAACTTATAGCATTGAACCACCATTTTCTTCAAATTCTCTTACTATAACTTTAAGCCATGATTTTACTTTAAATTCCCATACTATAGCCTTCAATTAAGATTTTTAATATAATTCACTTACTATAGCTTTCAACCGTGATATTACTTTAATTATGATTTTTCTTAAAATTCCCTTAGTACAAACTTCAGATATGACTTTTCTTAAAATTCAATTAGTAAAATCTTCAGCCATAATTTTCTATAATATCCATTACTGTAGCCTTAAACCATAATTTTTCTAAAATTCCCTTACTGTAGCCTTCACCCCTGATTTTTCTTCAAATTCTCTAACTAAAGCCTTATACCATGAATTTCTTCAAATTCTCTTACTATATCTTTCCATCCTAATTTTTGTCAAGAGTCTCTTAGCCTTCAACCGTTATTTTTCTTCAGATTCACTAACTGAATCCTTTTTCCATTATTTTAGAAAAAAATCCCTTAAAATAGCCTTGTACCATTGTTTTATTCAATTTTTGTTACGATAGCCTTCAGCCATCATTTTTCTTAACATTCCATTGCCTGAACATTCAGTTCTGATTTTTCATTAAATTCCCTTACTGTATCCTTCTGCTTTTATATTTCTTAAAATTCTTTTACAACAATTAGCTGCCAAGTTTTTTTTATTTAAAAACCCTTAACATTGCCATCAAGAATGATTTTTATGAAATTTCTTTTCCGATACCCGTCAATTATTATTTTTCCTCAAATACCATTGCTAAAGCCTTGTCCCACTATTTTATCCAAATTGTCTTACTATAGCCTTCAATCATTTTTTATCAAAATTCCCTTACTATAGCCTTCAACCATGATTTCTTTTCAATTTTCTTACTATAGTTTTTTGCCCTGATTTTTGTTAAAAAATTTTAACTTATAGCATTGAACCACCATTTTCTTCAAATTCTCTTACTATAAATTTTGGCCATGATTTTACACTAAATTCCCTTACTCTTGCCTCCAATTAAGATTTTTAATATAATTAACTTACTATAGCCTTCAACCGTGATAATACTTTAATTATGATTTTTCTTAAAATTTCCATTGAACAAACTTCTGCTCTGACTGTTCTTAAAATTCTATTAGTAAAATCTTCAGCCATAATTTTCTATATTATCCTTTTCTATAGCCTTAAACCATAATTTTTCTAAAATTCCCTTACTATAGCCTTCACCCATTGTTTTTCTTCAAATTTTCTAACTATAGCCTTATACCATGAATTTCTTCAAATTCTCTTAATATATCTTTCCGTCATAATTTTGGTCAAGAGTCTCTTAGCCTTTAACCGTTATTTTTCTTCAGATTCACTTACTGTATCCTTTTTCCATTATTTTTGAAAAAAATCCCTTAAAATAGCCTTGTACCATTGTTTTATTCAATTTTTGTTACGATAGCCTTCAGCCATCATTTTTCTTAACATTCCATTGCCTTAACATACAGTTCTGATTTTTCATAAAATTCCCTTACTGTATCCTTCTGCTTTTATATTTCTTAAAATTCTTTTACAACAATTAGCAGCCAAGTTTTTTTTTATTTAAAAACCCTTAACATAGCCATCAAGAATGATTTTTATTAAATTTCTTTTCCGATAGCCGTCAATTATTATTTTTCCTCAAATACCATTGCTAAAGCCTTGTCCCACTATTTTATCCAAATTGTCTTACTATAGCCTTCAATCATTTTTTTATCAAAATTCCCTTACTATAGCCTTCAACCATGATTTCTTTTCAAACTCCCTACTACAGCCTTTTGCCCTAATTTTTGTTAAAATTTTTTAACTTATAGCATTGAACCACCATTTTCTTCAAATTCTCTTACTATAACTTTCAGCCATGATTTTACTTCAAATTCCCGTACTATAGCCTTCAATTAAGATTTTTAATATAATTCACTTACTATAGCCTTCAACCGTGATATTACTTTAATTATGATTTTTCTTAAAATTTTCTTATTTCCGCCTTCAGCTCTGAATTTTCTTAAAATTCTATTAGTAAAATCTTCTGCCATAATTTTCTATAATATCCATTACTATAGCCTTAAACCATAATTTTTCTAAAATTCCCTTACTATAGCCTTCACCCAATGTTTTTCTTCAAATTCTCTTACTATATCTTTTCGTCATAATTTTGGTCAAGAGTCTCTTAGCCTTCAATCGTTATTTTTCTTCAGATTCACTTACTGCATCCTTTTTCATGATTTTTGAAAAAAATCCCTAACATAGCCTTGTACCATTGTTTTATTCAATTTTTGTTACGATAGCCTTCAGCCATAATTGTTCTTAACATTCCCTTGCCTTAACATTCAGTTCTGATTTTTCATAAAATTCCCTTACTGTATCCTTCTGCTTTTATATTTCTTAAAATTCTTCTACAACAATTAACAACCAAATTTTCTTTTATTTAAAAACTCTTAACGTTGCCATAAAGCATGATTTTTATTAAACTTCCTTTCTAATCGCCGTCAATTATTATTTTTCCTCAAATACCCTTGCTAAAGCCTTGACCCACTATTTTATCCAAATTGTCTTACTATAGCCTTCAATTATTTTTTTATCAAAATTCCCTTACTATAGCCTTTAACCATGATTTCTTTTCAAATTCTTTACTATGGCATTTTGCCCTGATTTTTGTTAAAATTTTTTAACTTATAGCATTGAACCACCATTTTCTTCAAATTCTCTTACTATAACTTTCAGCCATGATTTTACTTTAAATTCCCTTTCTATAGCCTTCAATTAAGATTTTTAATATAATTCACTTACTATAGCTTTCAACCGTGATATTACTTTAATTATGATTTTTCTTAAAATTCCCTTAGTACAAACTTCAGATATGACTTTTCTTAAAATTCAATTAGTAAAATCTTCAGCCTTAATTTTCTATAATATCCATTACTGTAGCCTTAAACCATAATTTTTCTAAAATTCCCTTACTATAGCCTTCACCCCTGATTTTTCTTCAAATTCTCTAACTAAAGCCTTATACCATGAATTTCTTCAAATTCTCTTACTATATCTTTCCATCATAATTTTTGTCAAGAGTCTCTTAGCCTTCGACCGTTATTTTTCTTCAGATTCACTAACTGAATCCTTTTTCCATTATTTTAGAAAAAAATCCCTTAAAATAGCCTTGTACCATTGTTTTATTCAATTTTTGTTACGATAGCCTTCAGCCATCATTTTTCTTAACATTCCATTGCCTTAACATTCAGTTCTGATTTTTCATAAAATTCCCTTACTCTATCCTTCAGCTTTTATATTTCTTTAAATTCTTTTACAACAATTAACTGCCAAGTTTTGTTTTATTTAAAAACCCTTAACGTTGCCATAAAGAATGATTTTTATTAAATTTCTTTTCTGATAGCAGTCAATTATTATTTTTCCTCAAATACCATTTCTAAAGCCTTGTCCCACTATTTTATCCAAATTGTCTTACTATAGCCTTCAATCATTTTTTTATCAAAATTCCCTTAATATAGCCTTCAACCATGATTTCTTTTCAAATTTCTTACTATAGCATTTTGCCCTGATTTTTGTTAAAAAGTTTTAACTTATAGCATTGAACCACCATTTTCTTCAAATTCTCTTACTATAAATTTTGGCCATGATTTTACACTAAATTCCCTTACTCTAGCCTCCAATTAAGATTTTTAATATAATTAACTTACTATAGCCTTCTACCGTGATATTACTTTAATTATGATTTTTCTTAAAATTTCCATAGTACAAACTTCTGCTCTGACTGTTCTTAAAATTCTATTAGTAAAATCTTCAGCCATAATTTTCTATATTATCCTTTTCTATAGCCTTAAACCATAATTTTTCTAAAATTCCCTTACTATAGCCTTCACCCATTGTTTTTCTTCAAATTTTCTAACTATAGCCTTATACCATGAATTTCTTCAAATTCTCTTAATATATCTTTCCCTCATAATTTTGGTCAAGAGTCTCTTAGCCTTTAACCGTTATTTTTCTTCAGATTCACTTACTGTATCCTTTTTCCATGATTTTTGAAAAAAATCCCTTAAAATAGCTTTGTACCATTGTTTTATTCAATTTTTGTTACGATAACCTTCAGCCATCATTTTTCTTAACATTCCCTTGCCTTAACATTCAGTTCTGATTTTTCATAAAACTCCCTTACTGTATCCTTCAGCTTTTATATTTCTTCAAATTCTTTTACAACAATTAGCAGCCAAGTTTTTTTTTATTTAAAAACCCTTAACATTGCCATAAAGAATGATTTTTATTAAATTTCTTTTCCGATAGCCGTCAATTATTATTTTTCCTCAAAAACCATTGCTAAAGCCTTGTCCCACTATTTTATCCAAATTGTCTTACTATAGCCTTCAATCATTTTTTTATCAAAATTCCCTTACTATAGCCTTCAACCATGATTTCTTTTCAAACTCCTTACTATAGCCTTTTGCCCTGATTTTTGTTAAAAATATTTAACTTATAGCATTGAACCACCATTTTCTTCAAATTCTCTTACTATAACTTTCAGTCATGATTTTACTTCAAATTCCCTTACTATAGCCTTCAATTAAGATTTTTAATATAATTCCATTACTATAGCCTTCAACTGTGATATTACTTTAATTATGATTTTTCATAAAATTTTCTTATTTCCGCCTTCCGCTCTGTCTTTTCTTAAAATTCTATTAGTAAAATCTTCTGCCATAATTTTCTATAAAATCCATTATTATAGCCTTAAACCATAATTTTTCTAAAATTCACTTACTATAGCCTTCACCCATTGTTTTTCTTCAAATTCTCTTACTATATCTTTTCGTCATAATTTTGGTCAAGAGTCTCTTAGCCTTCAACCGTTATTTTTCATCAGATTCACTTACTGTATCCTTTTTCGTGATTTTTGAAAAAAATCCCTTAAAATAGCCTTGTACCATTGGTTTATTCAATTTTTGTTACGATAGCCTTCAGCCATCATTGTTCTTAACATTCCCTTGCCTTAACATTCAGTTCTGATTTTTCATAAAATTCCCTTACTGTATCCTTCTGCTTTTATATTTCTTAAAATTCTTCTACAACAATTAACAGCCAAGTTTTCTATTATTTAAAAACCCTTAACGTTGCCATAAAGCATGATTTTTATTAAACTTCCTTTCTGATAGCCGTCAATTATTATTTTTCCTCAAATACCCTTGCTAAGGCCTTGTCCCACTATTTTATCCAAATTGTCTTACTATAGCCTTCAATTATTTTTTTATCAAAATTCCCTTACTATAGCCTTTAACCATGATTTCTTTTCAAATTCCTTACTATGGCATTTTGCCCTGATTTTTGTTAAAATTTTTTAACTTATAGTATTGAACCACCATTTTCTTCAAATTCTCTTACTATAACTTTCAGCCATGATTTTACTTTAAATTCCCTTACTATAGCCTTCAATTAAGATTTTTAATATAATTCACTTACTATAGCCTTCAACCGTGATATTACTTTAATTTTGATTTTTCTTAAAATTCCCTTAGTACAAACTTCAGATATGACATTTCTTAAAATTCTATAAGTAAAATCTTCTGCCATAATTTTCTATTATATCCATTACTATAGCCTTAAACCATAAGTTTTCTAAAATTCCCTTACTATAGCCTTCACCCATGATTTTTCTTCAAATTCTATAACTATAGCCTAATACCACAAATTTCTTCAAATTCTTTTACTATATCTTTTTGTCATAATTTTGGTCAATAGTCTCTTAGCCTTCAATCGTTATTTTTCTTCAGATTCACTAACTGTATCCTTTTTCCATGATTTTAGAAAAAAACCCCTTAAAATAGCATAGTACCATTGTTTTATTCAATTTTTGTTATGATAGCCTTCAGCCATCATTTTTCTTAACATTCCCATGCCTTAACATTCAGTTCGGATTTTTCATAAAATTCCCTTACTGTATCCTTCTTCTTTTATATTTCTTAAAATTCTTCTACAACAATTAACTGCCAAGTTTTCTTTTATTTAAAAACCCTTAACGTTGCCATAAAGCATGATTGTTATTAAACTTCCTTTCTAATAGCCATCAATTATTATTTTTCCTCAAATACCCTTGCTAAAGCCTTGTCCCACTATTTTATCCAAATTGTCTTACTATAGCCTTTAATTATTTTTTTATCAAAATTCTCTTACTATAGCCTTTAACCATGATTTCTTTTCAAATTCCTTACTATGGCATTTTGCCCTGATTTTTGTTAAAAAATTTTAACTTATAGCATTGATCCACCATTTTCTTCAAATTCTCTTACTATAACTTTCAGCCATGATTTTACTTTAAATTCCCTTACTATAGCCTTCAATTAAGATTTTTAATATAATTCACTTACTATAGCTTTCAACCGTGATATTACTTTAATTATGATTTTTCTTAAAATTCCCTTAGTACAAACTTCAGATATGACTTTTCTTAAAATTCAATTAGTAAAATCTTCAGCCATAATTTTCTATAATATCCATTACTGTAGCCTTAAACCATAATTTTTCTAAAATTCGCTTACAATAGCCTTCACCCATGATTTTTCTTCAAATACTCTAACTAAAGCCTTATACCATGAATTTCTTCAAATTCTCTTACTATATCATTCCATCATAATTTTTGTCAAGTGTCTCTTAGCCTTCAACCATTATTTTTCTTCAGATTCACTAACTGAATCCTTTTTCCATGATTTTTGAAAAAAATCCCTTAAAATAGCCTTGTACCATTGTTTTATTCAATTTTTGTTACGATAGCCTTCAGCCATCATTTTTCTCAACATTCCATTGCCTTAACATTCAGTTCTGATTTTTCATAAAATTCCCTTACTGTATCCTTCTGCTTTTATATTTCTTAAAATTCTTTTACAACAATTAACAGCCAAGTTTTTTTTTATTTAAAAACCCATAACGGCGCCATAAAGCAGGATTTTTATTAAACTTCTTTTCTGATAGCCTTCAATTATTATTTTTCCTCAAATACCCTTGCTAAAGCCTTGTCCCATCATTTTATCCAAATTGTCTTACTATAGCCTTCAATCATTTTTTTATCAAAATTCCCTTACTATAGCCTTCAACCATGATTTCTTTTCAAATTTCTTACAATAGCATTTTGCCCAGATTTTTGTTAAAATTTTTTAACTTATAGCATTGAACAACCACTTTCTTCAAATTCTCTTACTATAAATTTTGGCCATGATTTTAATTTAAATTCCCTTACTATAGCCTCCAATTAAGATTTTTAATATAATTAACTTACGATAGCCTTCAACCGTGATATTACTTTAATTATGATTTTTCTTAAAATTCCCTTAGTACAAACTTCGGATATGACATTTCTAAAAATTCAATTAGTAAAATCTTCGGCCATAATTTTCTATTATATCCTTTACTATAGCCTTAAACCATAATTTTTCTAAAATTCCCTTACTATTGCCTTCACCCATGAGTTTTCTTCAAATTCCCCAACTATAGCCTTATACCATGAAATGCTTCAAATTCTCTTACTATATCTTTCAGTCATTATTTTGGTCAAGAGTCCCATAGCCTTCAACCGTTATTTCTCTTCAAATTCTCTTACTATATCCTTTTTCTAAGATTTTTAAAAAATATACCTTAAAATATCCTTGTACCATTATGTTTTTCAAATTTTATAACGAAAGCCTTCAGCCATCATTTTACTTAACATGCCCATGCTTTATCCTTCAGTTCTGATTTTTCTTAAAATTCCCTTACTGAATCCTTCTGCTTTTATATTTCTTAAAATTCTTTTACAACAATTAACACCCATGTTTTTTTTTATTCAAAAACCCTTAACGTTGCCATAAAGAATGATTTTTATTAAATTTCTTTTCTGGTAGCCGTCAATTATTATTTTTCCTCAAATACCATTGCTAAAGCCTTGTCCCACTATTTTATCCAAATTGTCTTACTATAGCCTTCAATTATTTTTTTATCAAAATTCCCTTACGATAGCCTTCAACCATGATTTCTTTTCAAATTCCTTACTATAGCCTTTTGCCCTGATTTTTGTTAAAATTTTTTAACTTATAGCATTGAACCACCATTTTCTTCAAATTCTCTTACTATATAACTTTCAGCCATGATTTTACTTCAAATTCCCTTACAATAGCCTTCAATTAAGATTTTTAATATAATTCACTTACTACAGCCTTCAACAGTCATATTACTTTAATTATGATTTTTCATTAAATTTTCTTAGTACAGCCTTCAGCTCTGACTTTTCTTAAAATTGAATTAGTAAAATCTTCAGCTATAATTTTCTATAATATCCATTACTATAGCCTTAAACCATAATTTTTCTAAAATTCCCTTACTATAGCCTTCACCCATGATTTTTCTTCAAATTCTCTAACTATAGCCTTATACCATGAATTTCTTCAAATTCTCACACTATATCTTTCCATCATAATTTTGGTCAAGAGTCTCTTAGCCTTCAACCGTTATTTTTCTTCAGATTCACTAATTGTATCCTTTTTCCATGATTTTTGAAAAAAAATAGCCTTGTACCATTGTTTTATTCAATTTTTGTTACGATAGCCTTCAGCCATCATTTTTCTTAACATTCCCTTGCCTTAACATTCAGTTTTGTTTTTTCATAAAATTCCCTTACTGTATCCTTCTGCTTTTATATTTCTTAAAATTCTTTTACAACAATTAACAGCCAAGTTTTTTTTTATTTAAAAACCCTTAACATTGCCATAAAGAATGATTTTTATTAAGTTTCTTTTCTGATAGCCGTAAATTATTATTTTTCTTCAAATACCATTGCTAAAGCCTTGTCCCACTATTTTATCCAAATTGTCTTACTATAGCCTTCAATCATTTTTTTATCAAATTTCCCTTACTATAGCCTTCAACCATGATTTCTTTTCAAATTCCTTACTAAAGCCTTTAGCCATGATTTTTGTTAAAAAATTTGAACTTATAACATTGAACCACCATTTTCTTCAAATTCTCTTACTATAACTTTCAGCCATGATTTTACTTCAAATTCCCTTACTATAGCCTTCAATTAAGATTTTTAATATAATTCACTTACTATAGCCTTCGACCGTGATTTTTCTTGAATTATGATTTTTCTTAAAATTCCTTTAGTAGAGCCTTCATCTCTGATTTTTCTTAAAATTCTATTAGTAAAATCTTCTGCCACAATTTTCTATAATATCCATTAGTATAGCTTTAAACCATAATATTCCTAAAAATCCCTTACTATAGCCTTTACCCATGATTTTTCTTCAAATTCCCCAACTATAGCCTTATACCATGAATTTCTTCAAATTCTCTTACTCTATCCTTCAGTCATAATTTTGGTCTAGAGTCCCTTAGCCTTCAACCATTATTTTTCTTCCGATTCTCTTACTATATCCTTTTTCAACGATTTTTGAAAAAAATCCCTTAAAATAGCCTCTTCCCAGTGTTTTATTCAAATTTTATTACGATAGCCTTTAGCCATCATTTTTCTTAACATTCCCTTGCTTTAACATTCTGTTCTGATTTTTTATTAAATTCCCTTACTTTATCCTTCGGCTTTTATAATTCTAAAAATTATTTTACAACAATTATCAGACAAGTTTTTTTTATTTAAAAACCCTTAACATAGCCAAATAGCAAGATTTTTATTAAACTTCTTTTCTGATAGCCTTCAATCATTGTTTTTCCTCAAATAACCTTACTTAAGCCTAATCCCACTATTTTATCCAAATTGTTTAGCCTTCAATCATTTTTTTATCAAAATTTCCTTCCTATAGCCTTCAACCAAGATATCTTTTCAAATTCCTTACTATAGCCTTTAGCCATAATTTTTGTTAAAACTTTTTTACTTATAGCATTGAACGACCATTTTCTTCAAATTCTCTTGCTATAACTATTAGCCACAATTTTACTTCAAATTCCCTTACTATAGCCTTCAATAAAGATTTTCAATATAATTCACTTACTATAACTTTACCCCGTGATTTTACTTTAATTATGCTTTTTCTTAAAATTCCATTAGTAGAGCCTTCAGCTCTGACTTTTCTTAAAATTCTATTAGTAAAATCTTCAGCCATAATTTTCTATAATATCCATTAGTATAGCCCGAAACCATAATTTTCCTTAAAATCCCTTACTACACTCTTCACCCATGATTTTTCTTCAAATTCCCAACTATGCCTTATACTTTGAATTTCTTCAAATTCTCTTACTATATCTTTCAGTCATAATTTTGGTCAAGGGTCCCTTAGCCTTCAACGATTATTTTTCTTCAGATTCTCTTACTATATCCTTTTTCAATGATTTTTGAAAAAAATCCTTTAAAATAGCCTCTTACCATTGTTTTATTCAAATTTTATTACGATAGCCTTCAGCCATCATTTTTCTTAACATTCCCATGCTTTAATATTCAGTTCTGATTTTTCATAAAATTCCCTTACTATATCCTTCAGCTTTTATAATTCTAAAAATTATTTTACAACAATTATCTGCCAAGTTTTTTTTATTTAAAAACCCTTAACGTAGCCATAAAGCATGATTTTATTAAACTTCTTTTCTGATAGCCTTCTATCATTGTTTTTCCGCAAATAACCTTACTTAAGCCTAATCCCACTATTTTATCCAAATTGATTAGCCTTCAATTATTTTTTTATCAAAATTCCCTTCCTATAGCCTTCAACCAAGATATCCTTTCAAATTCCTTACTATAGCCTTTAGCCATGATTTTTGTTAAAATTTTTTTACTTATAGCATTGAACCACCATTTTCTTGAAATTCTCTTACTATAACTATTAGCCACAATTTTACATCAAATTACCTTACTATCGCCTTCAATAAAGATTTTTAATATAATTCACTTACTATAGCCTTACCCCGTGATTTTACTTTAATTATGCCTTTTCTTAAAACTCCATTAGTAGAGACTTCAACTCTGATTTTTCTTAAAATTCTATTAGTAAAATCTTCAGCCATAATTTTCTATAATATGCATTAGTATAGCCTTAAACCATAACTTTCCTAAAACTCAATACTATAGCCTTCACCCATGATTTTTCTTTAAATTCCCAACTAAAACCTTATACCATGAATTTTTTCAAATTCTCTTACTATATCTTTCCATCATAATTTTGGTCAAGGGTCCCTTAGCCTTCAACAATTATTTTTCTTCAGATTCTCTTACTTTATCCTTTTCAATGATTTTTTAAAAAAATCCTTTAAAATAGCCTCTTACCATTGTTTTATTCAAATTTTATTACGATAGCCTTCAGCCATCATTTTTCTTAACATTCCCTTGCTTTATTATTCAGTTCTGATTTTTCATAAAATTCCCTTACTATATCCTTCAGCTTTTATAATTCTAAAAAGTATTTTACAACAATTATCAGCCAAGTTTTTTTTATTTAAAAACCCTTAACGTCGCCATAAAGCATGATTTTTATTAAACTTCTTTTCTGATAGCCTTCTATCATTGTTTTTCCTCAAATACCCTTTCTTAAGCCTAATCCCACTATTTTATCCAAATTGTTTAGCCTTCAATCATATTTTTATCAAAATTCCCTTACTATAGGCTTCAACCAAGATATCCTTTCAAATTCCTTACTATAACCTTTAGCCATGATTTTTGTTCAAATTTTTTTACTTATAGCATTGAACCACGATTTTCTTCAAATTCTCTTACTAAAACTTTCAGCCACGATTTTACTTAAAATTCCCTTACTATAGCCTTCAATAAAGATTTTTAATATAATTCACTTACTAAAGCCTTACCCCGTGATTTTCCTTTAATTATGATTTTTCTTAAAATTCCATTAGTAGAGCCTTCAGCTCTGATTTTTCTTAAAATTCTATTAGTAAAATCTTCAGCCATAATTTTCTATAATATGCATTAGTATAGCCTTAAACCATAATTTTCCTAAAAATCCCTTACTATAGCCTTCACCCATGATTTTTCTTCAAATTCCCTAACTATAGCTATATACCATGAATTTCTTCAAATTCTCTTACTATATCTTTCAGTCATAATTTTGGTCAAGAGTCCCTTAGCCTTCAACCATTATTTTTCTTCAAATTCTCTTCCTATATCGTTTTTCAATGACTTTTGAAAAAAATCCCTTAAAATAGCCTCTTACCATTGTTTTATTCAAATTTTATTACGATAGCCTTCAGCCATCATTTTTCTTAACACTCCCTTGCTTTTACATTCAGTTCTGATTTTTCATAAAATTCCCTTACTACATCCTTCAGCTTTTATAATTCTTAAAATTATTTTACAACAATTATCAGCCAACTTTTTTTTATTTAAAAACCCTTAACGTAGCCATAAAGCATGATTTTTATTAATCTTCTTTTCTGATAGCCTTCTATCATTATTTTTCCTCAAATACCCTTACTAAAGCCTAGTCCCACTATTTTATCCAAATTGACTTACAATAGCCTTCAATCATTTTTTTATCAAAATTCCTTTACTGTATCCTTCCACCATGATTTCTTTTCAAATTCCTTACTATAGCCTTTAGCCATAATTTTTGTTAAAATTTTTTAACTTATAGCATTGAACCACCATTTTCTTCAAATTCTCTTACTATAACTTTCAGCCATGATTTTACTTCAAATTCCCTTACTATAGCCTTCAATTAAGATTTTTAATATAATTCACTTAATATAGCCATGAAACAAGATTTTACTTTAATTATCATTTTTCTTAAAATTCCCTTAGTAAAGCCTTCAGCTCTAACTTTTCTTAAAATTATATTAGTAAAATCTTCAGGAATAATTTTCTATAATATCCATTAGTTAGCCTTAAACCATAATTTTTTTTCATTTCCCTTACTATAGCCTTATACCATGAATTTCTTTAAATTCTCTCACTATATCTTTCAGTCATAATTTAGGTCAAGAGTCCCATAGCCTTCAACCGTTATTTTTCTTCAGATTCTCTTACTATATCCTTTTTCAATGATTTTTGAAAAAAATCCTTTAAAATAGCCTCTTACCATTGTTTTATTCAAATTTTATTACGATAGCCTTCAGCCATCATTTTTCTTAACCTTCCCTTGCTTTAATATTTAGTTCTGATTTTTCATAAAATTCCCTTACTATATCCTTCAGCTTTTATAATTCTAAAAAGTATTTTACAACAATTATCAGCCAAGTTTTTTTTATTTAAAAACCCTTAACGTAGACATAAAGCATGATTTTTATTAAACTTCTTTTCTGATAGCCTTCTATCATTGTTTTTCCTCAAATACCCTTTCTTAAGCCTAATCCCACTATTTTATCCAAATTGTTTAGCCTTCAATCATATTTTTATCAAAATTCCCTTACTCTAGCCTTCAACCAAGATATCCTTTCAAATTCCTTACTATAACCTTTAGCCATGATTTTTCTTAAAAATATTTTACTTATAGCATTGAACAATGATTTTCTTCAAATTCTCTTACTAAAACTTTCAGCCACGATTTTACTTCAAATTCCATTACTATAGCCTTCAATAAAGATTTTTAATATAATTCACTTACTATAGCCTTACCCCGTGATTTTACTTTAATTATGCTTTTTCTTAAAATTCCATTAGTAGAGCCTTCAGCTCTGATTTTTCTTAAAATTCTATTAGTAAAATCCTCAGCCATAATTTTCTATAATATGCATTAGTATAGCCTTAAACCATAATTTTCCTAAAAATCCCTTACTATAGCCTTCACCCATGATTTTTCTTCAAATTCCCTAACTATAGCTATATACCATGAATTTCTTCAAATTCTCTTACTATATCTTTCAGTCATAATTTTGGTCAAGAATCCCTTAGCCTTCAACCATTATTTTTCTTCAGATTCTCTTCCTATATCAGTTTTCAATGACTTTTGAAAAAAATCCCTTAAAATAGCCTCTTACCATTGTTTTATTCAAATTTTATTACGATAGCCTTCAGCCATCATTTTTCTTAACATTCCCTTGCTTTAACTTTCAGTTCTGATTTTTCATAAAATTCCCTTACTATATCCTTCAGCTTTTATAATTCTTAAAATTATTTTACAACAATTATTTAAAAACCCTTAACGTAGCCATAAAGCATGATTTTTATTAATCTTCTTTTCTGATAGCCTTCTATCATTATTTTTCCTCAAATACCCTTACTAAAGCCTAGTCCCACTATTTTATCCAAATTGACTTACTATAGCCTTCAATCATTTTTTTATCAAAATTCCCTTATTGTATCCTTCCACCATGATTTCTTTTCAAATTCCTTACTATAGCCTTTAGCCATGATTTTTGTTAAAAAAATTTAACTTATAGCATTGAACCACCATTTTCTTCAAATTCTCTTACTATAACTTTCAGCCATGATTTTACTTCAAATTCCCTTACTATAGCCTTCAATTAAGATTTTAATATAATTCACTTAATATAGCCATGAACCAAGATTTTACTTTAATTATCATTTTTCTTAAAATTCCCTTAGTAAAGCCTTCAGCTCTGACTTTTCTTAAAACTCTATTAGTAAAATCTTCAGCAATAATTTTCTATAATATCCATTAGTTAGCCTTAAACCATAATTTTTTTAAAATTCCCTTACTATAGCCTTATACCATGAATTTCTTTAAATTCTCTCACTATATCTTTCAGTCATAATTTAGGTCAAGAGTCCCTTAGCCTTCAACCGTTATTTTTCTTCAGATTCTCTTACTATATCCTTTTTCCATGATTTTTGAAAAAAATCCCTTAAAATAGCCTTGTACCATTGTTTTATTCAAATTTTGTTACGATAGCCTTCAGCCATCATTTTTCTTAACATTCCCATGCCTTAACATTCAGTTCTGATTTTTCATAAAATTCCCTTACTGTATCCTTCTTCTTTTATATTTCTTAAAATTCTTTTACAATAATTAACAGCCAAGTTTTTTTTATTTAAAAACCCATAACGTTGCCATAAAGCAGGATTTTTATTAAACTTCTTTTCTGGTAGCCTTCAATTATTATTTTTCCTCAAATACCCTTGCTAAAGCCTTGTCCCACTATTTTATCCAAATTGTCTTACTATCGCCTTCTGTCATTTTTTTATCAAAATTCCCTTACTATAGCCTTCAACCATGATTCTTTTCAAATTCCTTACTATAGTCTTTATCCATGATTTTTGTTAAAAATTTTTAACTTATAGCATTGAACCACCATTTTCTATAAATTCTCCTACTATAACTTTCAGCCATGATTTTACTTCAAATTCCCTTACTATAGACTTCAATTAAGATTTTTAATTAATTCACTCACTATAGATTTCTTCTCAAATTTTTTAAATTTTCTCTTACTACAACCTTCACCCATAATTTTCTTTAAATTCCATTACTATAGCCTTAAACCCTGAGTTTTCGTCAATTTCCCTAGCCATTATTTTCTTTAAATTCCCTTACTTTAGCCTTAAACCATGATTTTTTTTAAAAATCTTTACTATAGCTTTCTGCAATGATTTTTTTTCAAATTCCATAACAGTTGCCTTGTACCACGAATTTCTTCAAATTCTTTTACTATCGCCCTTCATCATTTTTTTTTTGTCGAAAGTCCCTTCGGATAGATTTCAACCTTTATTTTTCTTCAAATTGTCATACTATAGCCTTTTTCCATGATTTTTTTTTAAATTCCTTTACTATAGCATTCAACCATAGTTTTGAAATTTTTTTATTTTTATTTCCTTTTGCCATGATTTTTCCTTAAATTCCCTTACTATACCGTTGACTTTTGATTTTTCTTAAAATTCCCTTACTATACCCTTCAGCTAAGGTTTTTTCTTAAAATACGCTTACTAAAACCTTCACTCATGTTTTTCCTTTAAAATTTCTTACTAGCGCTTTAATCCAATATTTTTCTTAAAATTCCATTACAATAGCATTCAACAATAAGTTTACTTAAAATTCCCTTACTGTGGCCTCAAACCAAAAATTTCTTCAAATTCTCTTAAAATAACAATTAGTCAAAATTTTTATCAAAATTACCTTACAATAGCATTCGACTAAGATTTCTCTTCAAATTCCTTTCTATAGCCTTTAGCCATTATTTTTTTAAAATTCCCTACTCTAGACTCGAACAACAATTTTCTTTAAATTCACTTACTATAGCCTTCAATCATGATTTAACTTCAACTATAATTTTTCTTAAAAATTTCCTTAGTAAAGCCTTCAGCTCTGATTTTTCATAAAATTCTCTTAGTAAAATCTTCAGCCATAATTTTCTTTAATATCCATTACAATAGCATTTAACCATGAATTTTCTTCAAATTCATTACTATAGCCTTTAGCCATAATTTTTGTTAAAATTCCTTTACTATAGCCTTGAACCACCATTTCTTCAAATTCACTTACTATAGTTATCAGCCATAATTTTACTTCAAATTCCCTTATAGCTTTTCATATAATTCACTCAATATAGATTTAATCTCTAATTTTTTTTAAATTACAAACCCAAACCACTTTAAGCGGGTCGGGTCGATGCGGGGGGAACCCGTTGCCATCCCTACCAATTAGGTCTCCTTGTCGAAGGAAACATGTACGTGTTGCAGAAGCGTGATCCTGGGTCAAGATTCGGGCCGACCCCAAAATTAGGACCACGAGCCGGATCGGATTTCGACTTTCGAGTCTAAAAATCTTGGTTCAGTCTTTGAGCCAGGCATTTTTGGTCGCGGACTCGAATTGAATAAATAGACCAGGTTCTGGCAGAAGAGCTCGCCCTCGCTCCTCACTTCCGGACGCTTGGTTATTTTTTGGATTCCCACCTCCGAAACTCCATTTGAAATTAGGGTTTTGCGGAGGGCAGTTAGGGTTTAGAAACAGGGAGACAATGAGCAGGAGTCTCGGCATTCCAGTTAAGCTTCTGCATGAAGCCGCAGGTCATGTTGTGACAGTGGAGCTCAAGAGCGGGGAGCTGTACAGAGGTAACATGATCGAGTGTGAAGACAACTGGAATTGTCAGCTCGAGTCTATCACGTACACCGCCAAGGTACTTACTCTCGTATCTAGAAACTTTACTCTTTTCGTATTCTTGTTCTTTTAAGAGAACCCTACGGTACCCGTTTCCTCCTGGGGTTTCTGGAGGATGTTTTGAGCCGACAAAGCTATTAGGTCTTTCGGGTTTTGTAGATGTCCGCCTGTTTGTTTCTTGTCGAAGTGCTGCACCTCAAAATCTGCCTATACTTTTCGCTGGTGTTTCGGTCATAACAATCTGGGCTACTACTACCTTTCTTTTTCCAAGAATGAGTTTGGAATGTCTATATATTTTTCTTTTGCGTTTTCATTTAGTGAACAAAATACCCTATTTCAGGAAAAAAAAGGGGTACGATTTTCTTGTTCAGTTTTCAGTGATTTCCTATCTGAGGCTGCGTTGCTAATGAAAGTTGATGCATGAAATGCTACGTCTTTTTTTTGGAAAATAATTCTTAGAAACATTGGATACTCGCACATTCTTTTTCATGAGGTCAGATTATGTTCTCATGCCCTGCTGATAAATGTTGAGATCATGTATAAAAATGTGCATTGTCTGTAAGACCAAAGGATGAACTCTTGTATTCATGCTCATTAATGGAGTTGCATAGACCATGTGCCTCTGCTATGCTCAAGCCAGCTTATCAACTCTTAAAACCTTAATGAGACTGTCATGATATTGATAGGGCAGTTCATGATTGTTCATTAAAACTAGTAGTCCCATGTGAAAAGTAAGTAACTATCTTTGAGACTGATCACTTAGCATAAAGTGATCGATTTTATTTTATTAGGTATTCTCTGAGCATCCACATGACTCTACTCTGCATATTCCCGAAAGGGTGTGTGAGGAGCAGTGAATGTGATATGATGTCTTTCAAAAAAAACCTTGCATGGTTAATTGTGTATGCCAGAAGCTTGAACATTTTTATTTTTTTGGCTGAATTACTTTTAAATGCTGACTTTTTATGGCAGAATTTTTTATTGTATCAAACGTAGGTAACTATAGTAGCATTGCAGCCAAAGAGCACCATCACAGGAAATAGATTTGGACTTTGCTTCTTGCTTATCCCGTCTCTCATTTTGTCTTGTAGGATGGAAAGGTCTCACAACTTGAGCATGTTTTCATCCGCGGTAGCAAGGTTAGGTGAGTCTATTATGAATCCATGTAAATTAGAAGAAAAGCATTTTTAGAGTTGTAAAAGAAAAAGTTGTAAAGTGTTCCTAATATATGTGTGGCATCAGGTTTATGGTCATACCTGATATGCTGAAAAATGCTCCAATGTTCAAGCGTCTTGATGCAAGAATCAAAGTAAGATAATATCCTTGCAGCAATATAAGTAATTTAAATGTTTAACTCTTGAACTGATGGTGATGTGTGGCTTCTTGAAGGGCAAGGGTTCAGCTTTGGGTGTTGGCCGTGGTCGTGCTGTTGCTATGCGAGCCAGGGTAAGTTTGGAACACTATTTCTTTTATTTCTTTAATTTTTTATGCAGGCATCATTTTTTTACTTTTTCTTGTGTTGCATATGTTGGAACCTGAATTGCATGCCGGATCATGCTAATAATAAAAGTGGCACTTGTCTTTATGCTTATTGTAGAACATCCACCTATTGAAGGTGATCTGTGACTGCTTGAGCTGATTTTGATTTTATATATTAGAACTTTTATCTTTTGTGTAATATGAAGATGATTATTTTTTCCTTCATCAGAAGCTTGATTTAAAATCCTCTTTCCAAATCTTATAAATTATCTCTACACTTCAAGAATCTATAACATCTTCTGCATAGACATTAATCAGGGGATTGAATTTTTGTACTTGAGCCATATTGATGCAGCAAGAACCTTGAGGTGCATCACCAATATGTGTTACTTTTTGTTACTATATTCTCAGCCTTCTTTTTGGAAATTTGACTTATTTTCTTGGATTACATATTGCTACAATTGTTCATGATATCATAGAACCAAATTAGATGAAAAGTCATAGGAGAGAAGGTTAAAAAAAAAAAAAAAAAAACAGTGAAACTGCCTGATAATACTCATTGTTCATGCCAAAGTTGTTCTGTTTCACATGCTTGATGCCTTATATTTCCCTGTGACATGTGAAGTACAAACTATCTCCTATTAACTTGTGGGTCTTTTTTTCTGGCAAAAAGTTGTGTGGGTTGATCATGTTCATTAAATTTTGTACCATGTTATGTACAGGCACAGGCAGCAGGTCGTGGTGCTCCTCCTGGTAGGGGTGTGGTACCACCTGTGAGACGATAGGCATCCTTGCGGTGTAACTCGATATATGCTGTTGAGCGAGATGTTTTGGTTTTGCCTTGACAGTGGCTAACATCCCATATATGTGTGGTAGTAATGTTTATTACTGCAGTTCTGATCGTCTGGGAGTTGCATGTTACCCTGTTGTTAAGTGATGTACAATGACAATCTGTGGGAAGCTTTAGTTCAAAAGTTACAGTATTTGTAGAGATGGCAGTTACTTGAATTTCTTGTTGAGAAGAATGGGCTTCTCATTTACGTTTTTAACTACAGCGTGATGTTACTGACCTTGGAACAGAAACTGGACACTGCTTATCTATCCTGTTAGTTGATCTTATCTTGTGCTTTTCTTCCCACGGTCATAAAGCTGAAATTGAATCTCCATAATTGAGTTGATTAGCAGCTGTCTTTAATGTTTAACATGCCAAATGTACTTGTTTGGGCCATCACTCCCATTGCAGGCACTTTTCTACTAGAGCCAGTATGTTTATTTTCTTGAATAACAGAAGCTAATTGTTTAAAGTAAACGAATGCCAAGTGAGATAAATGACAATATTATTGCTTAAATTATGGGCGCAAACAGGCAAAGTTCTGACAACAGGAGGGGAATTCAGTGTATTAAGGTTTTTTCTTCTTTTTCTACAGTTATGAGACGATTCTTAGATTACTGAAAGAGGACTATGACAGGAACAGGTAAGATAGGTACTGCTTAAAACCAGAATGCCGGTTTAATTTTGTTCCTAGTATCTACTTATTGTTGCACTTAATGTAACATGCGTACAACAGTTTAATTCCATAGTATCACAGTTTAGCAGCCAGACGGCATTTTTTTGTTAATTTATCGACAGAATTGTATAAAAGGACCAGGACCATGTAGTTGTAGGAAAAAACACTTCCAACCGTAGCAGCAAAGAAGACGTAGATATGGAAGCAAATTAACATGCACACTTTACAGGGAAACTGGAAAGAAATAGATCCTTGTGTGAAAGAACGAGCGGTCCGTCATAGAATTAATAAGTCTCTAATGGAAGTGGAGGGAAAAGATGGGACGAACCAAGAGATATGTATACTGTTGAAAGGAGGTCTAAGAAGAGCTCTTACTGTTACCAAGCGGAGGTCCACCAATCAGAATTTTCAAATGTCAGTTGGAAAACACTAAAACCCGAAGAATCTAACTTTCAACCGTATCCAAAACATTCACGTCATTTCCATCTTCATACTGGATTGCTACCTGAAGCCACTATGCCTATATAAAAAAATCAAACTCATGGATTAGAAATTAAAGTGCATAATGAATGCATATTAGTGGCAAATGAGTCAACAAGCATAGTGGCCAGTGGAACTCCACAGTAAAGGATTTCTTCCTGATTACAGTGAATGTCGCATAAGGCAGACTAAATTTTCAAAACCCTGGGCTGCTTGTTTGTCATGAATGATCCAAATATCCCCATGATAGACCCAAAGTGAGTTCCACAAGTGAACAAACTTCTAAAGGAGCAAATACTACGGGATCAACCAGAGTAACCCGTACTCAGAGAGCTTTAAAATTGACAAAGTGAAATATAGTGCTTGCCTTCACCTCTGATGTCTGTTCTCCCAACAACCATTGGCTTTCCTCAGAATGCAACTCTTTCTAAGACAATTTTCAGGTCAGTAGCAAGGGGGCCACAGTAGAAAGAATAAAGAAAACACTTCCCACAAACTGAGGTTGCTTCTTGGAGGTTGATTATCTATACATTGAGAGAGAACGCCTGACATTTTTCCCTGGTCATCAATCAACAGGAAAGCGTCAATAACAACAGAGCGACATATTTACAGTTATGTTCTGCACCAGACAACATCTTTATCAAAAGCTTGGTATCTTATCAAACCAGATGCTGGAGAAATCGCAAGAAACATGTGCCAACCATGACAAAGCTCCATCTTAGCTTCTTTTAAGGTTTAATCAGTCATTCCTTGGTAACCCATCTATGTCCACGAATTTGAAAGCCACTGTAACTCTGGTCACTGCTTTCCCCTCCACTCTCAGCACTATTGTACCCTGATTCCCGCCTTTTATGGTGTTTTCGCCTTGCAACTCCTCCATCGCTCACACTTCCAATCAAGAGAGGATCATCTATTCCACGGATCACCTTCCTAGGTGAAGATGAATTAATAAAGCTATCATCTTTGGTTCTTCTCTTCTCCTTCTCATGCCTCTTTATGTTTTCTGAGATCTTGTGAAGCTTTTGATTGATGCGAGTAATACCTTTCTCCATGGGTTCAACAGCTTGGGTCACTGTGAACTTGACATCCTTCACAATCTACAAGAAAATAAAAGGTCTCAAATGTAAGTGACTTTACCAAAATACAAGCATCAAGATTATTGATACTAAGATCTGATACAAAAACAAAAACATGATAACTTAAAAGAGTACAAAAATAAAATTTCTATCCTTTCCCTACTTTGGCCCACAAAACCAAATTAATATACTTTTAAGGAACAAAGAGAAAATTAAAGAAACCAACTTACATATCCACCACCTCCAACAAAGACATCACGAACGCTTTCACCAATTGCTGTTGCAGACTTCACATCAATATTTTGCTGCTGCGGCATTCTTAATTTTGTAGGCCTCTCACTATCCCTAACTTCATCGGGGTCTAAGGGGCAATCAACAGAAGCATAATCCCCTAGAACTGCTACATTCCCAGAAATCCGTTCACCCATCAATGCATAAGGCTTCGCAGGAAAGACATAGAGGTGAACAATAGCAGCAGCGCCCATCTGTGCTGGAAAAACATATAGGTGCGTTAGGAAACTACATTATTTTATTAGAATACAGAGAACTGGTGCAAAAGCACAAGATCCTCCGCACTAATGTAAGGTGGATAGAAAAGATTGTAAAAAAAGTAAAATACCTCTATACAAATGATGAAGTCTTGAATACTAGATTTGAACTGTAGTGCTTCAGCAATAGGGCTTTTGAATAAACCCAGGGCAAAGAGAATAGCAATAGCCACACCTTGCCACCATGTTAAAAAGACTATTGACTTGAATGTAAGGAATTTTGCCAATGGCTTTATATGTGCTAATTCATCCTTCGTAGCATTATAGAATTGCACCAAACAATACAAAGCCCAAGATTGACTGAAGTTCAGGACCACTGCTAAGTACGGATACCTGCAAATTTGCAAGAGTACAAAACTAAAATCAGCAACATGGAACAACGCAAGTGCCTGATCATGCTATGTTCCATAATAGCCAAGAAGATTTGCAAGTCAGTGAGAGAGATATATTATCATGAAGAAAACCTCTCTAGAATATATGTAATGTAGTTATGCTAACCACTCTACAAGAAGGGAATAAGAACCTCATTGATTTGGAATAAAGCTCATAAAAAAAAAAAAAAAAAAAAAATCCAATGATGGGCTTCACAATGTTGTAGTGCTCAATCTACTAATATCAAAGACAAAGAAACAAGTTAGTAAGAACTAGTGCAGATGCGGAGCATAGACCTAAGGCTCAGACTGCCTAAGAGTTTTAGTGGTCAAAGTCAATCATAGATTTAAGCAGAAAATATGATCATACTTCACTACGACATATTGCTAGTAATAAGCATTTTCATTAAAGAACCGAACATATTGAAGTTGACATGATACATATTAAGAAGCTCCGACAAATGGAAGAATCTCTATCCCTTACGTGCAGTTTGAAGATCAATCTGTCCATATCTTAATCAAGGCCTTGCAAATACAGAAGTTTAGACTTCATGTCAAATAATAAGTTATTTGTAGTTAGCAATATGTTACTCCTGACACTATTTTTTTTCTTCTTTTTTATTTCAAGAAAGAGCAAAAGAAAAAAAAAAGATGTACACTTAAAAGATGAGTCAAGGAAAGAAAATTAAGAGGTCAACACCAAGCCTCTAATTAAATTTTGCCAAAACTTAAGAAACTCCACTAGGTTTCCAGATTCTTCTCTTTACAACTAACAGCCCAATCCAATCGAGTCAGGTGAGGCAATATGAGCAGGTCGCACAACAGCCACTTGGATTGGCCCAATTGCAAGGGTTGATCACACTTCCTTTCCCGTATTAGCTGCTAGGATTGCACCCAAGCGATGGTTGTATCATATTTTTATTGTTATTTATCTGTCTAATGTTGATCTGTAATACACCCTTACCCTGGAGAGAAATGAACCCAACACCAGACACTAGAAACCTCCCATGGGACCATTGAGCACACAGAGTAACCATATAAAAATGCAGATCTGATATCAAAACAAGAGACCTTCCAGCGAGTCATGTTTCATGATGAGGATGCTCAAAAAGAGAATGCAACTCAGATATTTCTGAGTGTAAGAGTCCCCTGTATGAAAAAGTCAGAAGCCTAATAACCAGGGAATGTGTTTTCTTTTTTTTCTTTTTTGAGAGCAAGAACCAGGAAATGAGCCAGTAAACAAATCAAGGCAATTAGAGGGAAAGATGTTAACCCGCAAACATAAAACTGTCTGAGAGCAGGTAGTCATATTTAACAATTAATGAAACTGCTAGCATACACATATTCATAAACTTAGGGTTGTTGACCACCAACCATACCCGCATTGCAGTTTAAATTCTCCCTCACAGTACACACCAAAGGCTTGTAATACCAGGGCTGAAAGAGCAGTGAAGGTTTTTATAATCATCTACAAGGACAAAAGATAACAGAAGTCTTAGTTTCTATGTATTCAGATGTTGTGGCCCTCAATAACAACAAACAACAGAGAGAAAGGCTTAGTTTAATAAACATACATATTGAACTATTCCAAACTTGACAACTTGGTAAAACCATTGTCCAAGTCTCCATGGTTTGAAGACATAATTCATTGGGAATGGATGTTTAACTACCCCCTTATCTGAACCCT
This sequence comes from Aristolochia fimbriata, assembly GCA_019845555.1. Lineage (NCBI taxonomy): Eukaryota > Viridiplantae > Streptophyta > Magnoliopsida > Piperales > Aristolochiaceae > Aristolochia > Aristolochia fimbriata. Next base: position 28,715,484 of record CM034083.1, on the reverse strand, counting down.
GTTGTAACAAGGGTGTTTTAGAACTCAAGCGACCTTGCCTCCTCAAGAAGTCAATAGTCCTCTTTTCCCCACCTGAAAAGTGTAGGTGAAATCTTAAAACATGCAACACAAGTAACTTGTGAGTGAAAAGAATATTTAGGTAAGACTACATGAACAAAAGAACAATATGAAAACAATGAGAAAAAGAAATTTTCAATGATAAGAACAAGGACAGCACATTGGAAAGAGAAATTGGATGTCGAAGAGGAAATAAAGACAGGGCATGGCTATTTTCCTAACAAAAAATTTTCCAGTAACAGCACTATATGAGGATGATAACTTTAAAGTTTGGTCCAATTTTAACCCACAATGACTAAGCCAAGTTAATGGGTCCCTTCCAACGGTTAATTTTAGGCCTTGTCCTGTTATTAATCTATGAGATCTGATTCCCACTACTAATTCCCCTCACATTTAGCCCACTCAAATGGCCAACAGGTCTAAGACATGGAGAATACCAAGTGATCCACAATGTTTGCCAATTAAGGCAGACATCCTACTATGGTACCATGTCAGTTGGGTCCGAGTTTATCCAAAATGACTAGCAGAAATTTGGTCTTTTCCCAAGGTTGGCTGGCTCACGCCCACCCAAAGTTGTCTGCACCTAACCTTCTCTTGTGCTCTTGCTCTTGGGATTCTTAAAAAATTTTGTTTTCCTGGAAAAAGGAAAATTGAAGTCATTCAACTCAACTTTCACAGTAAGAGAAAAATGGGTGCAACTAAACATGCATAGAGTTAGGTCTATAATCTTTTTTCTTTTCTTAATAAAGTATTAGCCAAATTATGTAATAAAAGATAAGTTTAATAAACATCTAATGTGGGGTTCCATTCAGATGCATCTTTCAATGGTTCCAGAAGAGAACAATACTGTGGACAACTTCCACAAGATGGAAAACCCTGATAGAACTGTTCACTTTGCAGGGAAGATTAGGTGTATACATTTTTTTTTTTTTTGAGGAAAGTTGCTTAGGTGTACACATCAAAGTTTGAAGCACAAAAACAAATTGTGAAATCTAAAAGACAAACACATCTTTGCTTACAGATAAGATTTTTCTCACTAGATCAATGGTATGTAACAAAATAATTTTCTTAATTTTCAAAATGACGTTCATAAAGGCTCAACGTCATTTTCTTTGTTCCTAACACTCTTCTTTTGGCCTGGGATTTGATGTGTCACACTTTCATGCAACAGCCATGCACCAGCTAATAACTGAATGCCATATGGCACTCAGGGAAATCAAATGGAATGGACTTAAAACTTCTCCATGCGGTCTCATAATAAAGGCTTAAAAGGAGTTAGATAATAATCAAAAAACTCATTTCAGACTTTCAGGTTTTGCAAATAACAGAATGAAGAAGAAAGAACATGAGAATAAAAGGGACGGAGAGAAAATTTTAATTATTTGCAGGGTTCTAAAATGATATGGTTTTTGAATCAGCGAACTGGAGAATAGTGAAAAAGAAAAAGCACTGCGGTTTCTTTCACTGTCGAAATACAAAAGAATCTTAGAAGGTTCTTCACTCTGTTACAATAGAATTTTATAAGAATTTTGATAAAGAGATTTTAGTTTTTTTTAAAGAAAAAATTATGGAGTTCAAAATTGCACCAACCTCCAGTGAGAAAAGACGATAGGAGCACTGGCAATGAAAACTCTCATTCATGATTGTTGTGGAAGAAGAAACGAATAGAAGAAAAGAAAACAGCCTTATAATGTTTCTTATATCTTTTCCAGGTTCTCACCTGTTTCAAATAAAAATAAATAAAAAAGGTAAAAACCATCTTAGACTTTATAACAGAACCAAACTGAAAAGAAGATAGGAGCACTGGCAATGAAAACTCTTATTCATGATTGTTGTGGAAGAAGAAACGAATAGAAGAAAAGAAAACAGCCTTATAATATTTCTTATATCTTTTCCGGGTTCTCACCTGTATTAAATAAAACTAAATAAAAAAGGTAAAAACCATCTTAGACTTTATAACAGAACCAAACTGAGAGTTTTCAATTCTGTTCTTACTCTAGGTGCCATATGACACTAAGTCATTAATTTTTTTTTTTTTTTTTTTTTTTTTGAAACAGCAAATACATCTGGTTTTAGTCCCAATGCTGTATAGGTGATCCAAACACAAGACCTCCCACAGCTAATTCCTCCCAATGCTGTATGGGAGATCTGAACCCAAGACATCCCACAGCTAATTACTCCCATGAGACCACCTGAGCTACTGCTCAGGGCTCACACTCAGTCATTAGTTGGTGCACAGTGGTTTTGTGTGACGCACCAAATCTCAAGCCTCTTCTTTTTACTCCTACTATCAACTCACAACAGCAACCTTCTTTGAACAGGAAAATCGAATGTTATTTATCTCTAGGATATAAATCACAGACATGTTCTCTTCTGAAATAAACTAAAATGAAAAACCCTTAATTTTGGAAAAACCCAGAACTCAAACATTTTAAAGTGGAAAGTACTAAATGTTATCCTATGTAGATTAGACGAAAGGGATAAAGCGATAACCCTAGAGAAGCTTCCTTCCCTTCTTTCCCCTCACATTTCATACTTTCACCTCTCTTTCTTTTTTCCTTTCTTCTCTTCTTTCCCCTCACATTTCTTCTTTCCCCTCCAAATATTTATGTTATCTTTTATAATAATAAGCCCTACAGCATAACCAGATTATTATTTAAAACAATAGAATAGTGATTTGGTTCAAATAGAGGAGCACGACTAGTAATGGCAAAATTTGCAACAACGTGATATGGAGAAATTGTATCAAAATTTAAAAACACTGGAGTAGCTTTGACAAATCAATTCTGAAAAATTGTCTTGCCATTATAGAATATAGTTTTTTCTATTGCAGTGCATTGTTTGAGTCAAGTACTCCATGCAACAAATAAATGTGCTGACGTAAACATCAAGTTAAGCACAAAGTTGAAAACATGATTAAACACTAAAACAAAATGGTAATAGAAGTGGGCCAGCTAGCATATAAAATTAGAAAGAAGAAGCACCAGAGAAAGATGTTGACATAATGAAAAACTTCAAATTAAAGTTACACAAATGCATTAGCAGAATTAAATTAATATAAAAAACAGTTACGAAATAAAAATAACTTATAGTTCTTCAAGATAGCTCCACAATTCTTACCCAAACAGGCTATGAGGTATCTTCCAAAGCAGTACATAGCAAAGGCCTCATAACAGTCACGCAGGATCTCACAGAAGACGCTAATGGATGGATTCATAAGCGAGACAAACTACAGGGAGCCAGAATGAGCTTTACCGTCAGAATAACAAAAATAAAAAATAAAAAAATTCTAAGTTCTGCACAAGAAAAGAATTTAAAGAAGCTTTCCATTCCCCAGGGAAAAGTGGAAATTAAGAGAGGTTGCACTGAATACGACGTCCATTTAACGGTCCCAAGTAATTTATATAGCTTCTAGATAGCAAAAACAGCTCGGATAAAAAATGCATCGCTTGAAATAACATCAAACTTAATAAAAGAACTAAAACAGCTTTCTTGCAGATTCAGATACTATATTATGTCTCTGAGCTGCTATGGTCAGAACTTACTGATTCAATAGAATAGCAGGGAACCATTAAAATAACACCAATGAGAAACTTCTGTTCCTGCAAAGTAGTTCCAAGAAAAATATTACAGCTTTCTATGCACTATCTTCTTTCAGGAGAGTCAAAACGAATAAAAGGTAACTTGACAAGAGGGAAGGATAAATACCTCAGGATTATTATAACCAGAGAGATGTTCGAACAAAAGATACATCGATAATGAAACGGTAATAAGTACAAATGCTCCAGCAATTATGGCAGCCCATGAGGGAGGAAACAAATTTACAGCCTTGTTAAAAAGAAACCCCACCGTCCTCATCAGGCAGAAGCACAGATCACTCTAGCTATCATCTGTTGAAAGAAAATTTCAGTTGATAATCCTTCCAAATGATCTTCTCCAATTTACCAGGACCTGCATTTTAAGTTTTCCAAAATCCAAATTAATATTTTAATACAAAATATAGGTATTAAATCAAGAAAAAAAGAGTAACTTAAAACTTTATCGCCAGGAAAAGTACCTCTCCAAAAAAATATTCAAGTGTTATGCACTTCATAATTCCTGTAGTATATCATATCCGGTGATATAGACTGCTAGACAACGCAGCAAAGTCACCCATAAGGACAGAACCATTAACCTGTTTAAAGGTATCAATAAAAATGGATGAGACTATAAGAAAGTAGTACACTATTTACAGAAACTCAACCTTGAAGTCAATGGTTACAAATATTCGTGACTGTCACTGTTCTCCTTTCCAGAAATCCGAATTAGGAAGAGAGGCCATGAAAATATTATAGGCCAAAAAACTTCTTTTCCTTTAGTTAACTAGCCCAACAATATATCAAACTCAAGATCGATATCACATACTGTAAGAACATTGATGCATTACTCACTGTAATTTATCTTGTACATATTTGTTGAGAAATGCAAGATTACACAAGTCCAAAAAGAAACTCAAGATTACTGTAGTAAATTTGACCGCAAAGTTTGTTCTTTTTTTGAAGTTTTAGGAATTTAACTGTCCAAATAAGCACATCAGAAAACATTAAATAGGAAATTATTTTCAGTACAAACAGAACCACAGTTAGAAGGAAGGCACTTCCTAGATTTATTTGTTAGTTATTTTGCTATTGATCTTGCTCCCACAACTCCGAAGCTTCATAAGTACAAAGAGAACCACAGTTGGAAAGAAGGTACTTGCTAAATCTATCCAACTCTTAGGCACTATACACAGTTGATTACAATCACGATTCAACCACTCCAAACTTGTGTCGTCAGTTCAGAAACCTGAGGTAAGATATTAATTCAAGATGGAGAAAGACGAGTATATAAGAAAATTTCGAGAAGGATTAGGTAACCAGAAAAAGAAAAAGAAAAAAAGAAGCAGCTCATCCGAGATTAGACACAAGAAACTAGAGGACTATAACGGGTTTCGTACATCCAATTTCAGTCGCAACCCCGACCTCAATCCCTCGAAATCCAAAACCTCATATTAACTCGCGACTCCCCCTACAAAACTCCTTTACAGCAATCACCAGATGATAAAGTCCCGGAAGAAAAGGGAATTAGCAAAATCCAAAAGTCTTTCCACGATGTCTTAACGAAATAAAGAAAAAGAAGTCAAAGCAATCAGCTAAAAGAACTTGAAAGGTGCAAAGACTAAATTTCATGTACTCGGCGTAGGATGATCAAGGGAAGAGATAAGAGTCAGCCAGGCTTCCGGCCCAAACCTGACTGTTGGCGTCGATGTCAGCTTCTAAAGAGCAGTAACGCGACCTGGGCAGCAGGCAGGCGAGCGACAAGGGAGGCAGGCGCGAGAGAGAAAAACAAAAAGGGCCGGAATTTAAGGGTCACAGCGAAATCAATCCAGAAGGAGACTACAGACAAGTCGATGATGCTGCTGTTTTCAATCATGTGCTGGAAATTTCAAAGATGCACGAATCAAACCTCCATTTTCACGAACCCCCACGAATCAAACCCGTTTATTCTGGATCAAAACAAAAATCACAAAATGGGATCCCTGTCGAACCATTTCGTCGCACCCTCTATGTCACTTCCGTGCGACGTAGTGGGTCAGTCATTCGGTCTGCTAACCCGCATCCATGGACGACTTCATAAATCACGCTCTTATGCATTCCACATAACCCCAAAAAAGATAAATTAGAAAAATCACTTTTGATTTGGAGTCTTTGGACTTGACTTCGGATATTAGTAATTAGGGGTGGACCGGTAAGGGTCGGCTTTTTGAAAACCCGAACCCAACCCATGAGTTTATATAATTTTTTTTCATGTTTTTATAATTGGGTTTGCATTATAAAACCCAAACCCGGTCCACCGACTTAAATTTAAAATCTAAACCCAGGATTTTTGTGTGGAGTCGGATTGATGGATGTCACAGCTACCATGGACACTTCTAGGGGTGTAAACGGGTAATAAACGAAACGGGTAAGGGGTATTCCGTTACCCGTTTCGCTTACCATACCCGGTATTCCGTTACCCGTTTCACCCGAATAACAATTAGCTATTCCGTCACCCGAGTCTTTTACCCGATTACCCGCGGGTAACCGGGTAATCGGGTAAATAAAAGGATAAAGATATAAAGTTAATGTATTAAGGTATAAAGTTTTAAATATTTACCAAATTACCAAGAAAAAGTTACTTCGGTTAATGTATCAAACAAATAAGGGCATAAAGTTTTATATATTTACCAAATTACCAAAGAAAATAACTTCGGTTAATGTTTCAAACAAATAAGGGCATAAAGTTTAAAATATTTACCAAATTACCAAGTGTAAGTAAACCAATAAGGGCATAAAGTTTTAAATATTTACCAAATTACCAAGGAAAAATAACTTAGTTAATATATCAAATAAAGAAGGGCATAAAGTTTTAAATAATTACCAAATTACCATCCGGGTAATCGGGTAACCGGGTAAGGAATACCCATTATCCATATCCGTTTCATTTAAGAGTCGGGTAATCGGGTAATTTTTTAATCGGGTAATCGGGTAATCGAAATACAATAAGTTTATACCTTATCCATCCGATTACCTTTCGGGTAAGCGGGTAATCGGGTAATCGGGTAAAACTGCCACCCCTAGACACTTCGCCCGTTGATCCTTCAAATGCATAGCCATGTGTTAGCAAAACAAGTAACTGCATGCGCGTCTCGTACTCATGTGTGTGTTTTTTTTTTTCAAGATTGCGAGTTTTCAACCACACCACATGCAACAACAATTTTCTGCTTGAGATATCTCAAGTAGTGGTTTAACAATAGGACCAGACTGGACCAGCTGATTAGACTCGGTTGAACCAAAACCCATGCCCAATTCGGTTCTCATTGACTAGGCTCGTTCACTATAATAAGCACAACTAAATCACTTCTTTTATCTTATTATTTATAAAAATATACAGATATATATTACCGGTTTGATAGCTTGTTCGGTTTTTAAAACATTGATCTCAAGGTAATAAATTGTTGCAAATTACAGTGTTTCTTAATGCATTGAAGTACTTTATACCATGAAACTATAACTTAGTTATATATAATGATTTTTTGCTACACATTATTGTGTTTCACATAGTGTATCTGCGAAACGGCGTGATCGATTGATTAAATCGATAAGAATATAGAGAGATTTACAAGTTGTGTTTTAGGAATTGGAAAATTTCGTTCTCCTAGCTTTCCTCTAATTCGATCTTCGTGTGCTGGTGAAGTTACTGTTTCCTACAAACAACGATGAATCGAGAACTTAGAGTGTACGTTTGGCTGGCTGGACGGGAGTATTTGTGTCATGTGTATTACAGTGTACTGGCGTTTCCGACGGTTGTGCAAAGCTGCTTCGGTAGTCTGAACAATATTCGACGAACAGGAGGTTGCGTGAACTTCTAGTCCGAGCTTCTGTGTTTGGATTTTTCTAGAGTAGTGGTTTTTTCGACCGCTCTCCCGGCTATTTATAGTTGGTCGGGTGTTGTCGCTGGAGGTCAATCCTAGCAAAGAGGAGGTCAATCTTCTTTTGCTGGTAGAAGGAGAAGAGGGAGGAAGACTGAAGTTTCCTGCTTTCTCTCTGTCAATCCTCAAGATGGGGGAGTCGACAAAGGCCCTTTTACTATATTTGGCTTATCTGGTGAAGAGAGTGGAGAATTTAACTTATTTCTGGTCCTCCTGCTGCTGTCTGGATCGAACGACATAGTTGCTGACAATGACTTGGAAAATGGTGAGTTGGTGCTGACTATGATGACTTCGGCGGTGATGCAGCCGATGATGTGGTGGTGACGCGAATCAGCAACTAGGCTACTGATAGGCAGCTCCAACAGGCTCGCGATGAGTTTGTGACGGTTGACCGATGGGCTAATGAGCGCCTGGGCTCCTCGTAAATGGATCAACCACATTTTAACGTCTACACATAATACAAAGTATTTAACTATTTTTGTAGACACATCATTCCAAAAAAACGAAATGAAACCGAATGTATTTCATACATCCTTTCAACTATGGTAATTGCTACTAACACGGTACCATCTTATTAGTCGAGATTAGCTAGCCCTACTAAGGTGGCAGCAGTCTCCAGCACTCAGCAACCACAAATGACACCAACCCCTTCCAAACCATCTCCTATATATTCAATTCTCAGAAACTCAACCTTGAACACAACTTCAGATACTTAGGTTCCACCAATTACTTACTACTCATTTAACTGTACAAGCGTTTCTGTTTGAACATCTCTGTACAAAATCTGCTCAAACGGTTTCCATGTTTACTTGCAGGTGATGAGTTGATCAGAGAGAAGAGGAATCATGTCTAAATCTCCCTACATGATCACAGACCTCCCTCCTCCAGATAGACGCTTCTCAAACGGCATTCTCGATGCCCTGAAAAATAAGAGGTGGTGAACCTACTCAAATCGTAAAATCGCGTTTCTTTCTTTCTTCTGATTAGCAGCTAAAGATTGAGAATCTGATCCATCGTTCATCTGAGTGACTTCAGTCTGGAAGAGTTTCAGAGGCTTCTTACGGACAAGAAAGAATACAGTGAATTTCTTCACTCTATTGAACCCGTTAGACATCTTGATTTGGCAAGTCTTTAGCGTCTGCACTCACCATTAAGTTCATTCATTCTTTTCGATTAGCTCACGGTATCTGCTGTTCCTTACAGGCATACAGTGATCAAACAAAACATCTGAAAGAACTCGCAAGTGCGTATTCAGCTTCACCCTTTTTTTGTTTTCTTCAGTAGAATAACCTGCCAAATGATCAAAATGACCTAACTAGCAGGTAATAACTTGGAAAAAGCATCTCAGTTGACTGAGCTCAAGAACCAGGTGAGTGAACAAAAATTAGTTTCTTGTTGGCCATAATTGTTCTGCTTCCAAGTTGTAAAAGACATGGTTGGACCACGGGCGACAGTGTACAGTGATCCGAGCAGAGCTCGGTGCAGCATATCAAAGACTCCATGAACTGAAGAAAATGGAGGACGAGATCAATTCTGTCTATTCTGCCAGTTCACTTCTAGACACTCTCAGAGGTATAGATACGTACATAATCTGGAGCTGGAAACATTTGTTTATGAGCAGCGAATTAATTATCTATTTCTTTCAGGGGAAGCTTTAAAATCAGCAAATGACAGTGACGTGCTGCATCATAAATTTCTTGCTGGGGAGCTTCCAGTTTCTGAATTTGTTCCAAAGTACAGCAAAGAAAGGACATTGTATCATAGAAGAATGGTCACGCACCTCGCTGCAAAATATTCCTCATGTCTTATGTACTATGATCATGTATAGACTAATAATACACTACAAAACATTTCTCTCAGCAAGCAGTAAGGGCGATTCAAGAATTTTAATTTCATTTTCGTCAATCGGATTGCTTGGTTGGACAAAACCAGTAAATTACACACCTACCGACCATTTCTATGAAAGGAGCAAACTCCATTACCCTGCCGTAAGTTAAAAACTGGGGCCAGTTACTGGATATCAGCTTTAATGAACTTGTAGCTGCTTCAAACTTGCGAATAGAGATATTCCAGTTTTTAATCTGTTGAAGCATGTTTCATAGCCCTGTCACAAGCCCAGTAAAGGGAGATGAATCGATACGACTCAGCTGAAACTGAGAGAATGAAAGAGCTAGGAATACATCAGAATCCATTTTCTATTAGACCCACACGAGAAACTAAACTCAGAGACCATTAATTTACAAGGTCAGGAGAAGCTGCAAGTCCATAACGCTGCCATCATGGACAAACCAGGCAAGCGACCATGCTTTATCACTGCTGTCAGTGGAAGTAACCATACAGCTCCAAGAAGCAGATGCCAAGATTCCATGGGTTAGAGTCGCTAGTTGTGGGACCAGTCAACACAACTCGGAAGAATCGGAAAGGTAGCAGTGCATTTGGACCATGGACAGGCCATGAAGCAAATTGTGCTGGTTTACATACGGTTGTGTCATTCTCGTGTACCCTCAAATCTGTCCAGTTCTTCCCATCCAAAGAACCCTGAAGGGAGTAGAGATTTCTTTTTGGCTTCCTTCCTATAGTATATTAGCAAAAGATTTTCACGATGTTGAGGATTGAGAATTGGTTTACCTGCAGAACCCACCATCTCATGTATCCTGTCGATCCGTCTTGTCTCAATGTATAATAGTTACACATAAGCTGCATTAAAGATGGAGGTCAAGTAAGTTATTAGAACCTGCCACTAATTTGTTATAAAGAAAATATTACAGTAAAAACACTATGACATGACCAACACAAAGCGGAAGCCATTGAAAGTTTCCACTTTCTTCCCTGACAAAGCACGAAAAGAACAAAACCATGCAGTAGATTGTGTAGAACCACACCTGGCGATCTTGCCCAATATCCACCATCCACCATGCAACAGTTTGCCCATTCTCAATTTTTGGTCCCGCAAACGATGTGCCCTGTTCAAATTAAAAACAAATTTGATAACAGAAGTTCACAGCAAAAAGTCAATAAAATGCTGAATCCTGGTAAACCGACAAGAAAAGATGCTTCACATCGTGGCACAGTCATATTGAAAGCACGAAGTCATAATATGTTTCAATTTGGAAGAACCCAATCCCAGAAAAAAGCAATACAATCCTTGTTTCTGATAATAGGTTTTTATTTAGTTTTATTTTATTTCATGGTGTATATGAGACAAAGTACAAAAAATGAAACTATAGCAGTCAAGATAAAATGAGGATGAGGTCTTATGAACTTCTTATAGGACAATATTTTTTTGAGTCCCATATTTGACTCAGCTCTCGTTATAAATACAAAAAACCATATACTGATGAGATATATAAAAAAGGGCCTCCAACCAAGTCGACCAATAAACAACTTTAATTTTATCAGATAATCTAATAGGTTTGACAAATTTAATAATCCCATAATTTATACCATAAAGTCATACTTATGACCAAAAGCAGTCTTTCAAAGAAAGAAATTCTAACATACTGAGGATCAAGACCAGCTTTACAAAGAATTGTTTCACTTTTCCATGCAATTATACTAGTATTATACACATGAGAAAGTTATTTCCTATTTTAATATTTTTACATTTTCATTTTTGCCGACTGTACTTCATCAGATCACAAGCTTTTCCTCAACCTATCTAATCTCATTCTACCCAAGATGTCTACAATTTTTCAGATGCCCTACATGAGATTCAACAAGTGATAAACAAAACCTGCATTTAAGAAAGTCATCTTCTCACCTGGTATGTCCTCCCTACCAATGCTTTTGGGTCTGTATACCTTGAAGTAGGGCTACTTGCTGTGACAAGGATTTTCTGTTCAAAGTGCAAATGACCAAATAAGCCCAAGTTAGTTAGAAGTATTCATTCTAACATTTTAACTCCCTAGAAAGAAAACAAAAAGAAAAAAATGTCACTCAAAATGTGGATTCTCACTGCTCTTTCCAGATACAATCAGCTAATTTGAGCTGACTTCGGACTAACCATATTTAGGAAAGTTTTCTAATATAAAAAAGACTGAAATAAGCCAGCTTACCTTTGATAAAACAGGATTTACCCATTGATGTTCACCATATGATGTGCCAGCAAAATATAGAACCCCATTTTCGTCCCCATCACAGATGTATTGGAGCTCCTTATAACTGGATCGTCTGTGGTGAAATCTCACACTGAAATGGTATATGCAAATTAGAAGTCCAGCCGAATGCGAGTAACAAATGCACTTTACTTCAAATAATAATCAGAGAGATCAGACTCTCACTTGTCCTTGTTTTCCAAAATCATACGGTGGTCACCCGAATAAAGGACAGCTTCTCTAATCTGTCCACAGTTACAACAGCAGTAATGACAGCATCAGCATGCAGAAATAGCAAAATGGTAAAGACTTTTGTTTACCTTTAAATCCTTGAGAAGTTTCAAAATTTCTCGAGTCTAATGAGCACCACTTAATCATGTTAACAACATTAAACATAAAACCACTTTGATTCACGTTAAAGACATTTAACACAAAACCACCTCGATTCATGTTAAAGATGCATGTCCAAAACCTTGTAAGCTTGTCCCTTTTAGGTCAGACTCAACGCTACAAACAATTTTGTCAAAAGGAAGGGTGATAAAAATAGAATATGAAGACTTGGGTAAATAAATGAATGCAAACTATTTGACACTCCTAACTTCCAATTTTTCAGCACAAACTCCAGCATTGCTGGGTGGAAAGAAGCTACAAATTAATATTAATTTATATTGATTTAAGAGCATTTAATTAACAACTTGTACAATTCCTCTTTATGCTATTATTTTCCCTTACAACTTCATATGGACCAGTAAGGTTTATGAAAGTCAACTCTAAAATCCAATAAAGATTTTCTTGCAACACAGAAGAAAGTGGGGACATTCAAGGGAGCCATGCCAACGGCAAAAAAGCCACTATACATAAGGAGTAGACATCTTAGCCAAATGATTATAAAGATTTGGAACAAAAAATCTTTCCCCACGTAATGATCTATCTGTATATGTGTACACCATCTATAAAATGAAAGGGTTACTGGTTTGACGGTTATCACATTTCTCTTTGAGGAAATGGCAAAAGCTATATTAAGAAGCAAAGAGGAATGACTTTGTAAAGTTTTACATCATGTGTGAGTGTAAGAAAACAAACTCTCCTTATGTAAAAGATAGTGTAAACATAACCTTAATGTAACACTTTCATAAATTTTATAATATTAGTGTAAACAAACTCTCCTCATGTAAAAGATTGTGTAAACATAACCTTAATGTAACACTTTCATAAATTTTATAATATTAGTGTAAACAAACTCTCCTTATGTAAAAGATTGTGTAAACATAACCTTAATGTAACACTTTCATAAATTTTATAATATTATGCATTATTTTCTATTTTTTTATTATAGCATTATCATCTATCACGACTTAAAAGTCTTATGTACCCATTCAGTTACCTGTTTCCTCTGCTAGCTGTAAGTAGTCTGAGTATAAAACCCTTGAGGGGATAGCAAAATGGTTCTGGATAACAAAAATAGTAATGGAATACATGCTACTCATTTCATGGTACCCATTCCCAACGGTTTCTTTATAGGCAGGCAGTCTCCAATAAAAAGTAAAAGGGATTACCAGGCTAGGACATCTTCTGCTAAACCCCATACTAGAATTCAAACACATAAATCATGTTACTCACCAGCTGCTCAAGTACAGGAACGCGGTTGCTGAGACTGCTTCTTTCCAGCTGCAGCATCCAAACATACAAAGAACCCAGCAACAGTCAAATATCAGTGCTCCATGAAGAGTCAAACTAGTCAACCACTCCATACATAGTTAGGTTTCTTTGCTTTTATAATAGGAGAAAACATTAGGAGAAGCATGAAAAACAACAAATAAACAAACAGCATACCTTTTTAAGCAAAGAAATAGGCATTAGTGGAAAACGAACAAGAGGTAGCATATCTGAAAGCAGATGAAGCCTCTCCCCAAAAAGTATTTCAGGGGTCAAGGATTTGGCACATTCATCAACCGCCTCCCAGCCACATATTTTATTGGCTTGCATGCACCAAAGCAAAATTGCATCCAAGACCCTTTCTTCGGATGTTACAGTCAGATCAGGATGCTGTACAAACCACAATTTCTCATGAATAGGCATGCACAAGAAAGAAGATGAGCAATTAATCTACAGACCCCGATAATAACCACAAAAGTTGAAAAACTTAGCATATAAGGTAGGGCACAAATAGATGGACAATAGGAGAACACTGTGAGACACTATTCATAGCATCACAAAAAAAGAGGAAAGACAAAATTTAAGGTACATGTTTCCATTAAGACTAGGGAAAGAACCACATCTCAAGGAACAAGCACTACTACTACAGCCCAAGAACCATCACGATCAAATACTTCAATCATACAAGCATTCAACAGCTTAGACCTACCTGCAGAATGCTCATAAAAGTTGCTTCATCTAAATGGATAAAGTCAGTGCTAGCTGTTGTACAGTAATCAAAGTGCAACGAGAAGTTCCTTTCGCAAGTTTCCTTTAGAAGTTCACATGATGGAAGTGGTGATATGACTTGCAAAATCCGGCATACGGAATCCTGCACCAAATTTTCAAAGTCAGTTTTCAAGGCCAACTTTGATCAGCTTTCTGAAAACCTTCTGAGGTCCTGTCCATTTATCTGTGTTAATACAAACACAACTTGTATAATACAAATTAAGTCCTGCTGCATGAGCTTCTTCCAGTAGGAGAGCACCAATCCTGCAGATATATATGTGAATGCATGTCAATATCCCCAAGTCTCCAAGAATAATCCTACGAAGTGCTAGACTTCTCTTCCTGATACTTTTGTGAAAATGGGTGCACATATCTCCATGTATAGGATTCACAAATAAAAGAAAAACGCATTTCTAACATTTGAGAACTTCTCTCACCACATATTTCATCGGCTCTCTGGAAACTGATTGACTACAGACAGGATTGACGAATTTGACATGTAACAAATCTAAAAATAAAAATCAGCTCCGAATCTATTTGAGCCTGCTTGAAATTACCCAGATGCATTTCACTCCCAAAAGGACATAGGTGGTTTTAGGAAATCAATCATTCCAACAAGTCTTGTGTTTTACTCAAAATTACCAACCTAAATTTTGAATTAAAGCTCTCTCCTCTCCTCTCCTTCTCCTCCCCCTTTTCCCCTCCTACCCCATAATTTTTAGCAATTCATACACAAACAGGCAGATATGCCATGTCTATGTTGCAATTCAGGCAATATATACAAGCATATTGGGAAAGCTGGCTTTTACAAAAACACACTAGCTGAAACAGATTTTACTGTGAGCTGTATTAGTTGGTACAGACAAATTTACGATACTGTATCTCATACTTTCTTTGGGGATAGGAAAATAAGTTTCCATTGATTGCCTATGAAACACATATCAAACGGGTGGAGATTAGGGAGGTCCCTCATAATAAGGTATTGGAGGGAGACCCCTTATTTAGCTAAAAGTATCTGATACTTCTACAGCAACAAAAAATGACCTGTTCCGACCAAATTGACCGACACCTGTTGGATTTCCATGCATGGTATCATACAGTCAACCCTGTTTATTGCGATTTCTGAAGATTAAATCAAAGCATAAAACCTAGAAAAATTATTTTCGGAAACCATCTCCTTGACATCCAAAATTGAACCTTAGAAACCATTTAAGGAATAATAAGAGCACTTAACAAAAGTAGCCAAATTGCCAGGAAACATAATAAGAACTACAAACTACCTCAGAAAGGCATTCAGAAAGTTTCTTGCAGCACTCCTGATGAAGAAAGTCAACTCCAAATTGGTCGGCGAAAATTAAAAGTAGTAATAACAGGGTCTCCATCTCATCACCATCTGCAATCTGCAGTTCCCCAGAGTACATAAATTCTAGCGCAGCTGAAAAAGCACTGACATGCACACTCCTCATGTAAATCTCAGAGGAATTGCTTTCCTTCATTCCATTTGTAAACATCTGTCAAATGAAATAAAGACAGCATTAGAAGCAAAATAGAGAACGAAATAAAGTAAGAGAAAGCAAATCAGACCAGACCTTCATGAATGGAGTGCTCCATATACTGAGAATGAGCCTATGGCATCGAGCAACAAGCCCATGCTCATCAATATGAATGTCTACATCACTATATTGGCCGCTTGAAAGCTTTTGCTTTAACTTTTGTGTATCTATAGGGAGATCAGAAGAGAATGTTGCCCCACCCTGTGTTCTGGAGCTTGAGTACACTAGTTCCACATTCTTTCCGGAATCAAATATCTTTTTATTCAATTTGAAACGATCAATTGCTTCTTCACAGAGTTTAACCATTGAGGAGACTTCAAACTGCAAGCTCAAGTCTCTCAACGCACCAAGCTGCGACTCCTCTACCTGTACATGAATTTCAAAATGCAAGTATACGCAAGAGATCTAATACATAAACAAAATTTGAAAAGCAAGAAGATATTGAAGAAAAGAGAAAGCAAGGTGACAAGCTTACCCTAGTCCGACCAGTATATATATACTGAAGTAGTGCATGCAGGATTGGATAGGACACTGATGGAAGCCTAATTATATGTTCACGAGGTGAACTAGAACAGAAATTACCGGCTGAGGCCAAAATAACCATGTGAGCAGGAACTGCCTTTTCCTCACCACCCACAAGGAAATGTATATCTGAAAACACCCAACTCTCCAGAAAATATGCAAATCCCCACTCATCACAGTCAAGCCTTTCTCCCTCTTCCCATGTTTCTTCATCAACATCTGCTTGGCTATTATTGTGATCAGTAAATTCGATTTGTTTCCACAGGCAATTATAGTGGAGCGTAAATGGGAAAACATTCACATTTCTATAGCCGACATGTTTATCCCAGCTACTAAGACCCACATACTGAACATTACGATTGGGTTTCGTATCTAGCCACCGGAATACTAAATTTTGAAAGGGGTAGCGGCCTTTTCCTATACAAATCTGTCCATCGTAGATACTGATCCAATAGCCCTGAAAAGTAGAAGAACAACAAAGACCAACCTCTGCAACATCAACAACTGTTTTTCCATCTGCCTCGATCTTCAGCTTTCTGTTTCTGTTGCTACCAATAATTATAGTATAGTTTGGACTGTTATCCATTTTATAATGGTTATGCCGGCTGCCGACTTCCTCCCTAAAGACAATGGTCACGTCATTGTGAGCAAAAGCTTCAAAAGAAACACAACCGCGGCCAGCCTCCCTGAACCGTAGTTCTTCACGCCAGGCACATTCAAAAGGCGCAACTGTAAGGAACTCCTGCATCTTTGCGCCCATCTTGAAATCAAGTAGACGAAAAGCTTTAGATAAAGCTCAGAAAAACATGCACCTACCTGTTAAGATCAACAAACAACAAACCAGTTTCAATCCGCCAGAATCATTTATGATACTATCATATTGCAATGCAAATATTAAGTTTGAGACAAGAAGAGGAGACATCAGCATACCCGTACAGCACCTCTTTTTTGTGACAATAGACTCAGCTTCCTGCAATATTCAAAAGTTGCTCATCTAATATTGGTCAGAAGTTATTAACACGTCCTGCTCTCCCACACCAGTTGGCATCAATCTTCAGTCCACTGACAGCATAAACACTGTTAATATCCCACGAAATCAGCAAGACAATACCGTCAACTTCGTCTCCCAGACAGATCCAAGATACATCTCAACTTAAGAAACCACCACTCGTTGGAGAGTTCAGTTGCATTTAATTACTGTACAGAAGTCCCCTTCAGACAACGACTCGAATAAAAATGAACCGCTGGGGCTCGTCCGTTTTCTCTGCGGAAGGATCAGTGATTACATGGGAACAGCTCAGCGCCTCATCAGACAATTAGGATAAACATCGAACCGGCATGCTGCGCCAATCGAAATCATCAACCCGGAAAATATCTACGCGGACTAAAGTAAATCTCCAAAATTCAATTTTTCGTCAAGAAAGTGACTCGTCTCTAAAGAAGATTCCGGTGGTCAGTAAGGACGAAATCATCGAAAAATGACAAAAACATCAGATTTGGGGCGACACCCACCACATATTTCCGTAAGAATCCGGGAATTTTCATGGCGAAAGAGAGATTTTCTCACCTGATGATGGGTCCACCGTCCACGTTCCAGGCTCCTCATCCAGAAACCGATGCCCAAAGCAGGAAAGAGACAAATGGCTGAAAGCAGATATTTTACCTGATACAGAACTCAAGAACGCAGCGAGCGTTCATCAAGGGGAGGCAAAGCAGAGCAGAGAAGCAGATGAACGGGATCAGACTTTTTGGGACGATTATCTCTCTTCCTTCCTGATCTTCTCTATCAAAATTCATTCCCGAGGAAACTGTTGGACTCCCTAATTAGCAACTCGGCTTCTCTAAGGACCTGCCACGTGGTACTGTTGACCGAAGAAGACGTTTTATTTCAATGACACATAAGCAGATGCCGGATCATCGTTCGGGACACGTAGGATAAAACTGGGCTGAGCTTCGGTTCTGTTTTCAAATTTAATGAGTCAAAAACTTTAAATTAAACAAAATATTAATTGTAATTTTTAAAATTAAGGCAATAATCTCCACCAATGTTTTGAAAACCCCCGAACCGGCCATCAAAAACTTGAACGGATTTTGGTAAAACCCGAACTCCACCCAACTAAACTCGACCCTATTTTTAGACTAATTTTTTTAATAACTCAGAAAATAAAAATTTTAAAAAGGCCGAACCCGACCCAACCCGTGATCGGGTTTGGATTCCTAAATCCAACCCGTGGGGATTTTTGGGTTGATCGGGTTGGGTTGGGTTTCCCACGGACCTGACCCGATGCTACCCCTAATTGCAAGCTCATAGACAGAAATGAAGAGGATTCACAAAGTTGGAGAAGGGCGCCGTATGTACATTTTCTTAAATTCCCTTGTGATATTAGTTCAAAAAGTTTCTTAATTACCTATATTTAACCTCTTAAATAAAATTTTAAAAATAAATAATTATGTGTTTTGACTCTTATAGATGCTTATAAAGTGATAAACTAATATAAAATTAACAACTAAATTAAAATAAATATAAATAATATCAAATAAAATAAAATTCAGTGTAATTTAAAATTAATATAAAAAATAGTATGGAAGTATGTTGATTCTTAATTGCTGGTGTTAATAAGAGTGCAGTTGTTGTATCTTGTTAGATTTAATTTTAGAAAATGGAAAATTTAAAATTAAAGATGAATAATAAAAATCAAGCATAAAAAAAGACCTTCACCTCGTTCGAATTCAATAAATAGTATTATGCTTATAGGACTTTAAAAACTTGTGAATAAATTAAAATTTTCTTCTTAGACAAAACTTTTATATAGGACGGATTACAGAGATTAAGAGTTGAAGGGCAGGGGTGGAATTGAGCCAAGCCAAGCCCGAACTTACATGAGTTCGAGCTCGACTCAATTTATAAAGTCGGGCTCGAGCTCGACTTCGAACCTAGATTAGAACTCAAGCTCAAGTTCATACATGTGAGACGACCCTGCATGTTGAGGTTCCTGTCGTACCAAAGCCTATGGATCCAGAGCTTCAGCCAGTGTAGACACCTGAGTCTCAACCCGAACTGCCACCTGAGCCTCATTTTGATCATCAGCCTCCTATTTACACTATAAGGCAGAAGAAGGTTATTGGTGCACCTGAGCCTAGTTCTGCCTTGTAATTCTATGTTATATATGTTTTTTGTAACTTGTCTTTTATATTGATTGTTTAGACATTAATTTGTATATTGATCATTCAAACTTTTGTATTGATTACTTTTGTAACTTGTTTTGTGTATTAATTATTTAGACATTATCATTTTTATTGTGTGAATTTAGTACACAATTTAATTGTAATTGCATACTGTTTTAGTATATATTGTTGTTATAGGTTGAAAAGCAAGTTGTAAATCATGCCAACAGGAAAAAACCAAGTAAAAAACGGATAAAATTATATAGAAGGGCATTATAAAGTCGCCTGCATTTTTAACATAGGAGGCCGTTTCAAGATGCCGCCTTTAGCCTTAAACTTTACCTCTTCAACTTATGTAAGTGAAGATGAAGGCGGGTTGTGGAAGCTACCTCCTTAAGGTTTTGCCGCCAGTGGTCTTTTCTTTTAAAAGATGATGAAGCGGAAAATTGTTGTTCATTAACTTGCACCATTATCACGATGCCGCCTACACTTAATAGGTGGCATCACGATACCGCCTGTGCAGTATCAAGATGCCACCTTCTGATCTGGAAGTGAATTCTGATGTTTAACCTTGCGTTGGCGGTATTTCGAAGCCGCCTTTGAAATTATTAGTGTTAAACGGCTTTGAAATGCCGCCAAACTGGTCAAAGCCAGTCAAACGTTGAATTTAACATTTGCGCAAATAAGTTCAGGTTGTTGGCAAAAGTGGTATTTTTTTATTATTATTTAAAAAAAAAAGTCACGTAAATCACCCTTTAGTGCCTATCATATACAAGGATGTTATTTGTTTAATTTTCTACTAACCTTTTTTATATGTCCTTCTTTTGAACCTTCTGCTAACCAATTGACTTTTTCACTTTGATACAGAGGATAATGACACTGCAAAAGCATCAAATGATATAAAAAAAAAAAACTGAACCTTCTATGGATGACCTTTGTTTTCCGACAGCCCATCAAATAATTACTTCACTCCAGTATGTTGCATATGCTTATAGATACAAAAAATAGCTTCCTCAAGTCCTCTGCCTTTCTGTTTATGCTCATAGTTACAACACCTAATCATTTTCTGTTCGCTACCATGTCTACACGTGGTGGGTTGCTGGAATTGAATGAGAAAAAAATGAGATGAGTATGACCTATGTTTTCAGGAGATGTTTGCCCAACCATGCTCGAGATTTGGAATGATTTGTTGGCAAGAGAACACATTCTATGCCAAGCCAAAAGGGCTTTAGCTTCACTCGTACATCAATTTTGGCTTCAAATGCTGCATTTTCCACTGCTACGTAAATGTGAATCTTGAGAAGAGAGAGCGAGGCACAGGTGTACCGTCAGGTGGTGCAGGACCCTCAGACGAGGTACTATATGCTTGTTGGCACTTTTTTATCTGTGACAAGAGTTGCACATATGATGATAAGATGAAGCAAAATTTAACAGGGGAAAGCATTCAGGCGCCCAACAAGCCTAATGTTGAGGCTTAAACAACAACTCCATGAGCATTTCACGTCTAAATGATGTGATTAGCCTTTTCTGGACACAGTGAGGAGTTCCAACAATTGTCTTTATTGTAAGTGCAAACCTTCATAACTGTTCTTTCTGACTAAAAATACAGCTCTTCTTAATCAAGACTATGTTTCTATAAGGCAATAGGACAATGTTTATAGTCTTACCTCCTCAGGACTGAATTGCAATAACATCCCAATCACTGGAAGCAGAGCTTCTACTTCACCTGAAAAACGAGACTTGTTGCGTCAACCCTATGTAAATATGGTATCTCCAGATGATTATTACTTTTCAAACTCGAGGCGTCACTAGCATTAAGTATTCACATCACCATTTTATGTGATACACAACAAAAAGAAAAAGTTCTGGGTGTTCTGGGTGTGAATGATGGTGCCATACAAGCAACCAGCAACTAAAAATGTCAATTAACGCCAGAGCTGCACTGTAACCCTTTTTTTAGAGAAGCAGCTTTCCAAAGGATAAAAAGTACAGCAACAAGAATCCCATGCGATTAGGAGGAGAAAGCTGATAACGAGGGCAGCAACCACAGAAAACACAATCCAAGTCGATAAAAATCTGTAATTATCACGTACATATACAGAATTACTATGAACATTCATGTCTTAAAGAATACCTGTTTCAAGAAGTTTCAGGATCACATTTTTAAGGTAAGTCATATCAATCCCTTCACGTTTCTGACTCCTTTCCATGTTCCGAAGTTCAGCCTTCAACATTGCTTCCTAAAAGCACAGAGCACGAAATAATCATACCAATGACCCAAAAAACGAAAAATGTCATTAAGCTCAACAGATTTGTCTATAGAGTTACCAAACAAACAGATCATAACCATAAAAAACATAAAGAATAAAATTAAAACCAATAAATAAGGTTTTAGTACCATTGTATAAAGATTAGAGAAGTATCTCATAAATACATGATTTCTCACCTGTTGGCTATGAAGACGATTTTCACGTTCAAGCTCCTCAATCTCTTCCTGGAGACAATCAGAGTGAAACATAAAATGACTAAACGTGTTATTTAGATGGTTTAACATGCCCTTTGCTAAATACACTAAGCTATTCGGCAGAGTATCAAGGCACAGATGAGAATAACAGTGGTTGGCACTCAAAGCTAATACTGGAAACCGTGTTTGACTATCATTCAGGGTACTCGGCAGTGCACAAAAAGCTTACTTGTAGTGCTAAAATATGCCTTTGTGATTGTGCGAGTTCTTCTTCTCTCTGAGCTTGTTGCCTAGCCAATAACTGAATGTCCAAATTTATCAGTTAAATATAGGCAAAATAAGAAAAACTATAACTACGTAACTAATAAATCAGGAACATAAAAAGTAAATATCAAATTAAAGCATCAATATGAATCTCAAAGGGCTACAAGGTCTCAAGATCTTGTAGGCAAGGGACTTCTTAAGCAGAGTGGTTTTTAAACTTTCTCAATCTTTGGAAAGCTTCTTTACTCTCAGAAAGCTCAAACCAGAGGACTCAATCAGCCAAAAATTATAAGAATGTAAACTATTTTATTTTTCAGATATCTTGTTTTCTGTTTTCAGCTGCCTTATTCTGATTCAAACTGGACAATTTCTGTTAAAAGCGGAACTAAGCTGCCACTAGATTGCCTAAGACCAACATAAGGATATGTAAGTCTAATTAGAAAAGTGTTGCTGACTTAATTCTTATGACATTTCGGCTTGTTACTTTAACAAGAAGTCAACATTTCATTGGAGCAAAGCATAGCTGGGAAGGGAAAAATCTGGAATTGCAACTATACAGGACAAAGAAGCAAGGAGAGTGATGTCCATCGCATGTGAAGTAGCAAACAAGGGGAAAAATGACAATTTTTAACTCAACTTAATAGTTTTCCCGTTAGTTTACTTTTAAATGAACATTATATTTTGAAGGGAGGATAATCAATTAATACTATTATTTCCAATATAGTGTAATTTTTTATTTTTTGATAATAGCGACAAATTATTCATTCAAAGATAGCCTTTAACAAACATGAGCCATTGAGGTGGTCATTCACCTAAAGCATTGATGAAAACCCCTCACAGGCATTGATGTGTCAACAATGATGCGTTAATTGCTGGCCAGGGGGAATAGATTCAGATACATGAGGCAAGGGGCATCTGGGACCCTGTGTTAATCTGGTCCATATAATTCATTGAAACTTGTTTAGAAGGAGGAGGGGGGTCAGAGGAAAAGGAATCTCCAAGATAATGGCAGCCATCAGTGAAAATCATGATTGTATTCATCCATGTATCATCCTCCATTGGCACTCCTTATTTGAACCAGACCTCAGAGCCACTTAAACAGAAGTGTGTTGTTCATATGCTGAAGGCTGTCCATGCCCAAAACACCGTACTCTTTGGCAAACAAATGTTCTCCCACTTAAAATGATAGCTAGATGCATTTGAGGGCCCCCTCCATAAAATATGCTCCAAAGCTTCCGGTTTGGAGATGAAATTAACTGGCACTTCAGGAGGAGCAGGAACTATAGAGGGACCGGCATCACGACGGCTTTGTCCGTGATAAGTTACCCAGCTTTCCAGGAGATAATCACTTGTTGAAATTTTCCAAGATACAGTGTAAGGGCTTTTGGTGGCTTGTTGATCAATATGGCAAGCAAGGTAAATGGCTGGAAACCGGAAGCTTGGAAGCAAAGCATAGTGCTGATTTCACTGAGAGGGTTGCAGATGGATTTCAAACACATGCTCCAACTCATCCTCTGCCCAGAGGTTTTGCGGTAAATGTGGCCTTTATGTGGTTCGTTTGTTTCAATTGATTCTCTGCCCAGAGATTGTACTCTAATGATAGCCTTTATGTTGAGTATTCTGTTCATTCTAGCATCAAAGAAGAGTGCAAACTGCATAATAGAAAAGTCCAGATCCTTGGGCTGCAATTAGTTACAGCACCAAACCTTCCAAGTCAAAGTAAAGAGCCTGGTCAACCCTTTGCTTAACAAGTTGAAGAGCGTGAGGAAAGGGGGGTTCTCCCTGCCTGAGACCTAGGAACTCCTGAAACAGCCATGAGCACTGCCAAGGATAAGGATGGAGAATGTGACCAAGGAAATACGGCTTTGGCTTTAGCTTTGGGTCTACATTGGTGGAAAACCATCTTCATTACGGAGAACTCCAAGAATTACCTACTTCCCCAGTCAAATGCTTTTTTAACATCAATCTTTAGGATAACTCCCAGGAGCTTTTTTCTTTCAAAAGACCACAGAATCTATACTGAGGGTACAGCAATAATTGACCACTAGCTGGGCTGATACTCAGCCAGAGGAACTTATCGAAGCAAAGAGAGAATATCAACCCATGACACTTCTCTCTACTTAATAAAAACAAAAGACCTCAGTAATATTTCAGCTTCCACTTTAGTTACTCCCTTGATCAAGACAAATACAGTTCACAATTGGATTGACAATCTATTAGCTAGCTAGTTCAAGTTTAAACAACAATCTCTATGACATACACTGTTGTACACGTGCCAGTCTTAAGTAATCAAAACAAGATTCATATAAAAAAAAATATATACTTTTCCAAGATAGAACCTGTAAGTTTATAATAGGAAAGAAAAGTACCAAAATCTGTTGTTCAGAAGCTTCAATGGTTGATGCTTGGTCGTTCTGTTTAAGAAGAGCTAGCAAATACATGCTGATGAGAGAAAATTCAATTACAGGTGGTACAGACAAACACTGAACTTTATTCCCCACCCAAATAAATCTGGAATCAAGCTATTGATTTATAAGTGAACTCATACTTACTGGAGGTTTGATTGCCCATGTGCCCAACCTGCCATCAGCAATTAGATGATTCAGTTGTTTAGAATGAAAATAAATATACGAGAGTACTTGTAATGGCAAAGGAATGAATGACTTATTATAAAAAAAAAACAAAGATTACAGATACAAAAAGTAAAAGAAGAAAGAAAAAAATTAGTTCTTTTAGGCTGGAGGAAGATGGGCCAGCAGGCATTAAGACTGAAGCAAAAAATCAAGGGTTCCCTGTGGACACCTTACAGTGCAGAATTAGAGAACAGGAAAAAATCAAATTAGAAAGGTAAAATCCTATGATGTGCGTAGAAAAGGTTCTACAAACAAAATGCCAGTAACAAAGATATTACACACTGTATGTACAGCATTCAACAAATACTTGTCAAATTCCAAGCTGATAAATAATAGCTCACAACTATCCCAAGAAAAGCAAGCATTTCTTTACATAGAAGCAATCACTTATGGATAACCTATCCATGAGCAAATCAAAATTAATACTATCACGTACAACCACTCTGGGTAAATCCGACATTTAATTAAAAGTTTGTTATATTTAAAAATTACATAACAGGATAAGAACATACTAGTGGTCTGGATGCCAACGATTGGTGGAGATTCTTGTTATCTTCCAGTAACTTTGATATCTCCTTGTCCTTATCCTCCATCATCCTATCAGCAAGATCGCGGAAGGACTTATGCTCCTCCTAAAGAGTCCAAAATCCCACTTGCAAGCACTTACTCATGAAGTTTATTGAATTGCAGAATACAGGGAACCAAGCGAAGAAAATGATAAAATACCTGTAATCTTTTATGTTGCAGATGGAGCTCTTCTAGTTCTACTTCAAGATCTTTGGCATTCTGCTCATTCTTTTGAGCCTCTAGAGTTTCGTATTTCACTTGAAACAAAATAAAACTAGTCTTCAGCCTCAAAATTTTCAAAAATTAGCTGAACATTAAAAGAAAAAAAAAATTGCACACAGCTTTGCAGAAAGAACTCACAACGCCATGTTTCTTCTACTTTTTCTATGCTCCTTTGCCATTCTTCTTTCTCGGAGAGATAACGTGTATTAGCAGACTCAAGTTTTAGTTCTATTCTTCTAATTCGTTGCTCAGATTCAGTAAGGCCTGCATCTCTGACATGAATCGACATGTAAAAATTAGCTAGTTAACTCTATTTTGATATCTTTTGAATACTTGTAAATTTGATTGAAGAACAGGGTAACAGTAATACATAAGCAATACAGAGCTTCCTAAAGCTGCAAAAAGGTTGGCAACAAACAGAAATACAAAAAGATACCAAACATAAGGAAAGGAGAATAAATAATCAGAAAATGCTGTTCACATTCATATTTATCATTGAAATCCACAATGCCTTAAGTAGAAAACTAGACCTAGCAAAGTAGCGTCATGATTTCAAAGGAAAAGGAAAAAATAGAAAAAAACAAAGAAGAAGAAGAAAGATAGCAAAGGAAAATCACCAATTTCCATGCTAATGTACGTAGCATTGATAAACATTTCTCAATTTTCTGCAGAAAGAAGTCCGAGAATAAACCCTACGACTATTTTGAGATAAATACAGAAATCAATACACTGCAGGCAGACAACAGGTATTCTAAAAGGAAAAGGTATTCCTTCTCACGCAACGCATATCAAATCATTTTTTGAGACAAAGAAACTAGATGCTATGAATTCTATTTTTCCAGTGAAAGAAGATCTCACATGACATCGTTGCTTGTGAATGCTGAACAGCGCCTTCAATAAGCCATGGTATCTATCTGAGAAGGTTTAACTATTTGTATGTATTCCTCAAGAAGGAGACAGGTCTTCCTATGGAAGGGCAAGGGACACTTGGATCCAACACCCTTGCCCCCCTCCCCCAACAAAGGAAAAAAAGCTACACACACGAGGTTGGTGATACTTGACTAATGAATGGTTTTATTCCACTATCCTTCCCTCGCCTCATTAATCAATGACTCAAGGACTCAATGAAGCGAAACTCAGAGTTGAAGCAGATACATTATAAGTGCCAGTACTTCTCTAATCCATTCATTGTTGAAGAGGAGTGAGTCGTCAAATATCAGCTATGGAATGTAAGCACAGCAGCCTCCCCTTTGGTGAATAAGTGTATGAGCCACAGTGATGCAAGGGGCAATGCGTGCACCGGACCAACATCCAAAAGCACAACCAGCCACTTTGGCATGTAGACATGCAATTTGGAGGGAAGCGCACATAAGCTTGGCAACGCGGGATGGACCACACTTGCAATCCCATGGACAATACACATCGCATGGGCCGCGTGCAAGGTACAGGTCGTGGATGCATCTGCACAGGGAGGATTACACAGGCGCATGCACAGCGAGGGGGACTTGCTCCTGGCTCATGCGCAGCAAGGGGGACTTGCTCATGGGCGCATGCAAGGGGGACTTGCTCATGGGCGCATGCAAAGGGGACTTGCTCATGGGCATATGCAAGGGGACTTGCTCATGGGCGATGCGGGGGGGACTTGCTCATGGCTCATGCATGCAAGGGGACTTGCTCATGGGCGCATGCAAGGGGGACTTGCTCATGGCTCATGCATGCAAGGGGGACTTGCTCATGGCCATGCATGCAAGGGGACTTGCTCATGGGCTTACGCAAGGGGACTTGCTCATGGGCGATGCAAGGGGACTTGCTCATGGGCTTATGCAAGGGGACTTGCTCATGGGCGCATGCAAGGGGGACTTGCTCATGGGCGCATGCAAGGGGGACTTGCTCATGGGCTGATGCAAGGGGACTTGCTCATGGGCGATGCAAGGGGACTTGCTCATGGCTCATGCATGCAAGGGGGGACTTGCTCATGGGCTTATGCAAGGGGACTTGCTCATGGCTCATGCATGCAAGGGGACTTGCTCATGGGCTTATGCAAGGGGACTTGCTCATGGGCTTACGCAAGGGGACTTGCTCATGGGTGCATGCAAGGGGACTTGCTCATGGGCTTACGCAAGGGGACTTGCTCTCATGGGCGCATGCAAGGGGACTTGCTCATGGGCTTATGCAAGGGGACTTGCTCATGGGGCATGCAAGGGGACTTGCTCATGGGCTTATGCAGGGGGGGACTTGCTCATGGGCGCATGCAAGGGGGACTTGCTCATGGGCGCATGCGAGGGGGACTCGCGCATGGGTGCATGACTAATCCGGGAAGACCTGTGCAGAGAGTACACCGGCATGTGCACCAAGTTGAGGCTTAAGCCCGAACACAATCGGGCCATGTAGGTGCTTACATAATGAAGGACCACTTAGCTTGGGGTTCCAACCAGGCCATTCTGGCCCCAAGCCATGCAGCCGATGGATGGATTAATGGACTGATGGCCCAATGTGCACCGGGCCAAGTTATGGAAGGACTTGGTAGAAATTTTTTTTTTTTGGGGGGGGAGAATGAGTTTTTATTACTGCATAGCAACTACTAGTTACAAGTTTTTGTACTTCTACATGATTAGGGAGTTTCTAATACAGCCATAGGTTGTAATTGAACTCCCTGTTTAGCTAGTGCATAAGCTGCACTTTTTTATCTTGGCTTACAATGTATGGTGTGATCTAGAAGGCCTAAAATTTCTCTAATTTCTCTCACTATGTAACAGAATCTCCATGGGGGGTGGAGCTTCCCTTGCCCCATGAAATTACCGAGGAGGAATCACCTTCCACTTCTAGTCTTTCCTGAAATCTTTATTTAAACAGCCTCATCCCATGCAGAAGACCACAGACCTTTGCTGTGGTGGAGTCTGAGTTCCCTAGTGGACCATTGTATGTTAGCAAGTTGATCCTTTAGAGTTCCTAATCGTTCCTCCAAACCCTGAGGGACCAAGGTTCCCAAAAGATGCCCCATTAAAATTTAGCTTGAATGATCCACTTTCAGGTGGTGTCCAGATAACCATATTTGGCGGGCCTGCTGAGTTGCCCATGGCAGCCAATTCTGTCCAATTTTGTCTTAAGCCCATTCATCCAGTGTCTCTGAACTGCTTGAGTGTATTTAGCCATTTGATCATTTTCTCCTTTATGATGTTAACCATTCTCCTTTATGATGTTAACCATTTCTTCATGCTCCCTTTCCTTAGAGTGGAATACTGTCTAATTTCTCTGTCCAAATACCCCATGGTATGAATATTGTACAGGATTCCATCATAACCTTGCCTAGTTTCCTAGGTACTGCCAATCTCAGCCGAGAGATCAACTCAGGAAGAGAAGAATTTCTATCATTTCCATGAAGAGTCAGGTTGAATAGTCCACCAAGTATAGCCAGATGTTCCAGGCAAATGAACACTGCAGAAGGAGGTGGTCAACTGTTTCTTCTATCTGGTGACAAAAGGGTCAGTTTGGGTTAGCTATTGTCATTCCCCTTTTACGCAGGTTGTCTCTGATCAATGTCTTGTTCAGGAGTGCACTCCACATAAAAAACTGGGCCTTCGGGGGTGTAGCAACTGACCAAGCTTAGCTGGCTACATGCTTGTTGGCTGAGTGGTTGGTGATCATCTTGTAGGCCAAGTTGACTGTGAAGTTTCCTTTGCTTTTTGGTGTCCAGGTGAGGCTGTCCTGCCGGCTATACTCTGGTATGAATTTTTAGACCTCTTCATCTAGTTTAATTCCTTCTTCAGCTTCATTATCTCTCAATTCACGCCTGAATACAGTACTCCAATCAATGCTTTGGGTCGTGCCTCCTCTTAATATTCCAGACACTGTAACTGATTGTTATGTTGCCCATCTGTATAGTCCTGGAAATGTCATTTTAAGTGGGGTCTCACCAAACCATATGTCCTCCTAGAATTCTGTTCTGTTCCCATTGCCTGGTGGATGCCTGATGTGTCCCCTAAATTGTTGAAACATGGGGCTTATTTTCCTCTATATTACTATAGGTGTCTACTCTGATGCCATCCAACTATACAGTCTTCATGCTCTGCCCTAAATTTCTTTGTTACCAACTTAGGCCATGGGGTGTCCCTGTTGGAGTTTAGTCTCCAACACTATTTAAGCAGCAGAACCTTATTGAAATCTTCTATATGTCTGAGGCCAAGCCCTCCAAATTTGGTTATGCAAATCTCTTCCCATCTAACTAGGTGGTGTTTGAACCCCTCAGAGGATCCCCACAATAAGAACCTGGCCAAGTGGAGAGTCTTCCCACGAGACAAGCTTTTACTAAGATCAATCGTCCTACTTTGGATAAAAATTTTCCTTTCCAAGTGGAGAGTCTGGACTGCAATTTCTCCAATATCGGATCCCACAGGAACCTAGTTAGACAGCTGTGAAAAAGGGGCAATCCCAACTAAGTAGAAGGGAAGGCCCCTATCTCAGAGCCAAGAATCTCAGAAGCTTGATGAGTTAGTTGTGAGCTGGTATTGATTCCAAGATTTCAGATTTATTCCAGTTCACTTGCTGCCCCGATGTCACTTGAAAGAGACCTATTATTGCTTTAAGCCTTTGTATCTGCTCCAGTGTGCCATGACAGAATAAAACTATGTCATATGCGAATTGAGCAATTGGCAGCAAGGTATTCATTAGAACATTTGTCATCCAGTCACTGTCAATACTCTTCCGGATGAGACACGTGAGCCCCTCACCCACTATATTGAACAGTAGGGGTGAGATGGGGTCGCCTTGTCTTAACCCCCAGGAGCTGGAGAAATAGCCAAATTGCCCTCCATTTACTAGGATTGAGAACTTAGCAGCAGATAGGCATGACAAGTTTAAATTTGAATGCAAACTTGGATCATTTGAATTGAAATGAGTTTAAATTTGAATAATGGATGTTTGGATTTGAACAAGAGTGTCTAGATCCAAAATGACGATGGAGAACCATTTGAATTTAAAAGGTTTTTTAAAATGGGAGATAGAAAGAGTTTGAATTCAAACAAGAGATGGGATGATCTTGTAATTTGATTTTTGGGATAAGATAGGATTTAATCTTTTCAGGTGTCTTTTTGTACACAAGTAGGACACCATAAATGGGCGTACTTCTTATTGTAAATCATCCTGAAACTTGTAGCTCCTTTTTAAGTAAAATAAAACTATTCCCCTACATCTTTGGTCTCTTACTCTTTAGGCAAGAATTTGGAGAGTTTCCTTTGTCATTTCTGTCAATATTCTGGGTTGAGATAGGCCGACTAGCCTCTAGATAGAGTAAGAGTTAGGCCGCATAGCCCAGAAGATTGAGTTAGTGCTTTGTACGTGACTTGTCTAATCTAGCAACGTGACACCAAGGCACATTTAGGAAAAAAAAAAAAAAATTGAATTTTTTTCTCTTTTTTTTTTTTTTTGAGGAAAGTGAATACATTTTTCACTAGCAAGTTTATTTTTCTCTGTTTATTTTGAGGCTGCATTCGGCACATATTTCAACAATAGTTTCTACTTTTCAGTGAAGAAATCAATCACTAGCAAGTTGCCATGCACAAGTCTCTCTAACCAACTCCTAAATCATCAAAAATCCTTCCCTTGATGTTGAGAGCAAAATCATCTCCCATTTTGACTTTTTCTTTCGTAATGGTGGCTGACTGGCAAATCACTATACATGCAAAGGAGGGGAGATCCAGCCCTAGTATTATGATGTTCTCAACACAAGAGTTGTTGGGAACCATCTTCAACAAGAGAAGGTTTCGATAAGGTCCACATGAACATTAGTACAAAAATTGTCTTCGTGTTTAGAAGAGTTTATGATAGACGGAAAAGACAAACCAGCAGTTTAACCAAAAACCATTCTTGTAATACAAAGTCACGCTCATAGAGAATTCAAGTGCTTGCACATATCTGGATCACTCTTTAAGCAACTTGAAAAAGAGTTTTTTTCACTTCATAGGAAATGATATCAACGTTGAAACAAAATAATAGAATGAGTGGTCCAAAATCCATTTGGTGTTCTTCTAGTTTTGATATGGAAATGAATTCTTGCTCAAGGACTTCTAGCCAAAATTCATATAGAGAACAGCAGCAAGGTGTAATATACCAGTATGAATCTCTTCCTCTTTCAGCACACTCACCTCATTGCAAGTTCTTCATCGTGACTAGACAATGCATCCTGAAGATCTTGAATGGCCTTATCCCTCTCAGCTGTTGCCATGGCCAGTTCTCTTTGAGCTTCCTAATGTGAAATATGACACATTACATAAACAGGACTCAAGACTTTAGAAACTAAGATATATTACCACATTCAACAACTTAAAAAATTAAGTTATACTGTATACTTATTCTTTATTTAGCTTGAGTTCCATCAAGTGCAAATGCTTACTTTTATAGCTTCCTCTTTAGCTTTAATATTGGCTTCATCTAGCTCTTCATTCTTTTTTTGGAGAAGAGCGTGAGCACGAACTTTATATGAAGAAAATTCCCTTTCAAGTCGGTTAATCTGCGAAGAAACAAGGATAAAAAACACTTGCATCAAGAATTAGACATGTGATCTGGGAAGCAGATTCCATTTTGTATTTATTGAAAGACATGATAAGGCTAATAGTCAGACTAGGATTTGGAACAATTAAGAATGATGTCGCAGAGAATAGGAGTGATGACACTCACTGTTAGAATGAATGAAAAATAGACTCGATGTCAGAAAACTAACAGAAACAAATTGCCTTTTCTAAAAACTAAAATCCATTCATGAACAAAAAAGTTTTGGAAGTATATTCATAAGCTCTAACAAGAAAAGTTCCAGATTACTGCATTTTATTGTGCAAACAGATACCTCTTCTTTGGCAGCAGCAAGGTCAGCATCTCTGGAATTTAGCAATTGGTTTTGCACAGACAGCTCCAGCTCAAGCTGACCTGCAAATAGTAGAATCCATAACAGAAATTGTAGTGTAATCTAGCTTCAGAACATGCTTTAAAATTGATGGAACAATCATCAAAGAGAGACTTAAAACCTACTTCTCATTTTTGCTGCTTCAATCTCTGACCGCAAACAGGTATTTTCGGCCATCTCCAGTTTACTCTTGAGTGCCTTGTACGAGGCATCCCAGGTTGCTCTCTCCTTTTCCTATATGCATCAGATTTTGTAAGTATATAACAATAAAGCAAAGATAGTAAAATTGATCCCATGAAAATAGGAAAGCAACAAATAGAAGAATGTATAAGAACATTGAGGCATTAAAAATTTGTCTAACATGACACAACAGTGAACTTTATAACTTTCTAAATTAAAAATTAAAATCTAAAATTCCACTGGAAGCAAATAACATTCTTCAACCAGTCAACAATGAAAAGAGTACTAAAATTTGAGAGAACAAGCATATATGAAGAAAACACTAAGACCAAAGATATGAGCAGAATAGCAAGGAGCCACAAATCTCACTCGCTCCCCTGTTGCCTATAGATCAGAGTGTCCATAATGACCTACTATAATTTTGTTGAGCAGAAAAGCAGCAAGATTGAGGTATCAAAATAACTGTAAATGCACCTTTCTTGTCGCACATTATCAAATCTTCTTGCAGAATATTCACACACTTGAAAGATTCTTCAATCAACTTAATAGTAGCAAGCAGTATACTGTCACTAAGGAAATCAATACTATTAATATACAATAAAAAATGAGGATAATTTAACTATTTTTCAATAAAAGGTGTATGTTTAAGCTATTAGTTAATGGATCGAGAAATCATAATCATTTCTCAGCTAGAACCTACCCAAGCATCTGTAAGGTGCTTTCTCTCAAACTCAACCAACTTATCAACTGAACCTGATGATATAATGAATGGAAGACAAATCTAAAGATTTGGAAACCTCAGTATTTGAAAAATAGGACATTCTATAGAAATAGTCCTTGACGTTAGTCCATCCCAACAAAAAAGAAATAAGCAGCCTCAATGCTTAACTTGGGTTGTATCTGCATATCTAATCAAGATGACAAAAACAATGCATAATTGAGCACAAAGAAAAAGATACGCTACCTCACACCTTTGTAACTTATATTCATGATGTAAACTAGGCAACTACTGCCGTTGGATTTCTGTATTCTTTTCTTCAGCAATAAAGATATCACTATTCTCCCAAAAAATAAAATGATACGCTGCCTTAATGCAGACAACCATCAGCATATCCACATTTTCTATGATATGAAAAAATTCAGAACATTTTCCTTTCATGGAGATGATAGTAGTATCACAATAGTAAAGGACACTACCTAACAACATTAACCTTAAATAAGGGCCCAAACTTACATGCTCCTGCTTGAGTTGATTGATTTCTCCCTTTGTTGCCTCTATAACAGCTCTAAGTCGTACTGCTTCACCAGTGGAAGCTGCCTCTAGTTCTGCTATTTCAGATTCTTTTTCAGCAATTACCGTCTGTGAAGATAAAGCTCCGTCAGAAATAGTACCTTTTCCTGAATTGATTTTGTTTAAAACTTTCAATGAGAAAACATTTATTTCATGGATAGTTGTGTGACTACAGTATGACTGATATCACAAATTCCTCGTCAAAATTGTTGAAGTTTTGACCCAGCTTAACTAAAAGAGCGTTAAAAGACCAGATCTTCTGTAAGCAACAATGAAGAATGACGGAGATGACTGTCTTGTTCTCTAAATTCTTGAAGAAGGTACTGAGAAACCAAACTAAAAGAGAAAAGTAATTTTACCTGCAGATTTGAAATTGTGTCAGCTGCCTTATTTTGATCTGATAATGCGTCCGCTACCTGTCTTTCCAAGCTTTGTATTTGCTGAAAGATGAAACAACCAAAAACAAATGAACTTACAACTTATAGGAAATTATATTTTCAGTATTCAACACGAAATGATGACAAACAATAATGATGGTGACATTTTAAAAAAAATTAACAAATTATGGTGAAATAAAAAAAAAAAGTAATTTTGATAATGGCGGCAACATAACAACAAGGACAACAACATGAATAACATTACTAGAATAATCAGAATCACAAATAAAAATAGTTGTCATATGACTAGACATTAAACCCAGTATATCACATAGGGTACAGCTAAAGAGCTGCTCTCTAAATGTGAATCTACAGTCGAGAATAATAACACAGAATTGTAGTTGTGACTTGTGAGTCCAAGGTCTGGTTGTATGCCTTCAGATACCACCATAGCATTGTACTAAGACAAAAATATTAATAATAACAACACAATAGGAAGACAAACTATGAAAATTAAAAATAAATTGCACAAACAGTGAACATGATCTATTCTGCAGTTTATCCTACCTTCTGGTGTTTCGCAGAAATCTCAGAAATTGAAGCCTCTCTTTTCTCATTTGCAGCTTCTAGTTTGGTTTTCATATCTTCTAATGCCTGTGAAGGATATTGTTGAAATGGTGATGCAAGAGCAAGATAAAGACAAACAGGATATTGAACTTCAGGAGCATATCAAAAGGAAACAATAGAAATAACGAAGGCAATAATAGAGAAAGATATGTAAAAGAAAATATGGCAAATATTTTTAATTAAAACATGTCACAGCACCCTTACATGCTCTTTCTCAAAAAGAGACTGTTGCAATCCCTCAAGAGCACTCTCCTTAGCTTCCAATAACCGACGCAACTCATCGGCACTCTCTCGCAGTCTGAGTGGACAAGCAACGGAGTCAAGGTTATAAAAGGAAAATACAGAGCCTATAAAGAGACAATGACTCCCCAAATAATTGGGAACAATCATGTGAAGAATACAGGGTGGGTTATTTGGCGACTTAGTTATCTAATAGACAATATCTCCACTTAGATCTTGAGATCTGTAGTTCAGTTAATTTCATAAAACAATTGAAGGACTGAGGCGTAAAATAGGTTGATGATGGATCTTTTCCCCCAAGAAGAATCTCCATCCCTCCCTCCATCCACCTACTGGTCTTTGACAGGTCTTCCTTCGGTAACCAAAGACCAGTAGGTTTTGTGGGGTATATCGGGATCCCAATGGTGCTCATTTAGTCCCCTTGGCATTTCTGACTCAAACACCATTCATTTTTTACAGCCTTCTGCAAGTTTGAAAAGTCCAAGTCCTCATTGAGGTGGAAGGTGGCTCCAATGCCATCACTAGATGTTCCTCAAGCAATTATGAACCCCTTGATAGTGGATTGTGTTCTCCAAGAGTAGGACCCCTGCCTTCCAGCTTGTTGTATTGCTTTTTAGCTTCAGCCTTCTCAATGGTACTTCATATTTCAAAAATAAAAAATAAAAGAAGCGGAGTAAAATAAAGCTCCTACAGAGAAACTATACTTATTATTTCCCGCTCGTAGTTGTTGTCTCTCCACATCCATGGATCTTAAGGCTTCATTTGCATTTTGCCGAGTCCGCTCTAGTTCTTGCTGCATCGCAGCCTGTTGAGATGATGCCTTCTCAGCGACTTCATTTACTTCTCGAAACCGGATTTCAAGATCATCTTTTTCCTGGAAATGAAAATATTCCAACAATGTTCCTTCAGTTACTTTATACCAGATATGATTCTTTTTTAAATCATGAAACTATTTCAATGTCCTCAAAGCAGCAAACAACAAATAGTTGCTCATTGACACATTCCCAAGAATGTGGTCCTAAATTCATATTGTTCAGCTTCCACGTCAAAAATTCAAATCGGATGCGTACCTTTTGCATACATTAATTCCTTAACAAATAATAAGTGTGGAAAAGAAAATGATGAGGACTTCTATAAGCATGTATCTCGTCCTAATGACATGTCATATACATGACAAAAGGACTTAGGAGAATACAGCAAGAAGCATGAAAGGATTTTGTCTAAGTAGATGCTGGCCTTCTTATTTAAATAAAAAAAAAAAGAAGCAGATGCCACACTAAGAGCATCACATATCAGAAGAAACAGACAAATACAACTTGCATATGTGTTCATGCCAACTATTTTATATTGGAAAATCCTTTATCTGTCTACAGGACATGAATTGAACATACTTTTTGCAGTTCTTGAATCCTTTGCTTTGCCCGTTTCAGAAGCCGTCCAAACTTTGAATCAAGCTCAACATACTTCTCTTCCCGCTGCTTAATTTCGAGGTCCATCTTTTGTTGAGCTACCAAAGCAAAACTATACAATGAATTCAGAGTTGAATAGTCGAGTTCAGTTGATTCAAGATGAAACCACTAATCCAGTATCAAAACTACAATCAAACGACCAAATGAAATTCTCAGAAAGCGTGTCAAAATTAGTAGGGAAAATCAGCTGACCTTCAGTGAGTTTTGAAGAAAGCTCTTGACTTTTAGCATCAGCTTCTGAGTAAGCCATCTGAAGATGCTTTAAAGCATTATCTGAAGCTATCTGCATTTCCTTTTGCTCTTGAAGCGCTCTAGTCAAAGATTTAATTTTCTCTTGAAGCTCTTCCTCAT
This sequence comes from Aristolochia fimbriata, assembly GCA_019845555.1. Taxonomy (NCBI): domain Eukaryota; kingdom Viridiplantae; phylum Streptophyta; class Magnoliopsida; order Piperales; family Aristolochiaceae; genus Aristolochia; species Aristolochia fimbriata. The sequence goes on along the minus strand of CM034083.1, from coordinate 28,678,600 downwards.
TTTCAAGCGGATTTTCTCCATCCCCTTTTTCATTCATAACTTTACATGCCTCAACAGGGGTCAAACTGTAATCTCTTAAAACATCAAATTGAGCCTTGAAAAACTCGTTCTGAAACGTGAGTTCCAAATAAGTTTGTACAAGCTGCTCAGAAACATCGTCTCGGACCACACACTCTGCCTCCTTATTTGTAGGATAATTTTCCACTTTCTTATTTGTGCCAACCGTATGGCTCTCCTCAGTCTCAGCTTCTTCCACAGCGCCGTTGGTTGTTCCATCCCTTTGTCCATCTTCAGTTGTCACGTCAGTGTCTTGTCCAACCATCGTATCAGCTGCATCAGTCTGAACCTGATGAACAGAAGGGAACACGATTAAAGAAAATGAAAGCAACAAAATTTACGCAAAACTAAACCACGGGAGGTCTCTCATTAAAAATTTAAAAGATACAGAACTACTGATGTCCCTCACAATCATGCCACATAAGAATCAAAAATAGTAATGAAAAAAAAAAATGAAAAGAAACGTCCCTACGTTTTTAACCAGTTGCGCACACATTTAGTAAAAATAAGGATTTTCTATCCACCGTCCACTCGCGTCCGTCTTCTGGATCTGATACGCAAGTGGACCCCCGACCTGAATCTCTTGAAGTAATTGCCTCCGAATTTCAAATTTAATGGGTCTATAAGTTTTCAAAAACAATGCAACTGGATTCCAAATTCTACATGCGAAACTCCAGGCCGATGCTAAGGCTGCTCAACCCAATCAATTATTTTTCCTTCCAAGACATTGCAAATTCAGCTACAGGATTATTAGGAATTCAATCTTCTTCCGCGTATTCATGACCGTGAGAACAGACCAAGGTACCAGCACAGACATATTACTTCATGGCATGCAAGTGACAGAAAAGATGCACGCACAAGGCAAATTCATCGATGATCATAAAGAAGGAGGTAGAGGAACTCACCTCGACGTCTCCTGCAGAGGAATTGGAATCAGGCCGCTCCCCAGGACCATTGTTTTCCTTATTTTTCTGATTTTTTCTTCTTCTGTCCTTCGGCATAGCTTCGAGTTGCGGGAGAGTGGAAAGGCTCAACCAGATCGCCGAGTTTAGAGAGAGGCCTGCTTGCTCGCGTTCAAAGCATTTTCGGAACACTTTTTCCGAAGAAGGAATTTTGCTGATGACGAAGGGCCTTTTAGACTTTATGAAGTCACTCAAGACTTCAGACTCCGGTCTCCACTAGAGTTACTACAGTATTAGTAATCATATACATTAGATATATATATATATATATATATTTTTTTTTTTATAATCATGAAACAACTTATACTAAGTCTTATGTATATTATATGTAGTTTGTATGCAATGGGTATATTACAGTTGCTAATTATATGTAGTTTCATAATACTACTTAATGCTAGTAATGTGTTTAAGTATTTATTCAATTTGAGTGCATATAATTAAGCCATTTGGGGGGATTCAATTTGAGTGCAAGTGGAAGTTAAGACTATCTTTTGTTCTTTTTTATTAGTGAGACAACTTTCAGTCTTAAGAAAAATGTTGAAGTGGTCAATCACAGTGATCAACATATGGCCTTAATTACTTAGTAGCACCTCGTTCTCACATTTACTCCTGGGTCCTGATGCTTATTGTGAAAAATATATACTAATAGAGATGGTTTCTCGATAGAATCCACAAAAAAAAGATATTTTGAATAGGTAACAAATCTCTAGTTCTCAAATCCTCTGATGTGTCAATTATCTTGGGTTCGAGCATGCACGGAAAAAAATGTTAAAACCAAATCCATATTGAGCGAGTCCACCACTCTTAGGAAGCTATTTGGAAACAGTAAGATTTCCATTGCTTAAAATGAAGATGAAACTTTGGAAACAATCAAGATCTTAGTTTGTACACGTTTTTCCTTGTTTTATATCCTGTTTCAAATACACCCTTGGTGAAAAGGTTTGGGTTATTCTTTGAATGATTTCGTTAGCATTATTATGGGGTATGAATGGGCGAATGGTGTGCACCATATTTTGGTGGAAAGTCTTGATGAAGTTCATGGGTTATTTGAAGGGATAAACCAAAACAGTATTAATAGAAAAGTATTTTTTTCTTTGATAAACACAACTATCCTTTGAAAATTTATCATCTTTTCTTCATGTTTTTTTGCCACAGATCTGATTGTATGAACATGTCACTATGTGCAAACCACTTAGAGCAGACTTCCCTCGCATTATGTAGTGGTATTAATTAATTCTACACCAACCTCTAGTTTTACACCACAATGTGGCATACGCCAAGGGGACCCATTATCCCCTTACTTATTTCTTTATTGGTGAACCTCTCTCTGCCAAAATTCAGGAACACATTCTTATTAGGACACTTATTCTTTGGCCTTTAACAAAGATAACCCCTTCCAAACATTTGTAACCCCCACTGTGTTGATTATATGTTATTTTTTATTCAGGCACATCCATCAAATGTCGAGACCTTACACCATATCTTACAGGTTTATAGCCACTAAGCCAATCAACACGTAAACCCGTATAAAACAAACATCTTTTTGTTACCTAATGTAACTCCTCATACTAAACAAGAAATACTTGGTATTCTTCCTTACTGATCTACTGAAACACTTGACAAATACTTGGGTCTCCATATTCCCATGACAAGGGTGATCCCTCTCTCATACTCCAATATCTTGTAATATGTTGCTTCTAAACTTTTTGGTTGGCAAAAAAATCATTAACCTTAGCTTGTAGCCTTACACTGGTTAAAGCATTTCCCACTGCTATTCCAATACTTTTATTGTCTTGTTTTTCGGTTCCAAAGAAGTTCTTCCATGCCCTAGATAAGCTACTTACCTCTTTCACTTTGATCTACAAATCTCATAAAAGCTTGCACCTCATCAACTGGAGCACCATCTAGGCCCCAATTCATGCAGGGGGATGAACATTAGAGACTCACAACTTCTCTCCGAAAGCTTTCATCATAAACTCCTTTCAAAATGTTCGAATTGCTCTCAACTCTCCTCTTTGCGGTGCCCTAATCTGACTTCTCGCTACTCTCAATATCTGGCTTTGCCAAATAATGTCGATTTTGCTAAGGTAGGTTAGAAAATCTCGTTGGTTGCGGCAACATTATCTCCTTTGTTGTTGAAGCTAAATTTTTATTTTTATTTATTTTTGTGTTTTTTTAATTTATAAAGATTAGATGATTAAATTTATTAAAATATTATTTATCCATTTACTTACTCGATTACCCGGTTACCCGCGGGTAATCGGGTAAGAAATTCGAAACGGAATAAGAGATTTTTGTTCAAGCGAAACGGGTGACAAAAAATGGGTAGTAAAGAGTACTATGGAAACATAAATAACATGTAGAAGAATTGCAATATGAAATCACTTAAGTAACTTTGGGATGATAGATATAAATATACTGAAAATTTTCTAACAGTACTTTCTGAAGGGCCGGGATCTGCTGCGAACAAGGGCTGCGTGCATGGCCCATGCCTTGTGCACGGCCCTTGCAATGTGTACTGCCCGTTCAATTGCACGAGCGGCTCATGTCTTGCGCTTGGCCTGTGCTGCTATATCCATGTGCAAATCCAAGCGGATTACATGTGCACTTGCCCACTTGACCTTTGACTGTGTAAGTACTGGATCTGGATCTGCTATGTGCTTTGTCCATACAAGCAGCACGACCCAGCGAATAACCTCAAGAAGAGGGGGGAGAAGTGGTTGGATAATAATTAATCGGTGCAAAAACTACTCTATTGAACGGAAGTACAAACTTTAATGAAAAGAAGATACAAAGTATAGTACAAAAAAGGAAATACAAACTGCATTACTAAAAAATCACACCACTAAAAACAAAGTACACTACAGGGAAAGTACAAAGTATTTATAAAGGAAGTACTCCATTTATTGCCATAATAATATTACAATATCCCTTTACAAAATTATTATTTCTTATTTTATTCCCATAGACATAAAAATAAATATAAAATCAAAATCAAAAGTGAACGGTTTGGTGTCCTGTCTTCTTCTATTCAGCCAGTAGACTTAGCTTTTCTGACATATTGAAGATAACTACATAAAGAGTTACAGATCAAGAGTCATATCATCTCAAATTGGCAGACCATTGTGATCTCATACGGTACGTCGACAGGGATCGCGAACAGGGAATGCAAGGACATTCTACCCCTATTCGAAAATGATCCAGAACAAAATTACAGATGTCTGGCCGGATACAAGGCCGAGACAATTTTGAAGTACGTGGACGAAAGTGAGCATGATTCGCAGTATGAAATCAAACAAAACGAAACGAAAGATATCCGTCATTCACTTTCTTTCCGTACTCGGTAATCCTGCAAACAGAGGATACGGAGAGTTAAGTTCCCTAATAAAGCAGAACCATCAACAACAAGGTGAGCAATCAAGGACGCTGTACACTTCTAAAGGCGGCAAAGTTAAAAGGTAAACGTTTAGAGCTGAACAACCCAAATCTCTTCACAATTCATAATGATGGAAGGAAAGAGAATTGTGTAGCAAAGATAAAATAAAGCAAAGGACCCAACAGTTGATTTTCTGGTTCATAAGGACAACCAAAAATATGACTAGGTAAGTAGGCAATGGTTCATAAGGATTAAACCATGCCGTCAGGTCAGGTGTTAACGAAAGTACAAGCACACTGGTATGTCCTCTCCTAAAATTGCAAGAAAAATTGTAAGCGCTTATACAAATTGCAAGTGCTATTTGGTATTCTTAATTAACGCCCTAAAGGTTCCACACATCAATGCAAAACAAATAAAAACAAATTTGTAACACTTGAAATTCAAATGGTTATGTAAAGTTAGTAATAATGCAATTAGTTGAAATGCTTCTGCAAAAATCACAACAATGCACGTTGAAATGGTTAAATAATTGTTTCCAAGGGCATAGTTGGATCGTGGCACTTGTTGTATCAGTGTCTTGAAAATAATACCCAGAAGAAAATTTGGGCTTCTCTACAATACGTAACGTTACATAGACATTTAATAATATAATCTCTAGAGAAAATAAAACATAATCCTTAAATGTGAAGCCTCGAAAAATAAATTGTGTCATTCTAAACTTCTTATTAATTATTAAAGGAATGCAAATATATCACTTGTGGATGTGAAGTTTTCATTTTTCTGCACCTAAAACAAATCAATATAAGTTACTAAGGTTGATCCTTATCATGTAATAATCTATAATTAAAGGGGATCAATCAGTCAGTTCACACTGTTTTGCTTTTATAAATGTTGTTGCACAGGTTGGAAATGGTCCAACTATCTGGCCTGAAATAAAACTAGAAAAATTGTTCTAGAGAAAAATGAGTGATACACACAAATATGACAACAGATGCTTCAATCGTCGAAAGTAGCAACACTTAGTGAATAATGCTATTATTCTTTCCTTTAACACAACAGATTCATACTTTCTCTACCAGTTATGTTAAACTGGTGCAGCATTATTAGCTAGAGTACGTAAATCTTAATATAAATGGGTCACAGATCTCACCATTGGATCTCTCCTCAACAGAGTTCACAGCTACAAATTTACAAAAATCTTTTGTAGCATCTGTAGATGAAAATAATATATGAATCAGCTGAAAGATGAAATATATGGATTAGTTTTAGAAGCAAAGAAAAGTATCTGTCAAACCATGTTTCATTGTTAGAGAAGGGTCTTGTTCTTTTACATATCCGACCACCTTTGCAGGGATTCCCACAGCCATGCTTTAGACAAAAAAAACAAGGCAAAAACAGGAGATAGTCAGGACTAATAAAATTAATTTCTATTGAGACGAAATCCTAACTAACAATGAGAACGTACAATGAATCAAGAACAAAAACTATATGTTATAGAACCTTGCATTGTGAAACTACGTCAACCATAGGGATGGCAACGGGGCGGGCCGGGGCGGGTTTTTGGAAACCCATCCCCGCCCCGCAAAAAACTGGGAAAACCCGTCCCCGCGAAAACCCGCCCGCAGGTTTGATTTCTAAACCCGTCCCCCCTGGAAAAAAAAACCGCCCGAACCCGCGAAAACCCCCCCGCCCGCTGGGTACCGACCGACCACCCTATGTTTAATATTAAAAATTGAAAAATATAAAATAAATTTAAAATAAATAATATAAACATATAAATACCTAAACATATTGTCAAACATAAGGGGAGAACTTAAAAAGTAGGGTTTTACTTTGTATTATTTAAATACCCTCTAAAACTTTTTTTTTTTTACATAAGAATTAAGCGGGTCGGTCGGGTTTTTGGGGCAAAACCCGTCCCCGGCCCGAACCCGTGACGGGTTCTGCTCCCAAAACCCGAACCCGACCCGCGGGGTAAAAACATAAACCCAAACCTGCTTTAAGCGGGTCGGGTCGGGGCGGGTTCCCCGCTAACCTGTACCCGTTGCCATCCCTAGTCAACCACATTAGATGAAAGATATAATGCATAATGGTTGCATGTTCTGGATTGCTCTTCTAAATTTTTCACGGCATAAATTTGGAGATGCTCAGTAAAAGTAATTTTGGCACTAGGTCCACATTTAATGTTAGGGGACTGTCCTAATAATATTCAGCAAAACCAGTGTTATCAAACCCGGACCGGCCCAGCCGGTCCGACCGGTTTGGGCCAGACCTGGGCCTTTTTCTAGGTTAAACCCAATGAAACCTAGACAAATTAAAAAAACCGCTTAACCCAGCCGGATTTTACGGCTTTACGCTTAACTAGTCCGGCCGGTTTGACTGGTTTGGGCCGGACCCGGGGCCTTTTCCCACTTAAACCCAATGATACCCGGACCAGAGAAAACCGCGGGTCAAGAACAACAAGCTCCACTGCTCGCACCGGGGAGAAAGAGACGAAGAAGAAAGAAGCGTGGGGAGAAAGAGGCAGAGGAAGAAAGAGGCGAGGGGGAGAACTGCCCAAGTCTAGTTGTTAATCGATACAAACTTTGCTGATGTGACACTGACATCAGCACAGTTCAACCGGCGGTCTAATCCGGTTGAACCGTTTTGACCCGACTCGAGCACTTTTCTGGGTCAATGTCCGGGTTGGGTCTGATAACAATGAGCAAAACTACTGTCAAGAAATGGAAGTTCATCTATTATAGAATTTAACAAATGTTTCTGAAAACAATGATTATAGCAGCTTGAATTTATTACCTGTGTGGAGGCATGTCCTTTAAAACAAGGGATCCAGCAGCAACCATGGCTCCTTCCCCTATTATAATGTTACCAAGAATATTTGCAGCAGCACCAATTAGTGCACCTTGGCCTATTTTGGGGTGGCGATCTCCAACTTCTTTTCCGGTTCCTCCTAATGTTACACCCTAGAGGAGAAAAAGAGGAGTAAAATCTTTTGCAGAGAAAATCAGATTCATATAGAAAGAGTAGCACCGAAATAAAGGTGAAAGGCTAGGAGGGGCAAAGAATTAACATGGTAAAGATCACAACAACGACAAAGGTTGAGAGTGTCGACGAGCATTCATGGATGCATTAGATTGACAAAGGTTGAGAGAGCCCATGAGTATCCGTGGATGCATTAGATTGACAGGATCAAACCATTAATTGAGTCAAATCTTCAGGCATAACCTCACAGAACTCCTTAGGAACTAAAAATATAATGGTATAAAAGGAATGTAAGCACTGTGGCGAGGACTTTCCACAGTGAGGCACACTGACTGATAATAAATTGGACAGTTGTAGCCTACATCTAACAGCTGTGTAGCTCAATGAAGTGGCAGTTGCTTTAAAGAACCACGAAGGAGATGGTTAAACACAAAAGATTTGATGGACAGAAGCAGTTAATTTTCCTCCTGGATATTACTGAATATCAGGTACACAAATGGACAAGTAACCTCAGGTATGTAAATGAAATACCTCCTAAACAGAAAGACAAGCTGCAAGAAAACATGTTGAGCTCTTGTGCTGTTTTAATATCCTCAATTATCCGGTATAAAGAAAGTCCTCAAAATATATAGTTGCACATGCTCCAAGCCCGAGTAGCTGCCTGATTGGAAATTGTATCATTGTCTATGGAAGAATAGCCCAATGTGGGAATAAAGATATCCCACATATATTAATGGTAAGGTGCCTCTAACTTTGATTAGCCATTTTTGGCAAAAAGACACCTAAAATTTCGACAATAACTTTTAGAGGAACATGCCTGATGTTAATACTCAACAATAACCAAGCTAAACTAGCAAACAGAAGCATAAACGCCTCGGTACAACTACAATTTATTTGAATAGCCCAATGTGGGAATAAAGATATCCCACATATATTAATGGTAAGGTGCCTCTAACTTTGATTAGCCATTTTTGGCAAAAAGACACCTAAACTTTCGACAATAACTTTTAGAGGAACATGCCTGATGTTAATACTCAACAATAACCAAGCTAAACTAGCAAACAGAAGCATAAACGCCTCGGTACAAGTACAACTTCCACAAATAAATTGTCACAAACAATGACCAGTTATCCAACAATTACATTAATGTATTAGCACATAGCAGCAAGATGAGAGATTTGAGGACGTGCCTGCATTATTGAAACTCGATTTCCTACAACAGCAGTTTCTCCAATAACTACACCTGTCCCATGGTCCAATAGTATTCCTTCTCCAATTTTGGCAGCTGCACGACCAAAAGGTTTCACTTCCATAAGTCAGTTGTTTGCAGCCCAGGAAACAACACCTTCCATCCATACAACATAGAAGTATGTGAAATGGAAACGAAGACATCACCGTGCAATAATCATTGTGAAGGTAACTAATAGAAGTAAAAGCTACCTCTTATTTTCTACAATTCAAATGACTCAAATCCATATGGTTGAAGTAAAGTTTCAAAAGTTACATCACAAAGCAGGGGAAAAGCAGGCACCCACCTGGATGTATATCAATTGCAAAGACCTACATGGATTAAGTGAAAAGAATGTTAATGGAAAGAGAAGAAACAACATTTACCTCTAGCAATTAATATAGAGCATAAGTGATGTAGCAACTAAATGCAGTAGATGGAAAACCAATCAGGAAGGTACCTCGCTAATGCGGCTCTGTAGTGCAAGGGCCAGAACTTTACGTCCTTCGTTCCACAGAGCGTGAGCAACACGATATGATTGCAAAGAATGATAGCCCTAGAAACAATGAGTAAATTCCTCCAAATAAATAAATCACCAGTTTAGGCATTTGAATTCTTAATAAAACTTCTGGTATTGTTTTTTTCTGGAAAAGAGAGAAACTAGCTTCACTCCTTCAAAATTTTGAATTGTACCTGACTCTGTCAGACATAGTACATACCTTAAGGTACAGGAGAGCCCAGACATACGACAAGCAAGATGGATCTCTATCTTTAAATGCCTGGTTTAAACACTTCTCTCAGTTTAGAATGGAATATAAAACCATCGAGCTAGTATAGTAAGATTATAAATATAGATGAATAATGGAATGAAGAGGCTTAGAAAACATTCATTGAGTTAAAAAAAAAAAAAAAAAAAAAAAAAAAAATACATATATTTTGACCGGTACTAAAATCACCTGGAGATCTAGGCGAATTGAGCGTTGAATAACTCTATCGTGCATCATGACATCATCGAATATATCCATAAGTTGTGTGGCCAAGAGTGTTGGGTTCTGAAGTCGGTTAGCGAGGACAAACCCCAGGGCTCGCTCCAAACAATCATGGGAGAGAATACTAGCGTACAGAAAACTACTCAGAATAGGTTCCTTTTCTGCCTGCAAATCAATGCACCATTACCAAATAAGCCTAGCGTACAAGAAGCTATTCAGAATTGGATTCATTTCTTGCAAAAATTAATGCGCAAACACCAAATAAGTGGCAAAGCAATATGCTTCCATAAAAGAAAATATTAAAATAGTAGGCTTGCTAGCCATCCAACTCAAGAAAATGGAGGTAATAGAGGGATTAACTACCATGTTTTCGGCGCATGAGTTAAAGACATACTTCTCCGTTTCGGAAACATGAAACACACTAGTAAGAAGCAAGGAACAACAAATAAAGAAGAATAAAATAAAAAAGAAAAGAAAGAAGATATCATCTCTTTTCCAAACGTCCCAAATGACCGTCCAAACCAGTGTCCACTAAAAACAGGAGCCAAACGAAACGAAAATTCACTCTACTAGTAGTAAGGAAAAGCTAAAACGATAACAGCTCCGGACGTGATTTATCCAGTAAAGAAAAACGAATAAGAAAAGAAGTGACTGAGGGCGTTGAAACTGCAAATAAAATCTAAACGCACAGAACGAACTACAGTGCTGATGATAACACAAACCCAAGCAAAAAGGGAACCGGCACCAAGCTGAAAACAGACAAAAAATAAAAGAATACCTCAGCCTTAGCTTCGGCTCTAATCTCATCCCATATAGGATCCCCCGAAGAGCCGGAAACGGACGCCGGCGCGGAATTCGACCTTCCCATGGCATAAACAGGAAAAATCTTATCAGCCCGGTACTTCAAAATCCTCGGTTTCTCTCCCTCGGCACCTTCCTCTTCAAGTACCACGGTACAGCTCGCTTCCGAACAACACATTGTCTCCATGCCTAGAACCCGAACAAAATTACCTTCTGAGTTTACTATGTCGTTGAGATACCCTAACGAGAAAAGAAGAAGAAGAAAGAAGAAAGGCCGAAGGGAGTGGCAACCTCTGTTCCCTTCCCCCGCGACCTCGACGCTGTTATTCGTGTTAAATAATTGCGAGGGAAACTGCGACCCGCGGCTTCCCTGGTTGAGGTAGAGCCGTACAAGGGCAGAGGGCAGTCGGCCAGCAGCTCAGGTGCGCGTCGGGGGATATTACGGGACTGCCATCGCTTTTTGTCGATTTCTTCTTCTTCTTTTGTGGCGGCTATTATCGCTTTAAAAAGTAACAAAAGGGGAAGGCGGAGGTGGGGCTCCCATGCCGCTTTTGGCGCCGTCGAAGCTCGTCTTTGGGAGCCGCTCGAGAGAGATAGTCATCGTGGCCGCCCGGTTCGTCAATGATTATTTTATTACCTTGGTGCATCTCATTCATTTCCCAGTGGGCCCACCAGCTTCGGACGGTTCGTGTCGCGTAGTCTCACCCTTTCGTGGAGACCCTGATCGTCTTCCGCCGTCCGTTGCGGGCCCATATTTAGGGGTCCGCTCTTGGACGGCCGAAGATACTCAGAAACTATTATCTCCTGAACCCAGGGTGTCCAGCGAAGCAAGTGGAGTCCACATCGCGAAAATTAGGGATATGATTGTCTTTTTGGATATAGGGCGAGGGTCAACATGTAAAAAAAAAAAAAAAAAAAAAATGTGGCAGCAGCCGGCCACGGGAAAGTTTTGTCGTTTCGTTTATGTTCCGTGGATCGAATCCACGACGCTCTCGGAGATTCGGCGTGAATATTCCGCCACGTGTGTTTAGTATCGAGGCCCACGTGAATATTGTACTGAGGCCAACGTGAGTATAGTATTGAGGCCCACGTGACTTTAGAACTTGCTTGGGCTTAGGGCGGGCTATATCTCGCGCACGAGAGATAGAATCTGCAGGAAGTTGTCGGCAGGAGGAGAGAATGAGTGTGAAAGGAGGCAAAAGAAAAAAAAAATCAGGACATTTTTTTTTTTCATTATTACCTCTTTTAGTAATTAAATTAATTTCTTCAAGATAAAATATTATTTTGTCTTAAGTAACATTTTAAGGGTTAAAATGGGTATAAAAACCCTGGGGTCGAGTTTGGGTAAATTCGAACCCGACCCGACCCACCTTCGGGGTTTACTTTTTCGAACCTTTACTCGGCCAGTGGGTTGAATTTGGGAATCCAAATCCGACTTTTTGGGGTTGGGTTGGGTTACCCGAAGCCCCAAAAACCCGACCCAATGCCTACCTCTAATCCCTACTTCTTCCAACATCATTAGTCTGTTTTCAAGGAAGACATCCTCGACCTAGCTATTAATAACTACCTCAAATATTGGGTTCCTTTCTTAATGCAAACAATTACAGATTTCTTTTTCTTTCTTGCCTTTGCTCAAAACTCTTGATATATATCATTTATCTTGAAGGGACTTTTTCTCTTTCTTCATAATTTTGCTCATGACATAGTCTGTTATGGGAGAAGATCCTCCATGAACTATATATCTATGGCCCTTCATTATTGCCTAGTGAAGCTCACATTTTCTCTTTCTTCAAAAAACCAGAAACATGTCAATAATAAAACCATAAACTTAATTGTTTATCTTTAATCATGTTTAAGTTGTGAGTCTACTGAAATCATAATGAGTAGATTACTTTGTGCATGCTGGCTAATCTTGTTGTTGATGGAGGTTATTAATTAAGGGTGTAAACGGGTAATAATCGAAATGGGTAAGGGTTATTCCGTTACTTTCGCCCGAATAAAACTTAGTTATTCTGTTACCTGAATTTCTTACCCGATTGCCCGTGGGTAATCGGGTAATTGGGTAAATAAATGGATAATAATATTTTAATAAATTTAATTATTTAATCCTTATAAATATTAAAAAAAAAAAAAAAAATAAATTTATATAAAAATTACATCCAAATTCTTAAATTTATCTATAAATAACTGTATAAAATTTTAAAAATTATTAAATTACCATCCGAGTAATCGGGTAGTCGGGTAAGGAATACCCATTATCCATATCCATTTCGATTAAGAGGCGGGTAATCGAGTAATCGGGTAGTCGAAATAGATAATTTTATTCCTTATCCATCCAATTACCATTCGGGTAATCGGGTAAAATTACCACCCTTATTATTAATATGAAGACTTGTGTTGAAGTCCCATTTGAAGAGAGGGTGTAGTGTGCATATATATGTTGCAGACATTTGGAACTGATAATAATAGTAAAATATCCCGCTAAGTAAGACTATTGAGACTAATTCTTGGTTGTTCAGAGCTGATTCATGAGGGTGCATGGAGCATGAAATGCCCAACCACTATATATCTTCTCAGCCGAAGAAAAAGTCTGGACTTTGCAGCGACCACTAGCTACAACAGGAGAAATACATGCACTAGTTACTAAAATGGACAACTATATATATGTACTCCTAAAGAAACTAAACCTCCTAATTAAATACTTTCCTAGCTAGTTCCAATTCTCATAATTAAAACTCATTGTCTCAGTAAGACATTGGTTTAAGGAGTCATTTATATTTATTTGGTAGTGACATAGTTGGGTTGTACTTAAGCGTTTTTCTTATAGCTAGTTCTATCAGCCTACTGAGAGGCATACTAGCTAGAACGTAAAAGACACATACCTTGTCAGTGTGACAAGCTAATTAATTAAACCTTATACAGGTAACGCGAAAACTCTTCCAATATTAAATTGGAAGCCTTTGTGGTGATCCTTTTGTGCATCGATAAAGAAAATCTTTGTGGGTTTAGAGTACTTATTATGTAACCTAATGAAAATTAAGAAAATATCTCTTTGTAGGTCAATGCTTGTATAGCCAAGTTGTTGTAAACTACTTTTGGGCATTGTTGTAGCTTGGCTCGGCCATCCCAAATTAGTTTTAGATAAGGGGATTGGATCGCCTAGAACCACCACTAGGCGAAGTCTTGGTGTGGCGAATCAATAGGTACTAGTGAGTGTGTGACTCTCACCAATGTGGCTTTGGGCTAGTGAGCACCGTGAGAGTGTTCACGGGCTCATTAACTCTCACTTGCTCATTAACGTGGCGCCGACCTATTGATTATTTATTACTTTTTTACTAAAAATCTTTCCATTACTAGAAAATGCGTGCAGATAAGAAAAGTTGTATATTTATTAAATTTGACACTTGATACACACAGATGTGTAGACTCCATTTTATGGATTCAGATGACAAGTGACGACCATTTACAAGTAACGACATAGAGAACCTGGTTCTTCAATTAATTCTGGCAGAAGATATCGGCTAACTGTCATATATATTTTTCTTTTCCGGATTATCTGCCCCATATACAGTTTAAAGCAAAGCAGATATCCAAAACTCCTCAGCACTCGCATACATGCTTGCAGCCTTAAAAACTGTCACCTCTTCTTTTACAAACAATTAATTGTCACCATTAAAATGATCTTGTTCTGTGCCAAACTGCCAATTGAAAAGCAACTGATCAGAACTCTGTTTCCTTATCCGATCTGAAAACTAAACAGGCTTTTTTTTTAGACCTTCTGAAAGCTTCGCAGGGTTCTTAATTTATCGATCAAACGACCTTCACATGGGACCTGTATCGACCTCGTAACTGGCTCCCGACGTTCAGGCAGAACTTCTCAACCAACTCAAAACTACCAATCACATGCTCTATAATTCCATCGTCACCATCAGCGCCATTTTTCTTTCTACCAAAAGCATAACTAAATTTAGCAATTCTTTCCTACTGAAGGCCAATCTATATAAATGACACCTTACTCGTATCTACACTCAACAATAAAAACCATTTCCATCCTAGCTTCATCCTTAAATATTCCTTTCTAGCTAGTTAGGACAAGAGCTATACATTGGCCTTTCATTTTCCATTTCCAATGGCTCCCAAGTACTCTGCTAGTATAAGCTGCATGATTGTTGTGGTCTTGTCTCTTTTCTTTCTCTTTAGTGAGGCTCGGAATGCACCACTTGGTGGATTTGTGAGAACGAGAGGCACCCAGTTCATGCTTGATGGTTCCCCCTTTCTCTTTAATGGCTTTAATTCATATTGGATGATGCACGTAGCAGCTGACCCTGCAGAGAGGCCTAAGGTTTCTACTGTCTTTCGGGACGCAGCCGCTGCCGGCCTCACGGTTTGCCGGACATGGGCATTTGCTGATGGAGGCTACAATGCACTCCAAATTTCACCTGGAGTTTATGATGAAAGAGTCTTCCAGGTTAGCAATTAATTAAGTTTTAGAGTACTTATATATATATATATATATATATTTGAGCTAATATTCTAAATTGGATGGCTACTACCTGTTGCAGGCACTTGATTTTGTGGTTTCAGAAGCTAACAAGTATGGCATTCGGCTCATTTTGAGCTTTGTAAACAATTTCGGTGACTTTGGAGGTAGACCACAATATGTGAAATGGGCACAAAACGCTGGAGTGCAAGTCAATGGAGATGATGACTTCTACACTAATCCTGTCGTCAAGGATTACTACAAGAACCATATCAAGGTACGTACTTTTGTTTTATATATATATCGTCATGACCATCTAAAGATATAATAGAAACTTGCTGCTCAACTGATTTTATGCACTGAACTGGATATATTTTTATTTTCGTTGCATGTAGAGTGTTGTTACAAGGTTCAATACCATCACTAGAACCATGTACAAAGATGACCCAACAATCATGGCATGGGAGCTGATCAATGAACCTCGGTGCCAGGCTGACTACTCTGGTAACACAGTTGATGTAAGTTCCCATATTGCAATCCATTTGAACATAATTAATATGCTTCCCCTTAATTATTTAGTGGCTAACTTTATTGTACGTGTTTCCCTAATTTGTACAGGGTTGGGTGAAGGAGATGGCTTCCTATGTAAAGTCACTTGATTCAAAACACTTGCTTGAGATTGGCATGGAAGGTTTTTATGGTGATTCAGTGCCAGAGAGGAAGCAGTTTAATCCAGGGTACCAAGTTGGAACTGATTACATTAAGAGCAATCAGCTGCAGGAAATCGACTTCACCACGATACATGCATACCCAGATATATGGTTTGTATAACATGATTTTAATTCATATTTAATTAGCTACTACTCTTTATATTATTGTTCGACATGATATCAACTCCAAAAAAATTCTCAGAGAAGTTAATTCTTAATTAATTACTTAATTTGATTGAAAACAGGTTATCTGGACAAAGTGATGAAGCACAAATTGAATTTATGCAAAGGTGGATGATGAGCCACTCTACAGATTCGAGGACAGTCGTGAACAAGCCACTGGTTTTCACCGAGTTTGGAAAATCAAAGAAAGATCCTGGATTCAGCATAAATGGCCGAGATACTTACCTGGGTGCAGTTTACAGGAACATCTACAATGCTGCAAGAGTTACTGGAGCAGTGGGTGGTGGCTTGGTTTGGCAATTGATGGCGGAGGGAATGGAGTCATATTATGATGGTTACGAGATCATTTTGTCACAACAACCATCTACAAATGGTGTAATTGCCCAACAATCTCACCAGATGTCGACACTGAGTCGGAGTCTGAGCAAGCTTCATGACTAGAAACTCAAGAATTAGATTATACATTTATACTTAGTTGAATGCTTTACGTTTTCTCACGGAAAAAATAAAGATATATATTGTCATTGGGTTCCTTTAAGAATAGTAGTCCTTGACTCCAATACGAAAGTATACGTACCAGTTGTTCTTTTTTTTTCACACGGAATAATATTTTATAGTATTATTTGAATTTGAATAATGATTTAGGTACCTCCAAAAGGTACCTTCATGAGGTATCTTCTTACGCGGAATCCCTTTGTCATCCAAGATATGGGACATTTACAACTTGAACAATTGAATGTGTAGAACAACGACAATCACTAGTAGTTAACCTCTACCCGTGTATTGTTTTCTACTGCATGCAATTTTTTGGCTAATTTCTGGATGCAATCTACCAAAGCTTCAAGGTGATCCGTCAAAGCTTCTGCAAACGTTCGGGCCTTTATAGCTGCAAGTAGAGGTTAACTAAGGGTGTAAACGGGTAATAATTGAAACAGGTAAGGTGTATTCCGTTACCCGTTTTGATTACCCTACCTGTGTTCCGTCACTCATTTCGTCCGAACAAAAATCCTTTATTCTGTTTCTGAATTTCTTACCCAATTGGCCGCGGGTAATCAGGTAATCGAGTAAATAAATGGATAAATAAGACAACTGAAAGGAAGAGAAATAAGAGAAAATGCTAACCTTTTGTGAGGAGAGACGAATCGATGAGATCCACCGAAAATAATACGACTGAAACAGCGAGTCAGCCATTGAAATGGCAATTCTGACTTTAAATGGAGATTTGAGTGGTCGGTCTCGTTCGGGAGTTGGGGAAGGGAAAGAGGGGGAGTTGGGGAAGGGAAAGAGGGGGAGTCGGGTAAGGGAAACTTTTCAGACTCAATGTTTACATTAATGAAAGACTCTATTACTGTAGGCAATGGTACTTTGGAAAATGAGTTATTTAAATTGAATTGCATAGTTCCTATTTTTCAAATTTGGTAAATGTGCATGAATGTGTTAGTTCCAAACATTGTGTAATGGATAAAAATTCCTCTTTTCTATGGCATCGGAGATTAGGACATATCTCCCAAGATCGCATCAAATGCTTAGTCAAAGAAAGGATTCATAAATCCCTTAACTTCATTGACTTTGCTAATTGTGTGGATTGCATTAAAGGAAAGCATACCAACACAAGAAAGAAGGGTGCCACGAGGAGTACTAATCTATTGGAAATCATCCATACTGATATTTGTTGCCCTGACTCATCTTAATCTAGTCAGTTTTATTTCATCTCTTTTATTATTTGTTATTCAAGATACATGTATCTCAACTTGCTTCAACACAAAAATGAAGCATTAGATGCTTTCAAATTTTTCAAAGTAGAGGTAGAGAAATAATGTGACAAACAGATCAAAATCGTTCGCTCAAATAGAGGGGAATATTATGGAAGGTATACGGGAACATAACAAGCACTGGGTCCATTAGTGAAATTTTTTGAAGAGCATGGTATAGTTGCTCAATACACCATGTCTGACACACCATATCAAAATGATATTGCAGAAAGAAATAGAACACTATTGGATATGGTAAGAAGCATGCTTGGTAGCTCTCAATTTCCATCATTGTTGTAGACTGAAGTGCTCAAAATAGCAGTGTACTTATTAAATAGAGTTCCAACCAAGGTGACACCTAAAATGGCATTTGAATTATGGAAAGGTTGGAAACAAACCTTAAATCATGTACGCGTCTGGGGATGCCCAACTGAGGTAAAGTCTACAACCCACTTGAAAGGAAATTGGACCCAAGGACTATAAGTGCATTTTTTTGTAGGATATCATTTCTATTGTCCTTCCCATTCAATTATATTTGATGAATCTAGAAATGCTAAGTTCCTCGAAAATGATCGTGTCAACAATGGGAGTTTACCTACTCATGATTTTCATCATGAACCTTTACATATCACTCCTACTTTTCAAATAGGAAGGGTTATTCAACATGAGATTATTCCTATTCCTACTCATGTGGAACAACCAATTCTAAATGATCCACACATAACTGCACAATTACTTGATGATCGTATTGTTGATCAACCATGACCTACGGTAGAACAACATCCTATTGAAGAGGTACCACGTACATGTTGTTCCTCCACCTCAACTCGTGGTTGACGAAATAGCATTACGAAGGTCAACAAGAAAGTGGAAACTCAATTTTTGATGATTATCTAATGTACTTTCAAGAATATGACTATTCCATTGGTCTTGAAAATGATCATTTGACATTTTCACAAGCTATGAACAATTGTAAATCACACTTGTGGTACAATGCTATGAAAGATGAGTTAGACTCTATGGCAACTAGCGATGTTTGGGACCTTGTGGAGTTGCCTAAAGGAGCACATGCCATTAGTTGTAAATAGATTTATAAAACCAAGCGAGACTCCTTAGGCAACATTGAACTACAAGGCACGAGTAGTCGCCAAAGGGTTTACACAAAAGGAAGGTATTGATTATCAATAAACATTCTCGCCAGTTTCTAAGAAAGAATCCTTCTGTATCATCATGGCATTGGTTACCCATTTTTATTTGGATTTACATCAAATGGATGTCCAAACAACATTCCATAATGGAGACATTGAGGAAGAGGTTTATATGAACAACATGAAGGATTCATTTCAAATGAAGATAGTCATTTGGTATGCACGCTCAAAAAGCCCAGGCTTCTGAAAATCATCATCTTGGTGTTATATGTAGATGATATTTTGCTTGCAACCAAAGACTTAGGATTGCTGCACGATGTTAAGGTTTTTTTCTCTAGTCATTTTGATATGAAAGATAAGGGTGATGGCTCTTACGTACTTGACATTAAAATCCACAGGGAAAGAGCTAAAGATCTCTTAGGATTATCTCAAGAAACCTATATAAAAAAGATCTTAGAGAGATTTAATATAACTGATTGTGCGCCTAGTCTAGCTCCTATTGTCAAGGGTGATAAATTCAATATGACTCAATGTCCACAAAATAATTTTGAAAAGGAACGAATGAAAGACATCCCTTAGGCTTCTGTGGGAGGAAGCCTCATGTATGTTGAGGTTTGTACAAGGCTCAACATTGCATTTGTTGTAGGCATGTTAGGATATCAGAGTAATCCTGGTATGGATCATTGACGAGCTGTAAAGAAAGTGTTACGTTACCTTCACGGGACTAAATCACATATGCTTACATACCATCAATCCGACAGCTTGGAAAAGTAACTTGGAGAGACTCTAGGGAGAGAAAAGAAGGGAAAATTTCAGATCCAGCTCGATCCAAGGGGAAAATTACGGATCTCTGAAGTCCAGAACAGAAGGGAAGCAAGGCAGCTCACGTCCAACGCCAGAAGCAAGGTTCAATCAGATTGAAGTCATTTGAATTGAGGGGAAAAAGAGTTTGAATGAACTGTTATTTGTTTAATCTTCATTTTCCTTAATTCATGGCTTTTTGTTTGAATCTTATGATGTCTATTGAACCTTATCAAAGCTTGGAGTAGTTTCCTTGTTGGGGAGTCATGAACTCTTAGCTAGGATTATGTATGAATTTTAAAATTGTTTGAGCAATAGAACGTCTATCTTTGATTTAGAATCAATGCTTAATGCCTACTTGTATGCTAGAATTCTATTGAGTCTAAAGAGGAACGAATTGTAAAGTGAAGTTAGGATTCGATAGTGTTCTAGTTTATTGGTTAGATTCTTAGTTTTCTAAATCAATTCACAAGTAGTTATATTGTTCCAGATTGTGATGGAGACTAGTGAATGTGGTGTGGCTTCTTACGATTCTCATTCTAGAATAGAGGGAGTTCATCATTAAGCCTTAGCACATATGCACTTAGGACTCGAAGGTTCCAGATTGTGATGGAATTCGAGGCGTAAGTGAGAGCTATTTCCTGTATATGGGTAACAGGGCCTATAAAGGCTGGCCAATATGAGATGTTTGAGCCAATAAATTCTAGAATTCTGCATGATGTTAGCTAAGAGGGATTGACATTCCTCCTCGACATTTTAATTTAAGAGAAAGATCCAATTCGATTCTCTCCGCCAGACATTAATTTCTGCTTTGTTTAGTTTAGATTAGTGTAGCTTTTATCACCCAACAACCATTGTTACCATTATCTACTCTTTCATTAGATAGAATTTTCTTTGATTCATGCATGCTTAAACTTGACCCGGGTTCGAAAAAATGGGTGACTCGTGCAAAACAAAATTTTTAAAATTCAGAAAAAATCATCAAAATTTTTTTCTTAAAGAATTCTTCAATTTGATATATAATATTTGTATTCTGCCAAATCAGCCGGTCCGCAAAAAGTCGCAACCGCTGGTGTACAATACAGAGAAAGTTTTACAATTTGTGGAAATTTTGGAAATTATACGAGTGCATCTTCTAATACTTTGATTCTATCTTTGTCTTTGTGGAATTTCTCCTCCTCATTGGATTTTTTATTTCTGGATTTTCTATGATCCCTCTAATTCTAATTTCTCCCTGGATTTTATAGGTTTTGTCTCAGGGAGTTGTTTTGATCCATTTTCTCTCATTCGATCCGATTATGGAGGATCCGAACTCTGACTTCAACGTCAGTGTTGAATCCTTTGACCGGCTTCTGATTGGTCCATGTGTTGATGATGTGTCATCCACGTGTCGATGTTGGATCAGTGATGGGTTGATGATAGATCATTAGTGGATGGGTTGACTATGGCAGGCTAGTGGTGGATCATTAATGGGCTGGTGATGGGTCATTAGTGGATCTACCATAGTTAATTTGAATTTCGCCTGTCGGTCCGTCATAAAAAATGGGCCAATCGTAGTTGTCGATCATGCAGGTATAAATTAGAATAATGAATTCTAATTTACACCAAATTTTGGTGTCTACAATATTAAATATAAAAGTTCATGGATAAATAAAAATTATATAAGCATCTGACGCGACGTATCTCGTTAGTATTAAATCTATTGATTGTAATATATGTGATCTTTCACCAAAAAAATAGTTATATCTACCTTAAAAAATAAAAAAATTCTTACATAACATACTTAAATTAGAGGTATTTTGACTATTCTATTATGATTTATATGCTAAAAATAAAAATAAAAATTAATATATTTGTATCAGCGTATATAATTTTTGTTCCAAAAATGTAATTTGATATATAATTTTTAATGTTCTTGTACTTGTGACTCTACTATTATCATTTAAGCTATAACTACAAACTTTTTTGAAACATCGTTTACTTAATTTACCCCATTGATAATAAATGGTATTTTAAAATTTCAAATTAAAAATATTTTATTAACTAAATCATTTTTTCATTGTAAATAAAAACTATTTATTTATATGTATACTCATTTTACAAAAAAAATAGAGTTACATAAACATTTTTTTTTTCTTTGATACTATAATATATATTATATTATATATCAATTTGAAGATAATTTATTAAAATATATTTTGGTAATTTTAAAAGATATTTTAGGAATTTTTTAGGCCAAATTGCTGTTTTCTAAAATCCTGGTTCCACCAAGTATGTCAGTTATTGATGAGTGAAAGCATAAATGGGCAGTCTTCTCCGATCGGGATCAGGGCTGCCCAATGGGCAGAGCTGCCTCCTGTTCCAGTCTTCTCTATCTAT
Organism: Aristolochia fimbriata; assembly: GCA_019845555.1. Taxonomy (NCBI): domain Eukaryota; kingdom Viridiplantae; phylum Streptophyta; class Magnoliopsida; order Piperales; family Aristolochiaceae; genus Aristolochia; species Aristolochia fimbriata. Next base: position 28,656,753 of record CM034083.1, on the reverse strand, counting down.
CAAACTTTATAAACATTAATACTCAGAATTAATTCGAATAAATGCCCTTTTGATGAATTAATCTAAGGTTGATGGAGTACTTTTGTTAGTTTGTACGTACCTTGAAAAAACAATTCTGACTACGTACGTACGTATCCATTGAATTGGATTTGATCGATATATCTAAAACCCTTTATCTCGAAACTACTGATCAGTAATTATAACAAGAAGTTCCAACATTAATTGTTAAGCAGTAGTCATTAATCAGCCATGAGACGACAGTACCCGAGCCAAAAATATTGGAATAATATGGCTTTTACAGAGCGTGCGCCGCAATCTGCCACCATGCATGTCCAGAAGGAAAACAAGCTTAATAATACTATATGATGAAAATGAGTGTTTTGGCCATCTGAGAGTACGATCTCGTCAATGTAGGTAATGAGATCGGTACTTATGCCGCAGTACTTTGTGTTGTCGTCGTTACTCTTCTTCAGCAAATTTTCACGAACGGGCTGCTTTAGGAACATTTTATTACACTCATCCATGGCTGCAAAACAAGCCGAAATAGCCCCCGCCGCCTCCGCGTACTCGGCTTTACGAAAAAAACACCTGGCCGTCCGAGACGCCATGGACGGCGCCGGTCTCGTAAGAGTCGTAGCACACTTTGAGGTTTTCTCGTTGAGTCGGGTCTTGCTCTCTCGTTAACAGCCCCGTGATGTGGGCTCTCGTGTCGTCCGTCTTCTTTACAGTGTAAGAGATCACCACGTTCGTGAGATCGATGAATAAGTTCTTGGCTTTGCTCTCTGTACCGTTAAATTTGGACGAAAGGATGGAGAAGCAAATATCTGGGTATGTAGAGTGATTACAGAGCTCGCGATAAGCCGGGGGATAGCTTTCACTATTCTCTGCAAAACAGAAATGATCATTAATAATACAGAGATGGAGGAAAAACAAGGCGAGTAATATCGCTGACGATGTAATATTTTTGATCATCTTGAGGATCAAGAAGAAGCTGCGATATGGGAGTTACTGCAGCAGCTAGCCTTGGCTGTTCGATATTCGCTAGCTTCTAATTTCTTCAAAGCCTCGGATCAGGATACCAAAAAGAACCCATAAAAATACATATAGAAGGTGTCCCTCCCCCCCTCTCTCTATCTCTCTCTCTCATTTTCTCTCACTAGCTAGCAATGTGTCCCTGTCAAAGCTCTCTCATCTCTCATTTTCTTCCTCTCTCTTCTACCTTCTCGATCCCACTACTAATTAATTTCCCACTCTCAATCTAATCTCATCTCTCATCTCTCGTCTCTCATCATCTCTCGATTCTCATCATCTCTCGTCTCTCCCATCTTCTCTCTTCTCTCATCTATAGCCTCATTAATAAACGTAAAACGTCAACCTTTTTCCATTTTCTTCCTCTCTCTTCTACCTTCTCGATCCCACTACTAATTAATTTCCCACTCTCGATCTAATATCGGTAAAGTGTTTAATGTTTTCCACTCATGAACTCCTTCTTCCCATGATCCTGCTGTAACTCGTCCCCGCCCGTCACCCAAACTGGCCAACTGATTCATTTATGGGGTTTATGGTCCGTATCTGCAGAAATAAAATTTTATTGGGACATATTTTTTCTTTTCATTTTTTCATTTTTTATCATTATTCATAATCTTAACTTCTTTAAAACCACCTGTTAGCAGTCCCCGTCACCCACATCTATCTATATATGAGTCTCACTCAAGAGGGTTTCAACATCAGCTATATAAATTAAGTATCCACTCAGCCGCATGTCCTGCACCAACTGTCAAATTTCTTTCTTCCTCCATCAAATAAACCTCTCTCTCATGTTCTCTCTCTCTCTCTTTCTCTCTCTCATTTACTCTCTCTCTCTCTCTCTTTCTCTCTCTCATTTACTCTCTCTCATTTACTCTCTCTCATTGACTCTCTCTCATTTACTCTCTCTCATTTAATAATCTCTAATATTAATATTTTTAATAATATTAATCTCTCTCTCATTTTAATCTCTCTCTAAATCTCTCTAATTCTAATCTCTCTCTCTAATTTCTAATAATCTCTCTCTCTCTCTCTCTCTAATAATAATATTTTTTCTCTCTCTCTAATCTAATCTTTTCTCTCTCTCTCTTCTCTCTCTCTCTCTCTCTCTCTCTCTCTCTCTCTCTCTCTCTCTCTCTCTCTCTCTCTTTCTCTCTCTCTCTCTCTCTCTCTCTCTCTCTCTCTCTCTCTCTCTCTCTCTCTCTCTCTCTCTATCTCTCTCTCTCTCTCTCTCTTTTACTCTCTCTCTCGAAGTTGATATTTAAAAACCAAAATTGGACTTAAATTAACATAGTATCAAGCATAAATTTTAGTCCAAGACCATTTTTCTTTTTTTCTTTTTTCTTTTTAATTTTCAGCTGGCCCATCTACATAAAGTCTATTTTTTCAGCATCGATCATGCTGTGAATTATATGGAGCATTAATTAATAGGCCTCCCATGTCATGTTCAGACCCTGATCTTAATATTAACCACATGCTGTCTTAATTAATATATATTAATTAACTCTAACAAATCTTTGGACACATCTAGTACTGTGAACAAATGTTCTTGATGGCTGCTTCCAATAGAAAAAAGTCTTGTATATATTGTTTGAAAGAATTATTATATCAGATATCACTGGGGTAATATACAAGCAAAAATGAACTCAATCCATGAACAGAAGCCAACATAATTAGTCACCGCCTGATCGAACCCAAATCAAGAAACCAGCGAGCTCCATGCAGTGATGAGGAACAATTATGAGAAGAAATGAGATAAAAAAAAGAAGGGGGAAAGCTTGCATTAACTAGAAGTGGCTTCACAAGGCCGCATACTATAAGTGGAAGCGGCATCACGAGGCCGCCTACTATAAGTGGAAGCGGCATCACGAGGCTGCCTACTATAAGTGGAAGCGGCATCACGAGGCCGCCTACTATAAGTGGAAGTGGCATCACAATGCCGCCTAAACTATAAATAATGTAGCAGCCAAATAAAGTGTAGGCGGCATAGTGATGCCGCCCACTAAAGAAGGGAACCAAATTCAAGGTGGTTTCTTAATGCCGCCTACGACAAGTGTAGACGGCAGCATAGCGAAGCCACCTCTGTTACTTAATCTATCCTTTTAGTTTTTCTATAAAGGCAGGATCAAAATGCTGCTTTTACATTTTTTTTTAAAATATTTTGGCGACACACTAGTGCAAAAGCGCTAGTGTGTCGCCTAAGTAGCCGTTGGCCAGAGCGGTCAATGGTGGCCAAACATTGAAAACAACATTTTGCCGAATAAGTTTGTTTTGGTGTCATTTGTTTGAATATTTTATTATATATATATGAGTGGCTACCCTACACGTACATGCAGGAAATAATTTCCTACATGCACTTTTTAAATAAGGAATGAGGGGCATTTTTGTAAAAGTGATTCGCAACTTCATTCACTTTTACAAAAATACCCCTCACATTTATGACAATGACATCACTTTTCTTCTTTAAAAAGTGTTTGTAGAGAAAAGTTTCCAACCATTACGTGTAAGAGATCATTTCTCTCTCTCTCTCTCTCTCTATATATATATATATATATATATATATATATATATATATATATATATATATATATATATATATATATATATACGGAATCCAGCCGAGCTGAGCCAAACATGCCTCTGCTAGAGTTCGGCTCGATCTCAAAATTGGGGGCTCGAGATTGGCATACATAATTGCTTTGTAAAACATAAAAAAATTTATTCAATTCTTATACGATAATATCTTTGTTAATTAACCTTGTGCATCATATTTAAAATAACACGATCCACCATAAACAAGATTAATTCTTGTGTTAAAGTCATGTATCCGACCCAACATTTTCTCCATGACTTAACACATTGAGTTACATATTCACACAGCTCAACCCCTTCCAAACTAATTCACCTGGTTTCACCGAGCATGGCAGGTACATTAGAGGTTTGCAATAAACATACAAATTGTAAAGCCAAATACAACTAAAATATGTAATTAAAGGTAAGAACATAAAAGTAGTATACACAAATAAATTAAGAATTGTCAATAATTTCTTTTTGATTTTCAACGTTTTCAATTTGAAGCTGCTCTTTGTGTCTGATACTGGATTGCTGCTCATCTTCTCTATTTATGCGAAGATTGGCATTTTCACTGAAATATTAATGCCATGATTTTCAAAGTAGATTTTAAAATAAAGTAACCAATCTATTTTATATATGAATTTCAAATAATAATATGAACTGCATTGTATAATTAATTGAAAGTATTTATGTATTTTTATCATATATAAAATAAGAATACCTATCTATCGTAACTTGTTGAATGTCTGAATCGTGACGTCTTTTTGGCATACTTTCTCGTCTATGAATCAAAGGATTTCATTTAAATAAAATTTAATAGCCAAATTTTATTATCAAAATAAAAAATAATCTCGAGAGCTAGCACACCTGGTAGTCATTTTCTGCTCAATTAAGCTGTCACTATTAATAAATACCTTCTTTAGATTCATATAAAAAATTTAAAATATAATCTATAGGAATTAGAAAAACTTGAATTTAAGAGGAGTACTCAGCATAATATCCACTTCCCATGTGTTTGATTTGTTAACCTCTAGATCCATTTTTATGTTCTTTTTTTGGTCAAGTGAATTGTGTTGTACAAATCAAGGAAAATGAAAACTATAAAAAATGATTAAAAATTCTAAGTTGGAAAAGAAATCAAGAATAAATTCTCAACATAAATATGGCAAAGAAAATATTTTTGAAGTAAGAAAATTTGAAGCTAAGCTAACAATTTTTATGGCGAATTCATCTAATTATGAAATAGTAGTAAAACCTGGACCCACTCTCATAATCTAAGAAGTCTTTTAATTCCAGTAATATTGTAGTTACAACCCATATATTCAATCATAGCAAAATTAATTACAACCCCTAGTTCAAATACTACAGCTAGTACTTGTCAATTAAAATCCTAAATGTCCTGATTTATAATCACAATAATAGAAGAGGGAGAAAAAGGGGAGAAAATTTGGGAGAGTAGAGAACAACACCGAGAGAAAAGAAACAAAAAACAGGTATTACTACCACAAACTTAAATGTTTGGCTAGCGCCATAATGTGCTAAACATCTCTCAAAGTAACATGTTAACCCATCACCACCATATATAATGTACTAAACGTCTCTCAGCCACAGGAAGAATGAGAAAGTATGATACGTACAAATTAACATTATTATATATTATAGACGTACCATAAATTAACATGTTAGGCCAATGTCATAATGTCAAACATCCCTTAACCACGTGAAATTATATTTGTCTAATATGTTATAGGAAAGCATGTATCGGGTAAACATAATAGTATGTTAATTAATTAAGGTGCATTTACTAATAAGGGAGTATTTTCATCATATATCCATCACTCACAAAATCCTCAACACCAAGCGCCAAGTTGTTAAACATTACATCTTTACCATTGAGACAGAACCGGAGCCAACCCTTGGCTTTTTATTGTGTGCCTGAAGGTGCCAAAAAGTCGATCAGAAAAACAATCTGAATAAAGCACGAAAATTAACTTAGGATTTAGGGACGATCTCGTCAATGAAGTTAACGAGTTCCAGAGCAACGTTGCAGTACTTGAAGTTGTCGTCGTTGCTCTTTTTCAACAGATTCTCGCGAACCGGAGGCTTTTGAAAAATTTCATTACACTGTCGAATGGGTAGAAAACGGGCTGAAATATCCACCGCCGCAGTCGCGTACTTTGCCTTACGGAAAGAGACTTGGCCATCTGAGACGCCATGGACGACGCCGTTTTCATAACGATCGTGTCTTTCTCGCTTGTCAACAACCCGGAGATGTAGCCTCTCGTTTCGTCCGTCTTCTTTAGAGTGTAAGTGATCACTATGTCTGTGAGATCGATGAAGTTCTTGCCTTTGCTTTGTGGGTTGGACGAAAGTATCGAGAAGCAAATGTCTGGGTATGTCGAATGCTTACAGAGCTCGCGATAAGAAGCATCGCTTATCCTATCTGCAAAACAAACATGACCATTAATAATACAGAAAAAGCAACGCGACCATCACTGATGTAGGTCCGGTAGCAGCCATGGCTGTTCGATATACGCTGCGCCCTTTCTTCCAAGCTTCAACGAGCGAGACCCTTCTTCTTATAAGATTGAAAAGGTGCCAACTATACGTATATTCAAGGACGTCCTTTATTATTACAGATAATCCGGTGCTGTACGATGAATATTTCAGGCATCTACTCTAATACGTATTGAGCTTCAAACTTTGAATTACACTGTATTCCCTCTATCATCTATACTTAAAGAACTTGATATATATATCTTTTATACTTTTACACATTTCTCCTACTTTTTTATCTATTTTCATTATTATATAGAGAAGAATTGTCACTTGAAAAAGTTGGCACGTATAAATAGTCTATTGTCTTTATGGATAGTATTTTTTGCATTTTTTCTTTTAAATCTTATTATAATCATCAAATTATATATATAATTAATTATTACTTCAAATCAATGTTTTAAAAACCGAACCGGCCATCCAACCAGAGCTATGTCCGGTTTTGGTTGAACCCCGTTAGACCAGATTGGACCATTAAATATTATACACTATATGTTACAAATATTTAATATTTCTATAAGAAAAAAGGAAAAAATGATGTTGTAAAAAAATAGGCCAAGTCAATAAGAACCAATTGGCCTCCGATTTTGGTTCAACCGGGTCGAACCTGTCGTTCGGTTCTCAAATTCATTTAAAAAATTAAGTTTTGAATTATCCCATATTTATATTCAACAAGCAAAAAATAGGTATATATATGTATATATATATATAGCATTAAAATAGCTTTAAACCATAAGTTTTCTTAAAATTCCCTTACTATCCTTGTGCCAAAAACTTTGTCAAATTCTCTTACAATAACAATTAGTCAAAATTTTTATAAAAATTCCCTTAAAATAGCCTTCGACCATGATTTTTCTTCAAATTCCTTCCTATAGCCTTAAGCCATTATTTTTTTTAAAATTCCCTTACAATAGCCTCGAACAATAGTTTACTTTAAATTCACTTATTATAGCCTTCAACCATGATTTTACTTCAATGATGATTTTTCTTAAAATTCTCCCAGTAAAATCATCGGCCATAATTTTCTTTAATACCCATTACTATAGCCTTAAACCATAATTTTTCTTAAATTCCATAACTATAGCCTTCAGCCATGATTTTTCTTAAATTCACTTACTATAGCCTTCAACCATGATTTTTCTTTAAATTTCCTAACTATAGCCTTGTACCATGAATTTCTTAAAATTATCTTACTATATCTTTCGTCATAATTTTGGTCAAGAGTCCATTAGCCTTCAACCATTATTTTTCTTCAGATTCTCTTACTATAGCCTTTTTCATGATTTTTGAAAAACTTCCCTTAAAATAGACTTGAACCATTGTTTTTTTCAAACTCTACTACTATAGCTATCAGCCTATATGTTTCTTAACATTCCGTTGCTTTAACTGTCCGTTTTGCTTTTTCATAAAATTCCCTTACTATAGCCTTTTGCTTTTACTTTTCTTAAAATTTTCTCACTTCAAGCATCGGCCAAGTTTTTTTATTTAAAAACCCTTTCTGCAGCCATAAACCATGATTTTTCTTAAACTTCTTTTCCAATAGCCTTCAATCATTATTTTTCCTCAAATACCCTTGCTAAAGCCTTGTCCCAATAATTTATCCAAATTCTCTTACTGTAGTAATTTTTCTTAAACTTCTTTTCCAATAGCCTTCAATCATTATTTTTCCTCAAATACCCTTGCTAAAGCCTTGTCCCACTAATTTATCCAAATTCTTTTATTATAGTCATCAGCCATTTTTTTTATTAAAATTCGCTTACTATAGCCTTCAACCATGATTTCTCTTCAAATTCCCTACTATAGCCTTTATACTTGATTTTTGTTAAATATCCATTACTATAGTCTTGAACCACCATTTTCTTCAAATTCTCATACTATAGCTTTGAGCCATGATTTTGTTTCAAATACCTGTACTATAGCCTTCAATTACGATTTTTCATATAATTCACACACTATAGATTCCATCTCTAATTTTTTAAAATATTTCTTACTACAACATGCAGCTATTATTTTCTTCAAATTCCATTACTATAGCCTTAAACCATGAGTTTTCATAAATTTCCCGAGCCGTTATTTTCTTTAAATTCCCTTACTTTAACCTTAAACCACGATCATTCCTAAAATTCCCTTACTATAGCCTTCAACCATGATTTTTTTTCAAATTCTCTAACTATAATCTTGTACCACGAATTTCTTCAAATTCTCTTACGATATCCCTTAGTCATAATTTTTTCAAAAGTCCCTTACTATAGATTTCAACCTTTATTTTCCTTCAAATTCTCTTACTATAGAATTTTTCCATGTTTTTTTTTAAATTCCCTTACTATAGCATTCAATCATAGTTTTCATAAAGTTCTATTTCTATTGCCTTCTGCCATGATTTTTCCTTAAATTCTCTTACTATAGCGTTCAGTTTTGATTTTTCTTAAAATTCCCTTACTACTTCAACTCAGATTTTTCTTAAAATATGCTTACTAAAACCTTCAGCCAAGTTTTTTCTTTAAAATTTCTAACTAGAGCTTTAAACCAAGTTTTTTTTAAAAATTCCCTTACAATATCATTCAACCATAAGTTTTCTTAAAATTCCCTTACAATAGCCTTGTGCCAAAAAATTTGTCAAATTCTCTTACAATAACAATTAGTCAAAATTTTTATCAAAATTCCCTTACGATAGCCTTGTGCAAAAAATTTTGTCGAATTCTCTTACAATAACAATTAGTCAAAATTTTTATCAAAATTCCCTTACAATAGCCCTCGACCACGATTTCTCTTCATTTCTATAGCCTTTACCCATTACTTTTTTTTAAATTCCCTTACTATAGCCTCGCACAACAATTTTCTTTAGATTCACATACAGTAGCCTTCAGCCTTGATTTTACTTAAATTATGATTTTTCTAAAAATTCACTTAGCCTTCAGCTTTGATTTTTCATAATATTCTCTTAGTAAAATCTTCAGCCATAATTTTCTGTAATGTCCATTACTATAGCCTTAAACCATAATTTTTCTTAAATTCCCTTTCTATAGCCTTCAACCATGATTCTTCTTCAAATTCCCTAACTATACCCTTGCACCATGAATTTCTTAAAATTCTCTTACTATATCCTTTAGTCATAATTTTGGTCAAAAGTCCCTTAGCCTTCAACCATTATTTTTCTTCAAATTCTCTTACTATAGCCTTTTTCCATGATTTTTGAAAAACTTCCCTTAAAATAGTTTTGAACCATTATTTTTTTCAAATTTTATTACTATAGCCTTAAGTCATTATTTGTCATAATATTCCTTTGCTTTAACCATCAATTTTGATTTTTCATAAAATTCCCTTACTATAGCCTTTAGCTTTTTCTTTTCTTAAAATTCTCTTTACTGCAAACATCAGCCAAGTTTTTTATTTAAAAACTTTTTCTATAGCCATAAACCATGATTTTTCTTAAACTTCTTTTCCAATAGGCTTCAATTATTATTTTTCTTCATATACCCTTACTAAAGCCTTGTCCCACTAATTTATCCAAATTCTCTTTCTATAGCCTTCTGTCATTTTTTTGTCAAAATTCCTTTACTATAGCCTTCAACCATGATTTCTCTTCAAATTCCTAACTATAGCCTTTATCCAAGATTTTTGTTAAATGTCCTTTACTATAGCCTTGAACTACCATTTTCTTCAAATTCTCTTACTATAGCTTTAAGTCATTATTGTGTTTCAAATACCTTTACTACAGCTTTCAATTTAGACTTTTCCTATAATTCACTCACTACAGAATTCATCTCTGATTTTTTAAAAATTCCCTTACCACAACCTTCAGCCGTTCGTTTCCTAAAATTCCATTTCTACCGCCTTAAACCATGAGTTTCCCTAAATTTCCTAGCCGTTATTTTCTTTTAATTCCTTTACTTTAGCCTTAGGGCATGATCTCTCTTAAAATTTTCTTACAATAGCCTTGAGCCAAGATTTTTTTTCAAATTCTCTAACTATAGCCCTGTACAACGAATTTCTTCAAATTCTCTTACTATAGCCCTTAGTCATAATTTTTTTCAAGTCCATTACTATAGATTTCAACCATTATTTTCGTTCAAATTCTCTAACTATAGCCTTTTTCCATGATTTTTTATTAAATTCCCTTACTTTAGCATTCAACCATAATTTTCATAAAATTCTATTTCTGTTGCCTTTAGCCATGATTTTCGTCAAATTCCCTTACTATAGCGTTCAGTTTTGATTTTTCTTAAAATTCCCATACTTTACCCTTTTGCTCTGATTTTTCTTAAAATACGCTTACTAAAACCTTCAATCATGTTTTTTCTTTAAAATTTCTAACGATAGGTTTAAACCAAGATTTTTCTTAAAATTCCCTAACAATAGCATTCAACTGTGTTTTCTTATAATTCCCTTACTATAGCCTTTTGCCAAATTTTTTGTAAAATTCTCTTACAATTACAATTAGTCAAAAAATTTATCAAAATTCCCTTACAATAGCCTTCGACCATGATTTCTCTTCAATTTCCTTTTTATAGCCTTTAGCCATAATTTTTTTAAAAATTCCCTTACTATAGCCTCAAACAATAGTTTTCTTTAAATCCACATACTATAGCTTTCAACCTTGATTTTACTTCAATTTTGTTTTTTCTTAAAATTCTATTAGTAAACTCTTCAGCCATAATTTTCTTTAATATCCATTACTATGGCCTTAAACCATAATTTTTCTTAAATTCCCTTTATATAGCCTTCAACCTTGATTTTTCTTCAAATGCCCAAACTATAGCCTTGTACCATGAATTCCTTAAAATTCTCTTACTATATCCTTTAGTCATAATTTTGGTCAAAAGTCCCTTAGCCTTCAACCATTATTTTTCTTCAGATTCTATTACTATAGTCTTTTTTCATGATTTTTGAAAAACTTCCCTTAAAATAACCTTGAACCATTGTTTTTTTCAAATTCTATTACTTTAGCCTTTAGTCATTATTTTTCTTAACTTTCCCTTGCTTTAATATTCAGTTTTGATTTTTCATAAAATTCCCTTACTATAGCCTTCCACTTTTTTTTTCTTAAAATACTCTTACTACAAGCATCAGCCAAGTTTTTTTATTTTAAAATCCTTACTTTAGCCTTAGGCCATGATTTTTCTTTAACTTCTTTTTCAATAGCCTTCAATCATTATCTTTCCTCAAATACCGTTACTAAAGCCTTGTCCTACTAATTTATCCAAATTCTCTCACAATTGCCTTCAGTCATTTTTTAATCAAAATTCCCTTACTATAGCCTTCAACCACAATTTCTCTTCAAATTCCTTACAATAACCGTTATCCATGAGTTTTGTAAAATGTCCTTTACTATACCTTGACCCACCATTTTCTTCAAATTCTCATACCATAGCTTTAAGCCTTGATTTTGTTTCCAATACCCTTACTAAAGCCTTTAATTATGATTTTTCACATAATTCACTCACTACTGATTTCATATCTGACTTTTTAAAAATTCTCTTACTTCAACCTTCAGCCATTATTTTTTTCAAATTACATTACTATAGCCTTAAACCATGAATTTTCCTAAAATTCCCTAGCCGTTATTTTCTTTAAACCATGATCTTTCCTAAAATTCCCTTACTATAGCCTTTAGTCATGATAGTTTTTTCAAATTCATTAACTATCACCTTGTACCATGAATTTCTTAAAATTCTCTTACTAAATCCTTTAGTCATAATTTTGGTCAAAAGTCCCATAGCCTTCAACCCTTATTTTTCTTTAGATTCTTTTACTATAGCCCTTTTCCATGATTTTTGAAAAAAATTCCTTAAAATAGCCTTGAACCATTGTTTTTTTCACATACTAATACTGAAGCCTTAAGCCATTATTTTTCTTAAAATTCCCTTGATCTAACATTCAGTTTTGATTTTTCATAAAATTCCCTTACTATAGCCTTCAGCTTTTATTTTTCTTAAAATTCTCTTACTACAAGCATCAGCCAAGTTTTTTTATTTAAAAACCCTTACTGTAGCCATAAATCATGATTTTTCTTAAACTACTTTTCCAGTAGCCTTCAATCATTATGTTTCCTCAAATACCCTTACTAAAGCCTTGTCCTACTAATTTATCCAAATTCTCTCGTTCTAGCCTTCTGACATTTTTTAGTCAAAATTCCCTTACTATATCCTTCAACCACGATTTCTCTTCAAATTCCTCACTATAGCCTTTATCCATGATTTTTGTTAAATGTCCTTTACTATTGCCATGAACCATCATTTTGTTAAAATTCTCATTCTTCTACTTTAAGCCATGATTTTACTTCAAATACCCTTACTTTAGCCTTCAATTAAGATTTTTCATATAATTCACTCACTACGGATTTCATCTTTGATTTTTTAAAAATTCTCTTAATTGAAACTTCAGCCATTATTTTCTTCAAATTCCACTACTATAGCCATAAACAATGAGTTTTCCTAAAATTCCCTAGCCGTTATTTTCTTTAAACAATGATCTTTCCTAAAATTCCCTTACTAGCCTTCAACCGTGATTTTTTTCAAATTCCCTAACTATCCTTGTACCACGAATTTCTTTAAATTCTCTTACTATAGCTCCTAGTCATAATTTTTGTAAAAGTCCCTTACTATAGATTTCAACTTTTATTTACCTTCAAATTCTCTTACTATAGCCTTATTCCACGATTTTTTTTAAATTCCTTTACTATAGCATTCAAACTTAGTTTTCATAAAATTCAATTTCTATTACCTCAAGCCATGATTTTTCCTCAAATTCCCTTACTATTGCATTGAGTTTTGATTTTTCTTAAAATTCTCTTCCTATACCCTTCTGCTTGGATTTTTCTTAAAATACGTTTACAAAAACCTTCAACCATGTTTTTTCTTTAAAATTTCTTAATAGAGCTTTAAACCGTGGTTCTTCTTAAAATTCCCTTACAATAGCATTCAGCCACAAGTTTTGCTAAAATTTCCTACTATCCCCTGTGCCAAAAATTCTTCAAATTCTCTTACAATAACAATTAGTCAAGCATTTTATTGAAATTCCTTTACAATAGCCTTCGACCATGATTTCTATTCAAATTCCTTTCTATAGCCGTTAGCCATTATTTTTTTTTAACTTCCCATACCATAGCCTCGAACAACAGTTTTCTTTAAATTCACATACTATAGCTTTCAACGTTGATTTTACTTCAATTATGATTTTAGTATAAATTCCCTTAGTAAAGCCTTCAGCTCCTATTTTTCTTAAAATTCTCTTTGTAAAATATTCAGCCATAATTGTCTTTAATATCCATCACAATAGCCTTAAACCATAATTTTTCTTAAATACCCTTACTATTAGTCTTCAGCCTTAGTTTTTCTTCAAATTCCCTAATTATATCCTTGTACCATGAATTTCATCAAATTCTCTTACTATATCCTTTAGACATAATTTTGGTCAAAAGTCAGTTACAATAGATTTCAACCTTTATTTTCCCATAGTTTTCTTAAAATTCTATTTCTATTGCCTTCAGCCATGATTTTTCCTCAAATTCCCTTACTATAGCATTCAATTTTGATTTTTCTTAAATTTCCCTTACTATAGCCTTGTAGCATGAATTTCTTCAAATTCTCTTACTATATCCTTTAGTGATATTTTTTGTGAAAATTCCCTTAGTGTTCAACCATTATTTTTCTTTAGTTCTCTTACTAAAGCCTTTTTCCATGATATTTGTAAAACTTCCCTTAAAATAGCCTTGAACTATTATTTTTTTCCATTCTATTACTATAGCCTTGAGCCATTATTTTTCTTAACATTCCCTTTCTTTAACATTCAGTTTTGATTTTTCATGAAATTCTTTTACTACAGCCTTCAACTTTTATTTTCCTTAAAATTCTCTTACTACAAGCATCAGCCATGTTTTTTTATTTAAAAACCCGTACTGTAGCCATAACCCATGATTTTTCTTAAACTTCTTTTCCATTAGCCTTCAATCATTATTTTTCCTCAAATACCCTTGCTAAAGCCTTGTCACAATAATTTATACAAATTCTCTTGCTATAGCCTTCTATCATTTTATTGTCAAAATACCCTTACTATAGCCTTCAACCTTGGTTTCTTTGCCAATTCCTTACTATAGCCTTTATCCATGATTTTTGTTAAATGTTCTTTACTATAATCTTGAACTACCATTTTCTTCAAATCCTCATAATGTACCTTTAAGCCATGATTTTACTTCAAATACCCATACTCTAGCCTTCATTTAAGATTTTTAATATAATTCACTCATGACAGATATCATCCCTGATTTTTTAAAAATTAACTTACTACAACCTTCAACCATAATTTTCATCAAATTCCATTACTATAGCCTTAAACCATGATTTTTCATAAAATTCCATCGCTGTTATTTTCTTTAAATTCCTGTACTTTAAACTTAATGCATGATCTTTCCTAAAATTCCCTTTCTATATAGCTTTCAGACATGAATTTTTTTCAAATTCCCAGACTATAGGCTTGTACCATGAATTTCTTCAAATTCTCTTACTATAGCCTTGAGTCATAATTTTTGACAAAAGTCATTTACTATAGATTTCAAGATTTATTTTCCTTCAAATTCACTTACTATAGCCTTTTTTGTGATTTTTTTAAAATTCCCTTACTATAGCATTCAACCATAGTTTTCATATATTTCTATTTCAATTGCCTTCAGCCATAATTTTTTCTCAAATTCCCTTACTATAGCAGTCAGTTTTGATTTTTCTTAAAATTCCCTTACTATACCCTTCAACTCTGATTTTTCCAAAAATACACTTATTAAAACCTTCAACGATGTTTTTTCTTTAAAATGTCTTACTAGAGCTTTTAGCCATGATTTTTCTTAAAATTCCCATACAATAGCATTCAACCATATGTTTTCTTAAAATTCACTTACTATAGCCTTGAGCCAAAAATTTCTTCAAATTCTCTTACAATAATAATCAGTCAAATATTTTGTCAAAATTCCCTTACAATAGCCTTCGACCATGATTTCTATTCAAATTCCTTTCTATAGCCTTTTGCCATTATTTTTGTTAAAACTCCCTTACTATAGTCTAGAACAGCAGTTTTCTTTAAATTCACTTACTATTGCCCTCAACCATGATTTCACTTCAATTATGATTTTTCTTAAAATTCCACTAGTAAGGCTTTCAGCTCCTATTTTTGTTAAAATATTCTTAGTAAAATATTCAGCCATAATTTTCTTTAAAGTCCATCACTATAGCCTTGAACCATAGTTTTTCTTAAATTCCCTTAATATAGCCTTCAACCATGATTTCTCTTCAAATTCCCTACCTATAGCCTTGTACCATGAATTTTCTTCAGATTCTGTTACTAAAGCCTTTTTCCATCATTTTTGAAAAGCTTCCCTTAAAATAGCCTTGAACTATTATTTTTTTCAAATTCTTTTTCTATAGCCACCAGCCGTTATTTTTAATAACATATCCTTGCTTTAACATTCAGTTTTGATTTTTCATAAAATTCCCTTACTGTAGTCTTCTGCTTTTATATTTCTTAAAATTCTCTTATGCATCAACCAATTTTTTTTTGTTTAAAAACCCTTCTATAGCCATAAACCATAATTTTTTCTTAAACTTCTTTTCCAATACAATTCAATCATTACTTTTCCTCAAATACCCTTACTAAAGCATTGTCCTACTAATTTATCCAAATTGCCTTATTATAGCCTTCAGTCATTTCTTTGCTAAAATTCCCATACTATGGCCTACACCCATGATTTCTCTTCTAATTTCTTTATGTAGCCTTTAGCCATAACTTTTTGTAAAATTCCCTTACTATAGCCTTGAACAACAGTTTTCTTTAAATTCATTTACTATAGCCTTCAACCATCATTTTACTTCAACTGTGATTTTTCTTGAAATTCAATTAGTAAAGCCTTAAGCTCTAATTTTTTTAAAAATTCTCTTAGTAAAATATTCAGTAATAATTTTCATTAATATCCATAACTATAGCCTAAAATTGTAATTTTTCTTAAATTCCCTTACTGTAGCCTTCAGCCATGTTTATTCTTCAAATTCCCTAACTATAGCCTTATACCATGAATTTCTTCAAATTCTGTTACTATATCCTTTAGTCAAAATTTTGGTGAAAATTCCCTTGGTGTTCAACCATTATTTTTCTTAGGTTCTCTTACTAAAGCCTTTTTTCATGATTATTGAAAAACTTCCCTTAAAATAGCCTTGAACTATTGTTTTTTTCAATTCCATTACTATAGCCTTCTTCCATTATTTTTGTTAACATTCCCTTGCTTTAAAGTTCAGGATTGATTTTTCATAAATTTCCCTTACCATAGGCTTCAACTTTTATTTTACTTAAAATTCTCTTACTGCTAGCTTCAGCCATGTTTTTTATTTAAAAACCCTTACTGTAGCCAGAAACGATGATTTTTCTTAAACTTCTTTTCCAAGAGCCTTCAATCATTATTTTTCCTCAAACACCCTTACTAAAGCATTGTCCCACTAATTTATCCAAATTCTCTTACTATAGCCTTCTGTCATTTTATTGTCAAAATTCCCTTACTATAGCCTTCAACTATGGTTTCTCTTTAAATTTCTTGCTATAGCCTTTATCCATGATTTTTGTTAAATGTTCTTTACTATAGCCTTGAACCACCATTTTCTTCAAATTCTCATACTGTCGCTTCATGCCATGATTTTACTTCAAATACCGTTACTATAGCCTTCAATTAAGATTTTTAATATAATTAACTCACTATAGATTTCATCTCTAATTTTATAAAAATTCTCTTACTAAAACCTTTAACCTTTATTTTCTTCAAATTCCATTACTAAAGCCTTAAACCATGAGTTTTCCTAAAATTCCATAGCCGATATTTTCCTTAAATTCCGTTACTTTAGCTTTAAACCATGTTCTATCCTAAAATTCCCTTATTATATAGCCTTCAACCATGATTTTTTTTCAAATTCCTTAACTATAGCCTTGTACCAAGAATTTCTTCAAATTCTCTTACTATAGCCCTTAGTCATAATTTTTGTCAAAAGTCAGTTACTATAGTTTTCAACCTTTATTTTCCTTCTAATTCTCTTACGATAGCCTTTTTCTTTGATTTTTTTTAAATTCCCTTACTACAACATTCAACCATAGTTTTCATAAAATTCTATTTCTATTTCCTTCTACCATGATTTTTCCTCAAATTCCCTTACTATAGTGTTCAGTTTTGATATTTCAGCTCTAATTTTTCTTTAAATACCCTTAATAAAACCTTCAACGATGTTTTTTCTTTAAAATTTGTTACAAGAGCTTTAAGCCATGTTTTTTTTTAAAATTCCCTTACAATTGCATTCAACCAAAGGTTTTCTTAAAATTCCTTTACTATAGCCTTGCACCAAAAATTTCTTCAAATACTCTTCCAATAAAAATTCGTCAAAATTTTTATCAAAATTCCCTTACTATTGCCTTCGACCATGATTTTTCTTCAAATTCCTTTATATAACCTTTAACCATTATTTTTTGTAAAATTCCCTTATTATTGCCTCGAACAAAAGTTTACTTTAAATTCACTTACAGTAGCCATCTACCATGATTTTACTTCAATTGTGATGTTTCTTGAAATTCCCTTAGTAAAGCCTTTAACTCTGATTTTTGTAAAAATTCTCTTAGTAAAATATTCAGCCATAATTGTCTTCAATATCCATCACTATAGCCAGAAACTATAACTTCTATTAAATTCGTGTCTTTAATATCCATCACTAAAGCCTGAAACCATAATTTCTATTAAATTCCCTTACTATAGCCTTCAGCCATGATTATTCTTCAAATTCTCTAACTATAGCCTTGTACCATGAGTTTCTTCAAATTCTCTTACTATATCCTTTAGTGAAATTTTTCATGAAAATTCCCTTAGTGTTCAACCATTATTTTTCTTTAGTTTCTCTTTCTAAAGCCTTTTTCTATGATATTTAAAAAATTTCCCTTAAAATAGCCTTGAAGTATTGTTTTTTTCCATTCTATTACTATAGCCTTCAGCCATTATTTTTCTTAACATTCTCTTGATTTAACATTCAATTTTGATTTTTCATAAAATTCTCTTACTATAGCCTTAAACTTTTATTTTCCTTAAAATTCTCTTACTATAAGCATCAGCCATGTTTTTTTATTCAAAAACCCGTAATATAGCCATAACCCATGATTTTTCTTAAACTTCTTTTCCAATAGCCATTAAACATTATTTTTCCTCAAACACCCTTACTAAAGCCTTGTCCTACTATTTTATCCAAATTCTCTTACTATTGCCTTCTGTCATTTTATTGTCAAAATTCCCTTACTATAGCCTTAAACCATGGTTTCTATTCCAATTCCTTACTATAGCCTTTATCCATGCTTTTTGTTAAATGTTCTTTACTACTGCCTTGAACCACCATTTTCTTACAATTCTCATACTATAGCTTTAAGCCATGATTTTACTTCAAATACCATTACTAAAGCCTTCAATTAAGATTTTTAATATAATTAACTCACTACAGATTTCATCTCTGATTTTCTAAAAATTCTCTTACTAAAACCTTCAACCTTTATTTTCCTAAAATTCCATTACTATAGCCTTAAACCATGAGTTTTCCTAAAATTCCATACCTGATATTTTCTTTAAATTCCCTTACTTTAGCTTTAAACCATGATCTTTCCTAAAATTCCCTTATTATATAGCCTTCGGCCATGATTTTTTTTCAAATTCCCTAATTATAGCCTTGAACAAAGAATTTCTTCAAATTCTCTAACTATAGTCCTTAGTTATAATTTTTGTCAAAAGTTAGTTACTATAGATTTCAACCTTTATTTTCCTTGTAATTCTCTTACTACAGCCTTTTTCAGGGATTTTTTTTTAAATTCCCTTACTACTGCATTAAACCATAGTTTTCTTAAAATTCTATTTCTATTGCCTTCTGCCATGATTTTTCCTCAAATTCCCTTACTATAGTGTTTAGTTTTGATTTTTCTTAAAATTCCTGTACTATACCCTTCAACTTTAATTTTTCTTAAAATACACTTAATAAAACCTTCAACGATGTTTTTTCTTTAAAATTTGTTACAAGAGCTTTATGCCATGATTTTTCTTAAAATTCCCTTACAATAGCATTCAACCATATGTTGTCCTTAAATTCCTTTATTATAGCCATGTACCAAAAATTTCTTCAAATTTTCTTACAATCAAAATTAGTCAAAAATTTTATCAAAATTCCCTTATAATAGCCTTCGACCATGATTTCTCTTCAAATTCCTTTATATAGGATTTAACCATTATGTTTTGTAAAATTCCCTTACTGTTGACTTGAACTAAAGTTTTCTTTAAATTCGCTTACTGTATCCTTCTACCGTAATTTTACTTCAATTGTTATGTTTCTTGTGTTAATGCCAAGACATCACGAGTTGACTATAGTTGACTATTCTTTGGACAAAATAAAACATTGGAGACTAAGGCGTGAAGTATATACAATATATACACGAGGAGAATAATTGGAGACCAAGACGTGAGGTGTATATAATATACACATGTGCATGTAAAGAGATTGATTGAGTTTGACACGCGAAGAGATTGCCATCTGGTTAGATAAGATGGCAGATCAGGGCGATCTATTTGCAGAAGGTCAAAGTGAGAATATTGAGAAGTAGGTCACGCAAGGAAGGGACGTTGAGAAGATTATGAGAGTCTGGTTAATTTAAGGGAGTCTGAATAAATATGGTGAAGAGAATCACGAAAGGAAGGAAGAGAAAATCATGGACTGTCAATTAAGCCATGATTAGAAGAGATGCCATAAATGGATACGTACAAGTACATATGGGCATGAAGGCCTGAATATTCAACGCAACTTCTGAGAGAGTTATTCCGCATATTCAAGAGAAGTTCGTGCGTTCTTAGCATAATTGTTCTTCATCAATTAGCTTTCTGAGAAGCAGTCGAAGAGATGAAGACGGAGTTCAACCCGCAGTTGGAACACCATTGCTGAAGTCTGTACTGGAGAGAGACTGAGCCTTCCACGCTGGAGAGCTCGAAGTGGGGGGGAGCCTCAGTGGGATTGTAACGTGACCACTTACACTGAGTGGGTAAGGTGTTGAAGGTAATCCACGATTCTGTTGAAGGTGAACTAAAACTGTATTGTCTTTGTGAAAGACTTGTAACCAGTTATCACTAGTAGATTGTTATTATCCCGGGCAAGAATGCCCCGTAGATTACGAACAGTTGTTCCGAACTGCGATAACAACTTGCTTGTGTTTGCGTTGGTTCTTGTTTCACGAGGTGTTTGACGCAGCGTTTCATACGGAGTTCTAACACTCATTAATTTATTCTAACCAATATCATCATAACGTTTTTTCAATTGGTATCAGAGAAGGCACCAGACAGATTACGTGGTGAGATTCAGAAGTTCTGGTGAAATGGCAGACACAATCAAGGATGGAGGTTCTTCAACTCGTCCACCCCTCTTAGAAGGAACAAATTATCCATATTGGAAGGCCAGAATGATAGCTTATATCAAAAGCATAGATGAAGATGCTTGGCTCACTGTTCTCGAAGGGAATACATCTCCTGTGAATGACCAGAATATTGCATTCACTGGTGAAACCAGTAAACCAGGTCAGTCATCAAATGAATTACTGGAAGAACGAATTGCTAATCTTAGCAGAGGTTTCAATAAGTTGTACAGGAAATTTTCTAAACGTGGAAATCCTTCCAAGTATGGTGAGAAGAAAGCTGAAAAGTTCACTGCAGAACAAAAGAGGATACAATGTCATGGGTGTGATGGTTATGGACATATCCAAGTAGAGTGCCCCAAAATACAAAAGAAAAAGAAGGCTCATAATGTGACCTAGAGTGATTCAGACAGTAACTCATCAGATTTAGAAGAAAATTATATAGTGTTCTTTGCTGGAGTTCAAGAGGATGTTCCACCACCTGAGATACCCGAAGATGACTTCACTCTTCTGAAAGGTATGAAAGACAAACTGAATCATCTCTCTAGTATTAATCGAGAACTAATTGTTAAACTTAATGAGTCAGAAGCTTCTCAAAAGTTTCTTCAGATAGATGTGATGAAAAGAGATGAATCTCTAAAGTTGCAAGAAAAACAGATTGAAGAATTGCAGAAAGAGCTATTCACGACTGAACAAATCTTGAAGAAGTTGGAAAAAGGAAAGGGTAAGTTGGATGAGATTTTAAGCAGTGGCCAGGCTAGTAATGACAAGAGTGGACTTGGCTATACCGGAAGCACTTCCAAATGGCAAACAGTGTTTGTTAAAGAAGGATCCTCCAAACAACAAACAACGGTTGTTAAAGAAGGACCTCAAGTGAAAAGAACTCATTAAAAGTTCAAAAGAAGTGGATGCTATTACTATCAGGATCTGGGACATATACAGTCACAGTGTTACAAATTGTTCAGAGATCTGAAGTATAGCAACAAAGGGTTTTGGAGGAATCATCTGAAATATAAGTTCATTTGGATTCGAAAGAAGGTATCATGTAATCATGTTTTGAAAACAGTTACTAACTCTGTGTGGCATTTTGACAGTGGATGTTCGAGACATATGTCTGGCAAATCAAATCTGCTGAGCAACATAAGCTACACTGAATTTGGGCAAGTTACTTTTGGTGATGGAGGTAAAGGTACAATCACTGGAAAAGGCACTTTAAATGTTGGACTGCCTAGATTATAGAATGTATTACTTGTTCAGGGACTGAAAGCAAATCTGATTAGTATTAGCCAATTGTGTGATGAGAATCTACAAGTTCACTTTACTAGTGAAAAGTGTTTAGTGTCTGATCATGAAAGTAATTTGGTGATGGAAGGAGTTCGAACAGGTGATAACTGTTACAAGTTAACTGAAAAATTACAGTGTTATACTGCTTCTTCCGATAGTGCATATATCTGGCATAAAAATTGGGACATGTGCATTTCAGACACATTCAGAAGCTGATCAAACAAACATGCAGCAGTGAAGGGACTTCCTGAGATAAAAAACATTCGAGATAAGCTGTGTGGTGATTGTCAGCGTGGGAAGCAACAGAAGATAAAACACAAAAGCACCATTCAAATCAATACAACTAGACCCTTGGAACTCCTCCATGTTGATTTAATGGGTCCAATTCGTACTCCAAGCCATAAAGGGAAGAGGTATATTTTTGTTTGTGTGGATGATTTCTCACGATTTTGTTGGGTTGATTTCCTCAGGGAAAAATTGGATACTTTTGAGTCATTTCAAAGGCTTTGTTTAAAAGTAATGATGGAGAAAGGAGCAGCAATCCGAAAGATAATAAGGCTCAGAAGTGATCATGGAAGAGAGTTAAAAAACAAAGACTTTGCTAATTTCTGCGATAAGAAAGGCATTCACCATGAGTTCTCTGCTCCAAAAACACCACAACAGAATGGAGTGGTAGAAAGGAAAAATAGAACTCTGCAAGAGATGGCTCGGGTTATGTTGCTTGCAAAAGGACTTCCTGAAAAGCTTTGGGCTGAAGCCATAAACACTGCGTGTTATATTACAAACAGAGTTTTTTTCCGTCCTTTCACTCACAAGACTCCATATGAGCTTTACAAAGGTAAAAAGCCTACTGTACGTCATTTTCATAACTTTGGAAGTACATGTTATATTCTGTATGACAGAGAAGCACTTGGTAAGTTTGCTGTTCGAAGTGATGAGGGTATTTTTCTGGGATATTCCACAAATAGTAGAGCTTATCGAGTATACAATAAAAGAACACAAGTTATCATGGAATCCATCAATGTGACAGTTTTTGATGATGATAGTCAATCTCAGAGAACAGATGAAGATTTATCCACTCCATCACCACAGACACAGAATGACAACATTCCAAAAATTGTAGGTGTTTCAGAAGGAGTTCTAGTACCGCATAATGATAATACTTTTATTGAATCTTCAAAAATAGACACATCAATACAGGATCAAACTGGTGCTACCAAAAGACCTTCTTCCAGAATTCAGAAAAGTCATCCTACAGAAGCAATTATTGGAGATCTCAATGAAGGTGTGAAAACTAGAGGGATCAATGTTGATTTTTGTGATATGGTTCGTTTTGTATGTTACACTTCCTCACAGGAACCCAAGAAGGTTGAAGAAGCTCTCCATGATGAATATTGGGTTTTGGCAATGCAGGAAGAACTCCACCAATTTGAAAGAAACAAGGTTTGGAGGTTAGTACCATGTCCTGTTCATAGCAATATCATTGGTACTAAATGGATTTTTAAAAATAAAACAGATGCAGCTGGAATGATTATTAGAAATAAAGCGAGATTGGTTGCCCAGGGGTATACCCAAGTGGAAGGTGTAGATTTTGAAGAAACCTTCGCACCAGTAGCTCGATTAGAGCTATAAGATTGATGATCTCAATAGCTTGCCAACTGAAGATAAAACTCTACCAGATGGACATCAAGAGTGCGTTTCTGAATGGATATATTTCAGAAGAAGTATTTGTGGAGCAACCCAAGGGGTTTGTAGACCCTCACTACCCTGACCATGTCTACAAACTTTCCAAGGCACTGTACGGATTGAAGCAATCACCACGTGCTTGGTATGATCGTTTGACCTCCTTTCTCATCAGCCACGGGTATCGTCGAGGTAATGTGGATCAAACTCTGTTTATCAAAAGAATTGATGGGGATATGCTAATGACATAGATTTATGTAGATGATATGATTTTTGGTGCCACAAAAAGAAAATTACTTCATGAGTTTTTCAAGCTATGAAACAGGAGTTTGAGATGAGCATGGTTGGAGAACTGTCATTTTTCCTTGGTTTTCAAATCAAACAGTTGGATAATGGTATCTTTCTGAGTCAAGAGAAATACGTTAAAGAGATGGTACGCAAATTTGGAATAGAACATACTAAGCCAAAAGCCACTCCAATGGGAACCAGTGAAAAGCTGCATAGAGATTCAGAAGGAGTTGGAACTGATCAGCATCTGTACAGAAGTATGATTGGAAGCTTGTTATATCTTACAGCAAGCCGTCCTGATCTTTGTTTTCAGTGTTGGGGTATGTGCACGATATCAGGCAAAACCAGAAAGAATCACATCTCCAAGCAGTCAAAAGAATTTTGAGGTATGTCCATGGGACTACAGAACTTGGTGTATTCTATTCAAAATTCTACACTGTGGCACTTGCGTGCTACAAAGTGACACTGATTGGGCTGGCAATTCTGATGATCAAAAAAGTACCTCTGGGGGTTGTTTCTATCTAGGGACCAATCTGGTGGCATGGTACAGTAAAAAGCAAAATTCAATATCTTTGTCTACTGCTGAAGCTGAGTACATTGCGGCTGGGAGTTGCTGTACTCAATTACTATGGATGAAACAAATGTTGGCTGATTATGGTTTTGAGCAAGATACATTGACAGTGTTTTGTGATAACACGAGTGCAATAGACATCTCTAAAAACCCAGTACAACACTCGCGTACAAAGCATATTGATATTCGGTACCACTTTATCAGAGAGCTGGTGACAGAAAAAATAATCAGTCTGGAGTACATATCTACAGCATATCAATTGGCAGATATATTCACCAAAAATCTTGACCGGACAAGGTTTGAGTTCCTCAGAGGAGCTCTTGGGATGTGTCAGCTGTAAATCTCATAAACATGGGGATTATGAAAAAAAAAAAAAAAACATACAAAACAAAAGGGGGATTCTATATGTCACGGTTTGTTTCATTTTTTCTAGGTGTTCAAGAAGGAGTTTTTCACGGGCGAAGGAGTTTTCATGGGCGAAAGCTCACATATGTGGTAAATATTTTTTTACCGTTGTGCAACGGTAATAAATTTTTTGACGTGCTGACGTGCGATGGCAGCTTTTGGTGGTTATTTAAAGGAAGTTTGAACTCCTTCTCAATCAAATTTTTCCTCTCTGATTTCCTTCCTTTCT
Source organism: Aristolochia fimbriata (assembly GCA_019845555.1). Lineage (NCBI taxonomy): Eukaryota > Viridiplantae > Streptophyta > Magnoliopsida > Piperales > Aristolochiaceae > Aristolochia > Aristolochia fimbriata. The sequence continues at coordinate 28,631,695 of CM034083.1, read as the reverse complement.
GGTCTCACGAGTCGAGGCTTAACTTTGTGCCCTAGAGACACACTGAACCAAACATTGCTGATCTAATGAAGTCCTCACCATCATCTCCGGGCAAAAAGAAGGGAGCAGCAACTCTTGTTGATAGAGTCGTCTCTTTCTTCCTGACGAAACCATCCTCACCAAGAGCTGTTGAGACAAAACTCGAGGATCCACCAAAAGTAGCAGCTTCCACTCCTTCATCATCATCTCTGCCTCCGCTTCTAGTTCGTGATGAACCTACTTTTGAGGCAGCACCGGAAGATCAGCCAAAAGCCGCAGCCACAGCTATCACGCCTCCGTCTCTGTTTCTTCATTCTGTGCGTGATGAATCTCAGACAGAAGGAGTTCCACACATCTCTCTCAAAGCTCAATCACATGCTGCCATTAGTGTTTCTCCGCCTGCTGAAGAATCCTCGGCCCAATCGTCATCATCTATGCGAGATTCATTGACCTTGAAAGATGCTCTGCAACACATTCTTCAGAAGTCACTCCCCAGGTCTCAGAAAGTGCCTGTGCAAGAGTTGAAATCAACTGAGTATGAACAACAAGTTAACTCTAGTGCTAACACGACGACTTCATCTTCTACTGAATCTCAAGAGGTACGAACCTTAAATTCGTCTAAAATTGATGATATTCCTATCTCACAACTTCGTCGTAAGACACAACAGCTGTCTAAGCCAACTCCAAGCTCTTGTTGCTGATGAGCCAAAGCCCTCAGCCGAGTCTGATGATGATTCCTCAGATGATACAGCTGAATAGGATGGTTGGGTTGGTTCCTCTTTGACTTCCCTTGTCAAAATAGGGGGAGAAAGTATGTTGATGATCTTTTTGATGATCTTTTGATGTTCTTTTGTGATGTGTTGCTCTTGTGGTTTGGTTACATGATTGTCTCCTAAAAGAGTTTCTGAACAGAAATGCAACAGTCCATGCTTCAAGGGTATTTTGTCAAAGAAAGTCAAAGCGGGAGATTGTTAATGCCAAGACATCACGAGTTGACTATAGTTGACTATTCTTTGGACAAAATAAAGCATTGGACACTAAGGAGTGAAGTATATACAATATATATACGAGGAGAATAATTGGAGACGAAGACGTGAGGTGTATATAATATACACATGTGCATGTAAAGAGACTGATTGAGTTTGACACGTGAAGAGATTGCCATCTGGTTAGATAAGATGACAGATCAGGGCGATCTATTTGCAGAAGGTCAAAGTGAGAATATTGAGAAGCAGGTCATGCAACGAAGGGACGTTGAGAAGATTATGAGAGTCTGGTTAATTTAAGGGAGCCTGAATATATATGGTGAAGAGAATCACAAAAGGAAGGAAGAGAAAATCATGAACTGTCAATTAAGCCATAATTAGAAGAGATGCCATAAATGGATACGTACGAGTACATATGGGCATGAAGGCCTGAATATTCAACGCAACTTCTGAGAGAGTTATTCCACATATTCAAGAGAAGTTCGTGCGTTTTGAGCATAGTTGTTCTTCATCAATTAGCTTTCTGAGAAGCAGTCAAAGAGATGAAGACGGAGTTCCACCCGCAGTTGGAACACCATTGCTGAAGTCTGTGCTGGAGACAGACTGAGCCTTCCACGCTGGAGAGCTCGAACTGAGGGGGAGCCTCAGTGGGATAGTAACGTGACCACTTACATTGAGTGGGTTAGGTGTAGAAGGTAATCCACGATTCTGTTGAGAAGGTGAACTAAAACTGTATTGTCTTTGTGAAAGACTTGTAACCAGTTATCACAAGTGGATTGTTACTATCCCGGGCAAGAATGCCCTGCAGATTAGGAACAGTTGTTTCGATCTGCGATAACAACTTGCTTGTATTTGCGTTGGTTCTTGTTTCACGAGGTGTTTGACGCAGCGTTTCATACGGAGTTCTAACACTCGTTAATTTATTCTAACCAATATCATCAGAACATTTTTTCAATAAATTCCCTTAGTAAAGACTTCAACTCTGATTTTTGTAAAAATTCTCTAAGTAAAATATTCAGCCATAATTGTCATTAATATGCATCACTATAACCTGAAACCATAATTTTTATTAAATTCCCTTACTATAGCCTTCAACCATGATTATTCTTCAAATTCTCTAACTACAGCCTTGTACCATGAATTTCTTCAAATTCTCTTACTATATCCTTTAGTGATATTTTTCGTGAAAATTCCCTTAGTGTTCAACCATTATTTTTCTTTACTTTCCCTTACTAAAGCCTTTTTCTATGATATTTGAAAAACTTCCCTTAAAATAGCCTTGAACTATTTTTTTTTCCATTCTCTTACTATAGCCTTCAGCCATTATTTTTTTTTACATTCCCTTGGTTTAACATTCAATTTTGATTTATCATAAAATTCTCTTACTATAGCCTTAAATTTTTATTTTCCCTAAAATTCTCTTACTACAAGCATCAACCATGTTTTTTTTATTTAAAACCTCAGACGGTAGCCAGAACCTATGATTTTTCTTAAAGTTCCTTACCAATAGCCATTAATCATTATTTTTCCCCGAACACCCTTACTAAAGCCTTGTCCCACTATTTTATCCAAATTCTCTTACTAGAGCCTTCTTTCATTTTATTGTCAAAATTCCCTTACTATAGCCTTAAACCTTGGTTTCTATTCCAATTCCTTACTTTAGCCTTTATCCATGATTTTTGTAAAATGTTCTTAACTATAGCCTTGAACCACCTTTTTCTTCAAATTCTCATACAATAGCTTTAAGCCATGATTTTACTTTAAATACCATTACTATAGCCTTCAATTAAGATTTTTAATATTATTAACTCACTACAGATTTCATCTCTGAAGTTATAAAAATTCTCTTACTAAAACCTTCAACCTTTATTTTCTTCAAATTCCATTACTATAGCCTTAAACCATAAGTTTTCCAAAAATTCCATAGTCGATATTTTCTTTAAATTCCCTTACTTTAGATTTAAACCATGATCTGTCCTGAAATTCTCTTATTATATAGCCTTCAGCCATGTTTTTTTTTAAAATTCCCTAACTTTAGCCTTGTACGACAAATTTCTTCAAATTCTCTTACTATAGCCCTTAGTCATAATTTTTGTCAAAAGTCAGTTACAATATATTTCAACCTTTATTTTCCTTCTAATTCTCTTACTATAGCCTTTTTCAGTGATTTTTTTAAAATTCCCTTACTACAGCATTCAACCATAGTTTTCATAAAATTCTATTTCTATTCCTTCTGCCATGATTTTTCCTCAAATTCCCTTACTATAGTGTTCAGTTTTAATTTTTCTTAAAATTCCCTTACTCTACCTTTCTGCTCTAATTTTTCTTAAAATACCCTTAATAAAACCATCAACGATGTTTTTCTTTAAAATTTGTTACCAGAGCTTTAAGCCATGTTTTTTCTTAAAATTCCCTTACAATAGCATTCAACCATATGTTTTCTTAAAATTCCATTACTATAGCCTTGTACCATAAATTTCTTCAAATTTTGTTACTATAAAAATTAGTCAAAAATTTTATCAAAATTCCCTTACAATAGCCTTCGACCATGATTTCTCTTCAAATTCCTTTATATAGCCTTTAGCCTTTATTTTTTGTAAAATTCCCTTACTATTGCCTCTAACAAAAGTTTTCTTTAAATTTACTTACTGTAGCCTTCAACCATGATTTTACTTCAACTGTGATGTTTGTTGAAATTCCCTTAGTAAAGCCTTCAACTCTGATTTTAGTAAAAATTCTCTTAGTAAAATATTTGAAAAACTTCCCTTAAAATAGCCTTGAACTATTGTTTTTTTCCATTCTATTACAATTGCCTTTAGTCATTATTTTTCTTAACATTCCCTTGCTTTAACATTCAGTTTTGATTTTTCATAAAATTCTCTTTGTATAGCCTTGGACTTTTATTTTCCTTAAAATTCTCTTACTATTAGCCTCAACCATGTTTTTTTTATTTAAAAACCCTTACTGTAGCCAAAACCCATGATTTTTCTCAAACTTCTTTTCCAATAGCCATGAATCATTATTTTTCCTCAAATACGCTTACTAAAGCCTTGTCCCACTAATTTATCCAAATTCTCTTACTATAGCCTTCTGTCATTTTATAGTCAAAATTCCCTTACAATAGCCTTCAACCTTGGTTTCTCTTCCAATTCCTTACAAAAGCCTTGTCCCACTAATAGCCATGATTTTTGTTAAATGTTCTTTACTATAATCTTGAACCACCATTTTCTTCAAATCCTCATAATGTAGCTTTAAGCCAAGATTTTACTTCAAATACCCGTACCACAGCCTTCAATTAAGATTTTTACTATAATTCACCCACTACAGATTTCATCTCTGATTTTTTAAAAATTCACTTATTACAACCTTCAACCATAATTTTTTTCAAATTCCATTACTATAGCCTTAAACCATGAGTTTTCCTAAAACCATAGCCGTTATTTTCTTTAAATTCCCGTACTTTAGCCTTAATGCATGATTTTTGCTAAAATTCTCTTACTATATAACTTTCAGCCATGGTTTTTTTTCAAATTACCACACTGTAGGCTTGTACCACGAATTTCTTCAAATTCTCTTACTATAGCCTTGAGTCATAATTTTTGTCAAAAGTCTTTTACTATAGATTTCAAGCTTTATTTTCCTTCAAATTCTCTGACTATAGCCTTTTTCTGTGATTTTTTTAAAATTCCCTTACTATATCATTCAACTATAGTTTTCATATATTTGTATTTCAATTGCCTTCAGCCATGATTTTTTCACAAATACCTTTACTATAGCAGTCAGTTTTGATTTTTCATAAAATTCCCTTACTATACCCATCAACCCTTCAACGATGTTTTTCCTTTAAAATGTCTTACTAGAGCTTTTAGCCATGATTTTTCTTAAAATTCTCATACAATAGCATTCACCCATATGTTTTCTTAAAATTCCATTACAATTGCCTTGTGCCAAAATTTTCTTCAAATTCTCTTACAATAAGAATTAATCAAACATTTTATCAAAATTCCCTTACAATAGCCTTTGACCATGATTTCTATTCAAATTCCTTTCTATAGCCTTTTGCCATTATTTTTGTTAAAACTCCCTTACCATAGTCTAGACCAACTATTTTCTTTAAATTCACTTACTATTGCCATAAACCATGATTTTACTTCAATTATGATTTTTCTTAAATTTCCACTTGTAAAGCTTTCAGCTCCTATTTTTCTTAAAATACTCTTAGTAAAATATTCAGCCATAATTTTCTTTAATGTCCATCACTATAGTCTTGAACCATAGTTTTTCTTAAATTCCCTTCCTATAGCCTTCAGCCAAGATTTTTCTTCAAATTCCCTACCTATAGCCATGTACCATGAATTTCTACAAATTCTCTTACTATATCCATTAGTCATAATTTTGGTCAAAAGTCCCTTAGCGTTCAACCATTATTTTTCTTCAGATTCTATTACTAAAGCCTTTTTCCATCATTTTTGCAAAACTTCCCTTAAAATAGCCTTGAACTATTGTTTTTTTCAAATTCTATTTCTATAGCCATTAGCCATTATTTTTCTTAACATTTCCTTGCTTTAACATTCAGTTTTGATTTATCATAGAATGCCCTTACTATAGCCTTCAACTTTTATTTTTCTTAAAATTCTCTTACCGCAAGCATCAACAAAGTTTTTTTCTTTAAAAACTCTTACTATAGCCGTAAACCATGATTTTTCTTAAACATCTTTTCCAATAGGATTCAGTCATTATTTTTCCTCAAATACCCTTACCAAAGCGTTGTCCCACTAATTTATCCAAATTGTCTTATTATAGCCTTCAATCATTTTTTTGTTAAAATTCCCATACTATAGCCTATAACCATGATTTCTCTTCAAATTTCTTTATATAGCCTTTAGCCATTACTTTTTGTAAAATTCCCTTACTATAGCCTTGAACAACAGTTTTCTTTAAATTCACTTACTATAGCCTTCAACCATGATTTTACTTCAACTGTAATTTTTCTTGAAATTACCTTAGTAAAGCCTTGAGCTCTAATTTTTGTTAAAATTCTCTTAGAAAAATATTCAGCCATAATTGCCATTAATATCCATAACTATGGCCTGAAACTGTAATTTTTCTTAAATTCCCATATTGTAGCCTTCAGCCACGATCATTCTTCAAATTCGCTAACTATAGCCTTATATCATGAAATTCTTCAAATTCTCTTAGTTATCCTTTAGTCATAATTTTGGTAAAAATTCCTTTACTGTTCAACCATTATTTTTCTTTAGTTTCTCTTACTAAAGCCTTTTTTCACAATTATTGAAAAACTTCCCTTAAAATAGCCTTGAACTATTGTTTTTTTCAATTCTATTATTGAAGCCTTCAGCCATTATTTTTGTTAACATTCCCTTGCTTTAACATTCAGGTTCGATTTTTCATAAAATTCCCTTAGCATTGCCATCAACTTTTATTTGACTTAAAATTCTCTTACTGGAAGCATCAGCCATGTTTTTTTATTTAAAAACCTTTACTGTAGCCATAACCCATGATTTTTCTTAAACTTCTTTTCCAATGGCCATCAATCATTATTTTTCATCAAACACCCTTACAAAAGCATTGTCCCACTAATTTATCCAAATTCTCTTACTAAAGCCTTCTGTCATTTTATTGTCAAAATTCCTTTACTATAGCCTTCAACTATGGTTTCTCTTTAAATTTCTTACTATAGCCTTTATCCATGATTTTTGTGTATGTTCTTTACAATAGCCTTGAACCACTATTTTCTTCAAAGTCTCATACTATAGCTTTAAGCCATGATTTTACTTCAAATACCCTTACTATAGCCTTCAATTAAGGATTTTAATATAATGAACTCAATACAGATTTCATCTCTGATTTTCTAAAAATTCTCTTACAAAACCTTCAACCATTATTTTCTTCAAATTCCATTACTATAGCCTTAAACCATGAGTTTTCCTAAAATTCCATAGCCGATATTTTCTTTAAATTCCCTTACTTTAGTATTAAACCATGATCTTTCCTAAAATTCCCTAACTATAGCCTCGAACCAGGAATTTCTTCAAATTCTATTACTATAGCCCTTAGTCATAATTTTTGTCAAAATTCAGTTACTATAGATTTTGTCCTTTATTTTCCTTCTAATTCTCTTGCTATAGCCATTTTCCGTGATTTTTTTTCATATTCCCGTACTACAGCATTCAACCATAGTTTTCATAAAATTCTATTTCTATTGCCTTCTACCATGATTTTTCCCCAAATTCCCTTACAAAAGAGTTCAGTTTTGATTTTTCTTAAAATTCCCTTATTCTACCCTTCATCTCTAATTTTTTTTAAAATACCCTTAATAAAACTTTCAACGATGTTTTTTCTTTAAATTTTGTTGCAAGAGCTTTAAGCCATGATTTTCTTTAAAATTTCCTTACAATAGAATTCAACCATATGTTTTCTTAAAATTCCATTTCTATAGCCTTGTACAAAATATTTCTTCAAATTCTCTTACAATAAAAATTAGTCAAAACTTTTATCAAAATTCCTTACAATAGCCTTCGACCATGATTTCTCTTCAAATTCCTTTATATAGCCTTTAGCCATTATTTTTTGTAAAATTCCCTTACTATTGCCTCGAACTATAGCTTTCTTTAAATTCACTAACTGTAGCCTTCAACCATGATTTTACTTCTATTGTGATATTTATTGAAATTCCCTTAGTAAAGCCTTCAACTCTGATTTTTGTAAAAATTCTCTTAGTAAAATATTCAGCCATAAGTGTCTTTAATATCCATCACTATAGCCTGAAACCATAATTTTTCTTAAATTCCCTTACTATAGTCTTTAGCTATGATTATTCTTCAAATTCTCTAACTATAACCTTGTACAATGAATTTCTTCAAATTCTCTTACTATATCCTTTAGTCATATTTTTTGTGAAAATTCCCTTAGTGTTCAACAATTATTTTTCTTTAGTTTCTCTTACTAATGCCTTTTTCCATGATATTTGAAAAACTTCCCTTAAAATAGCCTTGAACTATTATTTTTTCCATTCTATTACTATAGCCTTTAGCCATTATTTTTCATAACATTCCCTTGCTTTAACATTCAGTTTTGATTTTTGATAAAATTCTTTTGCTATAGCCTTAAACTTTTATTTTCCTTAAAATTCTCTTTCTACAAGCATCGACCATGTTTTTTTATTTAAAAACCCTTACTGTAGCCATAACCCATGATTTTTCTTAAACTTATTTTCCAATAGCCATTAATCATTATTTTTCCTCAAATACCCTTACTAAAGCCTTGTCCCACTAATTTATCCAAATTCTCTTACTATAGCCTTCATACACTTTATTGTCAAAATTCCCTTACTAGAGCCTTATACCTTGGTTTCTATTCCAATTCCTTACTATAGCCTTTATCCATGAATTTTGTTAAATGTTCTTTACTATAGCCTTGAACCACCATTTTCTTCAAATTCTCATACTATAGCTTTAAGCCATGATTTTACTTCAAATACCCATACTATAGCCTTCAATTAAGATTTTTAATATAATTCACTCGCAATAGATTTCATCTCTGATTTTTTAAAATTTCTCTTACTACAACCTTCAACCATAATTTTCTTAGAATTCCATTACTATAGCCTTAAACCATGAGTTTTCCTAAAATTCTATAGCCGTTATTTTCTATAAATTCCTGTACTTTAGCCTCAAAGCAAGATCATTCCCAAAATTCCCTTACTATATAGCCTTCAACCATAATTGTTTTTCAAATTCCGTGACTATAGCCTTGTGCCACGAATTTCTAAAAATTCTCTTACTATAACCCTGAGTCATAATTTTTATCAAAAGTCTTTTACTATAGATTTCAAGCTTTGTTTTCCTTCAAATTCTCTTACTATAGCCTTTTTCCATGAGTTTTTTAAAATTCCTTAACTATAGCATTCAACCATAGTTTTCCTATAATTCTATTTCTATTGCTTTCAGCCTTGATTTTCCTCAAATTCCCTTACTATAGCAGTCAGTTTTGATTTTTCTTTAAATTCCCTTACCATACCATTCAACTCTGATTTTTAATAAAATACACTTATTAAAATCTTCAGCGAAGTTTTTTCTTTAAATTGTCTTTCTAGAGCTTTTTGCTATAATTTTTCTTAAAATTCCCATTCAATAGCATTCAACCATAAGTTTGCTTAAAATTCCCTTACTATAGCCTTGTGCCAAATTTTTTTTCAAATTCTCTTACAATAACAATTACTTAAACATTTGATCAAAATTCCCATACAATAGCCTTCGACCTTGATTTCTATTCAAATTCCTTCCTATAGCCTTTTGCCATTATTTTTGTTAAAACTCCCTTAGTATAGTCTAGAACAACTGTTTTCTTTAAATTCACTTACTATTGCCATGATTTTACTTCAATTATGATTTTTCATAAAATTCCACTAGTAAAGCTTTCAACTCCTATTTTCATAAAAATAGTCTTAGTAAAATATTCAGCCATAATTTTATTTTACGTCCATCACTATCGCCTTGAACCATAGTTTTTCTTAAATTCCCTTACTTTAGCCTTCAGACATGATTTCAATTCAAATTCCCTACCTATAGCCTTGTACCATGAATTTCTACAATTCTCTTAGTATATCCTTTAGTCATAATTTTGGTCAAAAGTCCCACAGCGTTCAACCGCTATTTTTCTTCAGATTTTTTTACTAAAACCTTTTTCCATCATTTTTGAAAAACTTCCCTTAAAATAGCCTTGAACTATTGTTTTTTTCAAATTCTATTTCTATAGCCATCAGCCATTATTTTTCTTAACATTTCCTTGCTTTAACATTCAGTTTTGATTTTTCATAAAATTCCCATACTATAGCCTTCAACTTTTATTTTACTTAAAATTCTCTTACTGCAAGCAACAACCATGTTTTTTTATTTAAAACCCCTTACAGTAGCCATAACCCATGATTTTTGTTAAACTTCTTTTCTAATAGCCTTCAATCATTATTTTTCCTCAAACACCCTTAAAGCATTGTCCCACTAATTTATCCAAATTCTCTTACTATAGCATTCTGTCATTTTATTGTCAAAATTCCATTACTATAGCTTCAACAATGGTTTCTCCTTAAGTTTCATACTATAGCCTTTATCCATGATTTTTGGTAAATGTTCTTTACTATAGCCTTGAACGACCATTTTCTTCAAATTCTCATACTGTAGCTTCATGCCATGATTTTACTTCAAATACCCTTACTATAGCCTTCAATTAAGATTTTTAATATAATTAACTCACTTCAGATTTCATCTTTGATTTTATAAAAATTCTCTTGCTAAAACCTTCAACCTTTATTTTCTTCAAATTCCATTACTAAAGCCTTAAACCATGAGTTTTTGAAAAATTCCATAGTCGATATTTTCTTTAAATTCCCTTATTTCAGCTTTAAACCATGTCTTTCCTAAAATTTCCTTATTATATAGCCTTCAGCCATGATTTTCTTTCAAATTCCCCAACTATAGCCTTGTACCACAAATTTCTTCAAATTCTCTTACTATAGCCCTTGGTCATAATTTTTTTCAAAAGTCAGTTACTATAGATTTCAACCTTTATTTTCCTTCTAATTCTCTTGCTATAGCCTTTTTCCAAGATTTTTTTTAAAATTCCCTTACTACAGTATTCAACCATAGTTTTCATAAAATTCTTTTCTATTGCCTTTTGCCATGATTTTTCCTCAAATTCCCTTAATATAATGTTCAATTTTGATTTTTCTTAAAATTCTTTTATTATACCTTTCTACTCTAATTTTTCCTAAAATACATTTAATAAAACCTTCAACAATGTTTTTTCTTTAAAATTTGTTACAAGAGCTTTAAGCCATGAATTTTCTTAAAATTCCCTTACAATAGCATTACACCATATTTTTTTGTTAAATTTCCTTTATTATAGCCTTGTACCAAAAATTTCTTCAAATTCTCTTACAATTAAAATGAGTCAAAACTTTTATCAAAATTCCCTTACAATAGCCTTCGACCATGATTTCTCTTCAAATTCCTATTTATAGCCTTTAGCCATTATTTTTTGTAAAATTCTCTTACTATTGCCTCAAACAAAAGTTTTCTTTGAACTCACTTACTGTAGCCTTCAACCATGATTTTATATCAATTTTGATGTTTCTTGGAATTCCCTTAGTAAAGCCTTCAACTCTGATTTTTGTAAAAATTCTCTTAGTAAAACATTCAGCCATAATTGTCTTTAATATCCATCACTATAGCCAGAAACCATAATTTTTCTTAAATTCCCTTACTATAGCCTTCAGCCATGTTTATTCTTCAAATTCTCTAACTATACCCATGTACCATAAATTTCTTCTAATTCTCTTACTGTATCCTTTAGTGATATTTTTCATGAAAATTCCCTTAGTGTTCAACCATTATTTTTCTTTAGTTTCTCTTACTAAAGCCTCTTTCCATGATATTTGAAAAACTTCCCTTAAAATAGCCATGAACTATTGTTTTTTTCCATTATCTTACTATAGCCTTCAGCCATTATTTTTCTTAACATTCCCTTGCTTTAACATTCAATTGTGATTTTTAATAAAATTCTCTTACTATAGCCTGAAACTTTTATTTTCCTTAAAATTCTCTTAGTACAAGCATCAACCATGTTTTTTTATTTAAAAACCCTTACAGTATCCATAAACCAAGATTTTTCTTAAACTTCTTTTCCTATAGCCATTAGTCATTATTTTTCCTCAAATACCCTTACTAAAGCCTTGTCTCACTAATTTATCCAAATTCTCTTACTATATCCTTCTGACATTTTATTGTCAAAATTCCCTTACTATAGCCTTAAACCTTGGTTTCTATTCCAAATCTTTACTATAGCCTTTATCCATTATTGTTGTTAAATGTTCTTTACTATAGCCTTGAACCACCATTTTCTTCAAATTCTCATACTATAGCTTTAATCCATGATTTTACTTCAAATACCCGTACTATAGCCTTCAATTAAGATTTTTAATATAAATCACTCACTACAGATTTCATCTATGATTTTCTAAAAATTCTCTTACTAAAACCTTCAAGCATTATTTTCTTTTAATTCCATTATAGCCTTAAACCATGAGTTTTCCTAAAATTCCATAGCCGATATTTTCTTAAATTCCCTTACTTTAGCTTTAAACCATGATCTTTCCTAAAATTCCCTTATTATATATCCTTTGGCCATGATTTTTTTTCAAATTCCCTTACTATAACCTTGAACCAAGAATTTCTTCAAATTCTCTAACTATAGCCCTAAGTTATGATTTTTGTCAAAAGTCAGTTACTATAGATTTCAGCCTTTATTTTCTTTGTAATTCTCTTACCATAGCCTTTTTCCGTGAATTTTTTTTAAATTCCCTTACTACAGCAGTCAACGATAGTTTTCATAAAATTCTATTTCTATTGCATTCCGCCATGATTTTTCCTCAAATTCCCTTACTATAGGGTTCAGTTTTTTTTTTTCTTAAAATTCCCTTTACTATACCCTTCAGATCTAATTTTTCTTAAAATACACCTAATAAAGCCTTCAACAATGTTTTTTCTTTAAATTGTCTTACTAGAGCTTTTTTATCCATGATTTTTCTTAAAATTCCCATACAATAGCATTCAACCATATGTTTTCTTAAAATTCCCTTACTATAGCCATGTGCCAAAAATTTCTTCAAATTCTCTTACAATAACAATTAGTCAAACATTTTATCAAAATTCCCATACAACAGCCTTCAACCTTGATTTCTATTCAAATTCCTTTCTATTGTCTTTTGCCATTATTTTTTTTGTTAAAACTCCCTTACTATAGTCTAGAACAAATGTTTTCTTTAAATTCACTTACTATTGCATTCAACCATGATTATACTTCAATTATTATTTTTCATAAAATTCTACTTGTAAAGCTTTCAGCTCCTATTTTTCTTAATATGGTCTTACTAAAACAATCAGCCATAATTTTCTTTTATGTCCATCACAATAACCTTGAACCATAGTTTTTCATAAATTCCCTTACTAAAGCTTCAGCCATGATTTCAATTCAAATTTCCTACCTATAGCAATGTACACTGAATTTCTACAATTCTCTTACTATATCCTTTAGTCATAAATTTGGTCAAAAGTCCCGTAGCGTTCAACCGTTATTTTTCTCGAGATTTTGTAGCAAAAGCCTTTTTCCATCATTTTTGAAAAACTTTCCTTAAAATAGCCTTGAACAATTGTTTTTTTCAAATTCTATTTCTATTGCCATCAGCCGTTATTTTTCTTAACATTTCCTTGCTTTAACATTCAGTTTTGATTTTTCATAACATTCCCATACGATAGCCTTCAACTTTTATTTTACTTAAAATTCTCTTTCAGCAAGCATCAGCCATGTTTTTTTATTTAAAAACCCTTATTGTAGCCATAACCCATGATTTTTCTTAAACTTCTTTTCCAATAGCCTTCAATCATTATTTTTTCTCAAACACCCTTACTAAAGCATTGCCCCACTAATTTATCCAAATTCTCTTACTATAGCCTTCTGTCATTTTATTGTCAAAATTCCCTTACTATAGCTTCAACTATGGTTTCTCTTTAAATTTCTTACTATAGCAATTATCCATGATTTTCGTAAACGTTCTTTACTATAGCCTTGAACCACCATTTTCTTCAAATTCTCATACTGTAGCTTCATGCCATGATTTTACTTCAAATACCCTTACTATAGCCTTCAATTAAGATTTTTAATATAATTAACTCACTATAGATTTCATCTCTAATTTTATAGAAATTCTCTTACTAAAACCTTCGACCTTTATTTTCTTCAAATTCCATTACTATAGCCTTAAAATATGAGTTTTCCAAAAATTCCATAGTTGATATTTTCTTTAAATTCCTTTACTTCAGATTTAAACCATGATCTTGCCCAAAATTCCCTTATTATATAGCCTGCAGCCATGATTTTTTTTCAAATTCCCTAACTATAGCCTTGCTCGACCAATTTCTTCAAAATCACTTACTATAGCCATTGGTCATAATTTTTGTCAAAAGTCAGTTACTATAGATATCAACCTTTATTTTCCTTCTAATTCTCTTACTATAGCCTTTTTCCATGATTTTTTTTAAAATTCCCTTACTACAGCATTCAACCATAGTTTTCATAAAATTATATTTCTAGTGCCTTCTGCCATGATCTTCAAATTTTCTTACTATAGTGTTCAGTTTTGATTTTTCTTAAAATTTCCTTACTATACCTTTCAACTCTAATTTCTCTTAAAATACGCTTAATAAAACCTTCAACAATGTTTTTTCTTCAAAATTTGTTACAAGAGCTTTAAGCCATGATTTTTCTTAAAATTCCCTTACAATTGCATTAAACCATATGTTTTCTTAAAATTCCTTTACTATAGCCTTGTACCAAAAATTTCTTCAAATTCTCTAACAATAAAAACTAGTCAAAATTTTATCAAAATTCCCTTACAATAGTCTCGACCATGTTTCTCTTCAAATTCCTTTATATAGCCTTTAGCCATTATTTTTTGTAATATTCCCTTACTATTGCCTCGAACAAAAGTTTTCTTTTAACTCACTTACTGTTGCCTTCTACTCTAATTTTTGTAAAAATTCTCTTAGTAAAATTTTCTGCCATAATTGTCTTTAATATCCATCACTATAGCCTGAAACCATAATTTTTCTTAAATTCCCTTACTATTGCGTTCAGCTATGATTATTCTTCAAATTCTCTAACTATGGCCTTGTACTATGAATTTCTTCAATTTCTCTTACTGTATCCTTTAGTGATATTTTTCGTAAAAATTTCCTTAGTGTTCAACCATTATTTTTCTTTAGTTTCTCTTACTATTGCCTTTTTCCATGACATTTGAAAAACTTCCATTAAAATAGCCTTGAACTATTGTTTTTTTCCATTCTATTACTATAGACTTCTTCCTTTATGTTTCTTAACATTCCCTTGCTTTAACATTCAGTTTTAATTTTTCCAAAAATTCTCTTACTGTTGCCTTAAACTTTTCTTTTTCTTAAAATTCTCTTACTACAAGCATCTGCCATGTTTTTTTATTTAAAAACCCTTACTGTAGCCATAACCCATGATTTTCTTAAACTTCTTTTCCAATAGCCATTAATCATTATTTTACCTCAAATACCCTTACTAAAGCCTTGTCCCACTAATTTATCCAAATTCTCTTACAATAGCCTTCTGTCATTTTATTGTCAAAATTCCCTTACTACAGCATTCAACCATAGTTTACATTAAATTCTATTTCTATTGCCTTCTGCCATAATTTTTCTTCAAATTCCCTTACTATAGTGTTCAGTTTTGTTTTTTCTTAAAATTACCTTACTATACCTTTCAGCTCTAATTTCTCTTAAAATACACTTAATAAAACCTTCAACAACGGTTTTTCTTCAAAATTTGTTACAAGAGGTTGAAGCCATGATTTTTCTTAAAATTCCCTTACAATAGATATATACCATATGTTTTCTTAAAATTTCTATTACTATAGCCTAGTTCCAAAACTTTCTTCAAATTCTCTTACAATAAAAATTAGTCAAAAATTTTATCAAAATTCCCTTACAATAGCCTTCAACCATGATTTTTCTTCAAATTCCTTTAAATAGCCTTTAGCCATTATTTTGTGTAAAATTCCTTCACTATTGCCACGAATAATAGTTTTGTTTAAACTCACTTACTGTAGCCTTCAACCATGACTTTACTTCAATTGTGATGTTTCTTGAAATTCCTTTAAGAAAGCCTTCAACTCTAATTTTTGTAAAAATTCTCTTACTAAAACATTCAGCCATAATTGTCTTTAATATCCATCACTATAGCCTGAAACCATAATTTTTCTTAAATTCCCGTACTATAGCCTTCAGCCATGATTATTCTTCAAATTCTCTAACTATAGCCTTGTACCATGAATTTCTTCAAATTCTCTTACTATATCCTTTAGTGATATTTTTCGCTTCAAATTCCCTTTGTGTTCAACCATTATTTTTCTTTAGTTTCTCTTACTAAAGCCTTTTTCCATGATATTTGAAAAACTTCCCTTAAAATAGCCTTGAACTATTGTTTTTTTCCATTCTATTAGTATAGCCTTCAGCCATTATTTTTCCTAACATTCCCTTGCTTTAACATGCAGTTTTGATTATTGATAAAATTCTCTTACTATAGCCTTAAACTTTTATTTTCCTTAAAATTCTCTTACTACAAGCATCGGCCATGTTTTTTTATTTAAAAACCCTTACTGTAGCCATAATCCATGATTTATCTTAAACTTATTTTCAAATAGCCATTAATCATTATTTTTCCTCAAATACCCTTATTAAAGCCTTGTCTCACTAATTTATCCAAATTCTCTTACTATAGCCTTGATACACTTTATTGTCAAAATTCCCTGAATAAAGCCTTAAACCTTGGTTTCTATTCCAATTCTTTACTATAGCCTTTATCCATTATTTTTGTTAAATGTTCTTTACTATAGCCTTGAACCACCATTTTCTTCAAATTCTCATACTATAGCTTTAAGCCATTATTTTACTTCAAATACCCGTACTATAGCCTTCAATTAAGATTTTTAATATAATTCACTCGCTATAGATTTCATCTCTGATTTTCTAAAAATTCTCTTACTTAAACGTTCAACATTTATTTTCCTAAAATTTCATTACTATAGCATTAAACCTTGAGTTTTACTAAAATTCCATACCCGATATTTTCTTTAAATTCCCATACTTTAGCTTTAAACCATGATCTTTCCTAAAATTCCCTTATTTAATAGCCTTCGGCCTTGGTTTTTTTTCAAATTCCCTAACTATAGCCTTGAACCAAGAATTTCTTCAAATTCTCTAACTATAGCCTTATAGTCATAATTTTTGTCAAAAGTCAGTTACTATAGATATGAACCTTTATTTTCCTTCTAATTCTCTTACTATAGCCTTTTTTTCGTCATTTTATTTAAAATTCCCTTACTACAGCATTCAACCATAGTTTTCATAAAATTCTATTTCTATTGCGTTCTGCCATGATTTTTTCTTCAAATTCCCTTACAATATGTTCTGTTTTGATTTTTTCTTAAAATTCCCTTACTATACCTTTCAGCTCTAATTTCTCTTAAAAACACTTAATAAAATCTTCTACAATGTTTTTTTTTCTTCAAAATTTGTTACAAGAGCTTTAAGCCATGATTTTTCTTAAAATTCCCATACAATAGCATTAAACCATATGTTTTCTTAAAATTCCTTTACTATAGCCTTGTACCAATTTTTTTTTCAAATTCTCTTACATTAAATATTAGGCAAAAATTTTATCAAAATTCCCATACAATAGCCTTCAACCAAGATTTCACTTCAAATTTGTTTATATAGCCTTTAGCCATTATTTTTTGTAAAATTCCTTAACTATTGTCTCAAACAAAATTTTGTTTAAACTCACTTACTGTAGCCTTCAACCATGATTTTACAACAATTGTTATGTTTCTTGAAATTCCCTTAATAAAGGCTTCAACTCTAATTTTTGTAAAAATTCTCTTAGTAAAACATTCAGCCATAATTGTCTTTAATATCCTTCACTATTGCCTGAAACCATAATTTTTCTTAAATTCTCTTACTATAGCCTTCAGCCATGATTATTCTTCAAATTCTCTAACTATAGCCTTGTACCATGAATTTCTTCAAATTCTCTTACTATATCCTTTAGTGATATTTTTAGGTGAAAATTCCCTCTGTGTTCAACCATTATTTTTCTTTAGTTTCTCTTACTAAAGCCTTTTTCAATGATATTTGAAAAACTTCCCTTAAAATAGCCTTGAACTATTGTTTTTTTCCATTCTATTAGTATAGCCTTCAGCCATTATTGTTCATAACATTCCCCTGCGTTAACATTCAGTTTTGATTTTTGATAAAATTCTCTTACTACTGCCTTAGACTTTTATTTTCCTTAAAATTCTCTTACTACAAGCATCGGCCATGTTTTTTTATTTAAAAACCCTTACTGTGGCCATAACCCATGATTTTTCTTAAACTTATTTTCCAATAGCCATTAATCATTATTTTTCCTCAAATACCCTTACCAAAGCCTTGTCCCACTAATTTATCCAAATTCTCTTACTATAGCCTTCATACACTTTATTGTCAAAATTCCCTTACTAGAGCCTTATACCTTGGTTTCTATTCCAATTCTTTACTATAGCCTTTTTCCATTATTTTTGTTAAATGTTCTTTATTGTAGCCTTGAGCGACCATTTTCTTCAAATTCTCATACTATAGCTTTAAGCCATGATTTTACTTCAAATACCCATTACTATAGCCTTCAATTAAGTTTTTTAATATAATTCACTTTCGATACAGATTTTATCTCTGATTTTCAAAAAATTCTCTTACTTAAACGTTCAACATTTATTTTCCTAAAATTTCATTACTATAGCATTAAACCTTGAGTTTTCCTAAAATTCCATACCGATATTTTCTTTAAATTCCCATACTTTAGCTTTAAACCATGATCTTTCCTAAAATTCCCTTATTTAATAGCCTTCGGCCATGGTTTTTTTTCAAATTCCCTAACTATAGACTTGAACCAAGAATTTCTTCTAATTCTCTAACTATAGCCCTTAGTCATAATTTTTGTCAAAAGTCAGTTACTATAGATATGAACCTTTATTTTCCCTCTAATTCTCTTACTATAGCCTTTTTTCGTGATTTTATTTAAAATTCCCTTACTACAACATTCAACCATAGTTTTCATAAAATTCTATTTCTATTGCGTTCTGCCATGATTTTTCTTCAAATTCCCTTACAATATGTTCAGTTTTGATTTTTCTTAAAATTCCCTTACTATACCTTTCAGCTCTAATTTCTCTTAAAAAACACTTAATAAAATCTTCTACAATGTTTTTTCTTCAAAATTTGTTACAAGAGCTTTAAGCCATGATTTTTCTTAAAATTCCCATACAATAGCATTAAACCATATGTTTTCTTAAAATTCCTTTACTATAGCCTTGTACCAATTTTTTTTCAAATTCTCTTACATTAAATATTAGGCAAAAATTTTATCAAAATTCCCATACAATAGCCTTCAACCCAGATTTCACTTCAAATTTGTTTATATAGCCTTTAGCCATTATTTTTTGTAAAATTCCTTAACTATTGTCTCAAACAAAATTTTGCTTAAACTGACTTACTGTAGCCTTCAACCATGTTTTTACAACAATTGTTATGTTTCTTGAAATTCCCTTAATAAAGGCTTCAACTCTAATTTTTGTAAAAATTCTCTTAGTAAAACATTCAGCCATAATTGTCTTTAATATCCTTCACTATAGCCTGAAACCATAATTTTTCTTAAATTCTCTTACTATAGCCTTCAGCCATGATTATTCTTCAAATTCTCTAACTATAGCCTTGTACCATGAATTTCTTCAAATTCTCTTACTATATCCTTTAGTGATATTTTTCGTGTAAATTCCCTCTGTGTTCAACCATTATTTTTCTTTAGTTTCTCTTACTAAAGCCTTTTTCAATGATATTTGAAAAACTTCCCTTAAAATAGCCTTGAACTATTGTTTTTTCCATTCTATTAGTATAGCCTTCAGCCATTATTGTTCATAACATTCCCCTGCCTTAACATTCAGTTTTGATTTTTGATAAAATTCTCTTACTATTGCCTTAGACTTTTATTTTCCTTAAAATTCTCTTACTACAAGCATCGGCATTGTTTTTTTTATTTAAAACCCTTACTGTAGCCATAATCCATGATTTATCTTAAACTTATTTTCAAATAGCCATTAATCATTATTTTTCCTCAAATACCCTTATTAAAGCCTTGTCTCACTAATTTATCCAAATTCTCTTACTATAGCCTTCATACACTTTATTGTCAAAATTCCCTGAATAAAGCCTTAAACCTTGGTTTCTATTCCAATTCTTTACTATAGCCTTTATCCATTATTTTTGTTAAATGTTCTTTACTATAGCCTTGAACCACCATTTTCTTCAAATTCTCATACTATAGGTTTAAGCTATAATTTTACTTCAAATACCGTACTATAGCCTTCAATTAAGATTTTTTAATATAATTCACTTTCGCTATAGATTTCATCTCTGATTTTCTAAAATTCTCTTACTTAAACGTTCAACATTTATTTTCCTAAAATTTCATTACTATAGCATTAAACCTTGAGTTTTACTAAAATTCCATACCGATATTTTCTTTAAATTCCCATACTTTAGCTTTAAACCATGATCTTTCCTAAAATTCCCTTATTTAATAGCCTTCGCCATGGTTTTTTTTTCAAATTCCTAACTATAGCCTTGAACCAAGAATTTCTTCAAATTCTCTAACTATAGCCCTTAGTCATAATTTTTGTCAAAAGTCAGTTACTATAGATATGAACCTTTATTTTCCTTCTAATTCTCTTACTATAGCTTTTTTTTAGGTGATTTTATTTAAAATTCCCTTACTACAGCATTCAACCATAGTTTTCATAAAATTCTATTTCTATTGCGTTCTGCCATGATTTTTCTTCAAATTCCCTTACAATATGTTCAGTTTTGATTTTTCTTCAAATTCCCTTACTATACCTTTCAGCTCTAATTTCTCTTAAAAACACTTAATAAAATCTTCTACAATGTTTTTCTTCAAAATTTGTTACAAGAGCTTTTTAAGCCATGATTTTTCTTAAAATTCCCATTCAATAGCATTAAACCATATGTTTTCTTAAAATTCCTTTACTATAGCCTTGTACCAATTTTTTTTTTTTTTCAAATTCTCTTACATTAAATATTAGGCAAAAATTTTATCAAAATTCCCATACAATAGCCTTCAACCAAGATTTCACTTCAAATTTGTTTATATAGCCTTTAGCCATTATTTTTTGTAAAATTCCTTAACTATTGCCTCAAACAAAATTTTGTTTAAACTCACTTACTGTAGCCTTGAACCATGATTTTACTTCAATTGTTATGTTTCTTGAAATTCCCTTAATAAAGCCTTCAACTATAATTTTTGTAAAAATTCTCTTAGTAAAACATTCAGCCATATTTGTCTTTAATATCCATCACTATAGCCTGAAACCATAATTTTTTTTAAATTCTCTTACTATAGCCTTCAGCCATGATTATTCTTCAAATTCTCTAACTATAGCCTTGTACCATGAATTTCTTCAAATTCTCTTACTATATCCTTTAGTGATATTTTTAGGTGAAAATTCCTCTGTGTTCAACCATTATTTTTCTTTAGTTTCTCTTACTAAAGCCTTTTTGAATGATATTTGAAAAACTTCCCTTAAAATAGCCTTGAACTATTGTTTTTTTCCATTCTATTAGTATAGCCTTCAGCCATTATTGTTCATAACATTCCCTGCGTTAACATTCAGTTTTGATTTTTGATAAAATTCTCTTACTATTGCCTTAGAGTTTTATTTTCCTTAAAATTCTCTTACTACAAGCATCGGCCATGTTTTTTTATTTAAAAACCCTTACTGTGGCCATAACCCATGATTTTTCTTAAACTTATTTTCCAATAGCCATTAATCATTATTTTTCCTCAAATACCCTTACCAAAGCCTTGTCCCACTAATTTATCCAAATTCTCTTACTATAGCCTTCATACACTTTATTGTCAAAATTCCCTTACTAGAGCCTTATACCTTGGTTTCTATTCCAATTCTTTACTATAGCCTTTATCCATTATTTTTGTTAAATGTTCTTTATTGTAGCCTCGAACGACCATTTTCTTCAAATTCTCATACTATAGCTTTAAGCCATGATTTTACTTCAAATACCCGTACTATAGCCTTCAATTAAGTTTTTTAATATAATTCACTCGATACAGATTTTATCTCTGATTTTCAAAAAATTCTCTTACTTAAACGTTCAACATTTATTTTCCTAAAATTTCATTACTATAGCATTAAACCTTGAGTTTTCCTAAAATTCCATACCCGATATTTTCTTTAAATTCCCATACTTTAGCTTTAAACCATGATCTTTCCTAAAATTCCCTTATTTAATAGCCTTCGGCCATGGTTTTTTTTCAAATTCCCTAACTATAGCCTTGAACCAAGAATTTCTTCAAATATTCTAACTATAGCCCTTAGTCATAATTTTTGTCAAAAGTCAGTTACTATAGATATGAACCTTTATTTTCCCTCTAATTCTCTTACTATAGCCTTTTTTCGTGATTTTATTTAAAATTCCCTTACTACAACATTCAACCATAGTTTTCATAAAATTCTATTTCTATTGCGTTCTGCCATGATTTTTCTTCAAATGCCCTTACAATATGTTCAGTTTTGATTTTTCTTAAAATTCCCTTACTATACCTTTCAGCTCTAATTTCTCTTAAAAAACACTTAATAAAATCTTCTACAATGTTTTTTCTTCAAAATTTGTTACAAGAGCTTTAAGCCATGATTTTTCTTAAAATTCCCATACAATAGCATTAAACCATATGTTTTCTTAAAATTCCTTTACTATAGCCTTGTACCAATTTTTTTTTCAAATTCTCTTACATTAAATATTAGGCAAAAATTTTATCAAAATTCCCATACAATAGCCTTCAACCAAGATTTCACTTCAAATTTGTTTATATAGCCTTTAGCCATTATTTTTTGTAAAATTCCTTAACTATTGTCTCAAACAAAATTTTGCTTAAACTCACTTACTGTAGCCTTCAACCATGATTTTACAACAATTGTTATGTTTCTTGAAATTCCCTTAATAAAGGCTTCAACTCTAATTTTTGTAAAAATTCTCTTAGTAAAACATTCAGCCATATTTGTCTTTAATATCCATCACTATAGCCTGAAACCATAATTTTTCTTAAATTCTCTTACTATAGCCTTCAGCCATGATTATTCTTCAAATTCTCTAACTATAGCCTTGTACCATGAATTTCTTCAAATTCTCTTACTATATCCTTTAGTGATATTTTTTGTGAAAATTCCCTCTGTGGTCAACCATTATTTTTCTTTAGTTTCTCTTACTAAAGCCTTTTTGAATGATATTTGAAAAACTTCCCTTAAAATAGCCTTGAACTATTGTTTTTTTCCATTCTATTAGTATAGCCTTCAGCCATTATTGTTCATAACATTCCCGTGCGTTAACATTCAGTTTTGATTTTTGATAAAATTCTCTTACTATTGCCTTAGACTTTTATTTTCCTTAAAATTCTCTTACTACAAGCATCGGCCATGTTTTTTTTTATTTAAAACCCTTACTGTGGCCATAACCCATGATTTTTCTTAAACTTATTTTCCAATAGCCATTAATCATTATTTTTCCTCAAATACCCTTACCAAAGCCTTGTCCCACTAATTTATCCAAATTCTCTTTCTATAGCCTTCATACACTTTATTGTCTAAATTCCCTTACTAGAGCCTTGTACCTTGGTTTCTATTCCAATTCTTTACTATAGCCTTTATCCATTATTTTTGTTAAATGTTCTTTATTATAGCCTTGAACGACCATTTTCTTCAAATTCTCATACTATAGCTTTAAGCCATGATTTTACTTCAAATACCGTTACTATAGCCTTCAATTAAGTTTTTTTTTTTAATATAATTCTTTCGATACAGATTTTATCTCTGATTTTCAAAAAAATTCTCTTTCTAAAACCTCCAACCTTTATTTTCCAAAAATTCCATCACTATAGCCTTAAACCTTGAGTTTTCCTAAAATTTCATAGCCAATATTTTCTTTAAATTCCCTTACTTTAGCTTTTAAACCATGATCTTCCCTAAAATTCCCTTATTATATAGCCTTGGCCATAATTTTTTCAAATTCCCTAACTATAGCCTTGAACCAAGAATTTCTTCAAATTCTCTAACTGTTGCCCTTATAATTTTTGTCAAAAGTCATTTACTATAGATTTCAACCTTTATTGTCCTTGTAATTATCTTACCATAGGTTTTTTTTTTGTGATTTTTTTTTAAAATTCCCTTACTACCGCATTCAACCATAGTTTTCTTAAAATTCTATTTCTATTGGCTTCTACCATGATTTTTTTCCTCAAATTCCCTTACTATGGTGATCAGTGTTGATTTTTATTAAAATTCCCCTTTTTACCCTTCAGGTCTATTTTTTTTCTTAAAATACACTTAATAAAACCTTCAACGATGTTTTTTTTTTAAATTTGGTACAAGTGCATTAAGCCATGATTTTTCTTAAAATTCCCTTACAATAGCATTCAGCCATATGTTTTCTTAAAATTCCTCTACTATAGCCTTGTACCAAAAATTTCTTCAAATTCTCTTTCAATAAAAATTAGTCAAAAATTTTATCAAAATTCCCTTACAATAATCAACCATGATTTCTCTTCAAATTCCTTAATATAGACTTTAGCCATTATTTTTTGTAAAATTCCTTAACTACTGCCTCAAACAAAAGTTTTCTTTAAACTCACTTCCTGTAGCCTTCAACCATGATTTTACTTCTATTGTGATGTTTCTTGAAATTCCCTTAGTAAAGCCTTCAACTCTGATTTTTGTAAAAATTCTCTTAGTAAAACATTCAGCCATAATTGTCTTCAATATCCATCACTATAGCCTGAAACCATAATTTGTCATAAATTCCCTTACTATAGCCTTCAGCCATGATTATTCTTCAAATTCTCTAACTATAGCCTTGTACCATGAATTTCTTCAAATACTCATATTATATCCTTTAGTGATATTTTTCGTGCAAATTCCCTTAGTGTTGCACCATTATTTTTCTTTAGTTTCTCTTTCTAAAGCCTTTTTCCATGATATTTGACAAACTTCCCTTAAAATAGCCTTGAACTACTATTTTTTTCCATTCTATTATTATAACCTTCAGCCATTAATTTTCCTAACATTCCCTTGCTTTAACATTCAGTTTTGATTTTTCATAAAATTCTCTTACTATAGCCTTAAACTTTTATTTTCCTTAAAATTCTCTTTCTACAAGCATCGACCATGTTTTTTACATTAAAACCCTTACTGTTGACATAACCCATGATTTTTCTTAAACTTCTTTTCCAATAGCCATTAATCATTATTTTTCCTCAAATACCCTTACTAAAGCCTTGTCCCACTAATTTATCCAAATTCTCTTACTATAGCCTTCATACACTTTATTGTGAAAATTCCCTGAATACCTTAAACCTTGGTTTCTATTCCAATTCTTTACTATAGCCTTTATCCATTATTTTTGTTAAATGTTCTTTACTATAGCCTTGAACCACCATTTTCTTCAAATTCTCATACTATAGCTTTAAGCCATTATTTTTCCATTCTACTAGTATAGCCTTCAACCATTATTTTTCCTCACATTCCCTTGCTTTAACATTCAGTTTTGATTTTTGATAAAATTCTCTTACTATAGACTTAAACTTTTATTTTCCATAAAATTATCTTACTACAAGCATCGGCCATGCACTCTGCAGATATCCAATGAGTCGTCGCCGTTCTTCACCGAAATTCGCCGATTCTCCAAGGTCTTTACGCTGCGAATCGGTTTAGCCAAATGAACCTGTGTTGTTGGCAAATTTGAGTATTGGAATCGCCTGACTTGAGTGCTATTTAAAACCCTTACTGTAGCCATAACCCATGATTTTTCTTAAACTTATTTTCCAATAGCCATTAATCATTATTTTTCCTCAAATACCCTTACTAAAGCCTTGTCCCACTAATTTATCCAAATTCTCTTACTATAGCCTTCATACACTTTATTGTCAAAATTCCCTTACTAGAGCCTTATACCTTGGTTTCTATTCCAATTCTTTACTATAGCCTTTATCCATTATTTTTGTTAAATGTTCCTTGAGCGACCATTTTTTTTTCAAATTCTCATACTATAGCTTTAAGCCATGATTTTACTTCAAATACCCGTACTATAGCCTTCAATTAAGTTTTTTAATATAATTCACTTGCTACAGATTTCATCTCTGATTTTCAAAAAATTCTCTTTCTAAAACCTTCAACCTTTATTTTCCTAAAATTCCATTACTATAGCCTTAAACCTTGAGTTTTCCTAAAATTCCATAGCCGATATTTTCTTTAAATTCCCTTACTTTAGCTTTAAACCATGATCTTCCCTAAAATTCCCTTAATTAATAGCCTATGGCCATGATTTTTTTTCAAATTCCCTAACAATAGCCTTGAACCAGGAATTTCTTAAAATTCTCTAACTATAGCCCTTAGTCATAATTTTTGTCAAAAGTTAGTTACTATAGATATCAAACTTTATTTTCCTTCTAATTCTCTTACAATAGCCTTTTTTCGTGATTTTGTTTAAAATTCCTTTACTACTGCATTCAACCACAGTTTTCATAAAATTCTATTTTTATTGCCTTCTGCCATAATTTTTCTTCAAATTCCCTTACAATAGTGTTCAGTTTTGATTTTTCTTAAAATTCCCTTACTATACCTTTCAGCTCTAATTTCTCTTAAAAAACACTTTATAAAATCTTCTACAATGTTTTTTCTTCAAAATTTGTTACAAGAGCTTTAAGCCATGATTTTTCTTAAAATTCCCATACAATAGCATTAAACCATATGTTTTCTTAAAATTCCTTTACTATTGCCTTGTACCCATTTTTTTTTCAAAATCTCTTACATTAAAAATTAGGCAAAAATTTTATCAAAATTCCCATACAATAGCCTTCAACCAAGATTTCACTTCAAATTTGTTTATATAGCCTTTAGCCATTATTTTTTGTAAAATTCCTTAACTATTGCCTCAAACAAAATTTTGTTTAAACTCACTTACTGTAGCCTTCAACCATGATTTTACTTCAATTGTTATGTTTCTTGAAATTCCATTAATAAAGCCTTCAACTATAATTTTTGTAAAAATTCTCTTAGTAAAACATTCAGCCATAATTGTCTTTAATATCCATCACTATAGCCTGAAACCATAATTTTTCTTAAATTCTCTTACTATAGCCTTCAGCCATGATTATTCTTCAAATTCTCTAACTATAGCCTTGTACCATGAATTTCTTCAAATTCTCTTACTATATCCTTTAGTGATATTTTTCGCTTCAAATTCCCTTTGTGTTCAACCATTATTTTTCTTTAGTTTCTCTTACTAAAGCCTTTTTCCATGATATTTGAAAAACTTCCCTTAAAATAGCCTTGAACTATTGTTTTTTTCCATTCTATTAGTATAGCCTTCAGCCATTATTTTTCCTAACATTCCCTTGCTTTAACATTCAGTTTTGATTTTTGATAAAATTCTCTTACTACTGCCTTAGACTTTTATTTTCCTTAAAATTCTCTTACTACAAGCATCGGCCATGTTTTTTTATTTAAAAACCCTTACTGTGGCCATAACCCATGATTTTTCTTAAACTTATTTTCCAATAGCCATTAATCATTATTTTTCCTCAAATACCCTTACCAAAGCCTTGTCCCACTAATTTATCCAAATTCTCTTACTATAGCCTTCATACACTTTATTGTCAAAATTCCCTTACTAGAGCCTTATACCTTGGTTTCTATTCCAATTCTTTACTATAGCCTTTTTCCATTATTTTTGTTAAATGTTCTTTATTGTAGCCTTGAACGACCATTTTCTTCAAATTCTCATACTATAGCTTTAAGCCATGATTTTACTTCAAATACCCGTACTATAGCCTTCAATTAAGTTTTTTAATATAATTCACTCGATACAGATTTTATCTCTGATTTTCAAAAAATTCTCTTACTTAAACGTTCAACATTTATTTTCCTAAAATTTCATTACTATAGCATTAAACCTTGAGTTTTCCTAAAATTCCATACCCGATATTTTCTTTAAATTCCCATACTTTAGCTTTAAACCATGATCTTTCCTAAAATTCCCTTATTTAATAGCCTTCGGCCATGGTTTTTTTTCAAATTCCCTAACTATAGACTTGAACCAAGAATTTCTTCAAATTCTCTAACTATAGCCCTTAGTCATAATTTTTGTCAAAAGTCAGTTACTATAGATATGAACCTTTATTTTCCCTCTAATTCTCTTACTATAGCCTTTTTTCGTGATTTTATTTAAAATTCCCTTACTACAGCATTCAACCATAGTTTTCATAAAATTCTATTTCTATTGCGTTCTGCCATGATTTTTCTTCAAATTCCCTTACAATATGTTCAGTTTTGATTTTTCTTCAAATTCCCTTACTATACCTTTCAGCTCTAATTTCTCTTAAAAAACA
This sequence comes from Aristolochia fimbriata, assembly GCA_019845555.1. Taxonomy (NCBI): domain Eukaryota; kingdom Viridiplantae; phylum Streptophyta; class Magnoliopsida; order Piperales; family Aristolochiaceae; genus Aristolochia; species Aristolochia fimbriata. The sequence goes on along the minus strand of CM034083.1, from coordinate 28,603,535 downwards.
CTTAATAAAATCTTCTACAATGTTTTTTCTTCAAAATTTGTTACAAGAGCTTTAAGCCATGATTTTTCTTAAAATTCCCATACAATAGCATTAAACCATATGTTTTCTTAAAATTCCTTTACTATAGCCTTGTACCAATTTTTTTTTCAAATTCTCTTACATTAAATATTAGGCAAAAATTTTATCAAAATTCCCATACAATAGCCTTCAACCCAGATTTCACTTCAAATTTGTTTATATAGCCTTTAGCCATTATTTTTTGTAAAATTCCTTAACTATTGTCTCAAACAAAATTTTGCTTAAACTGACTTACTGTAGCCTTCAACCATGTTTTTACAACAATTGTTATGTTTCTTGAAATTCCCTTAATAAAGGCTTCAACTCTAATTTTTGTAAAAATTCTCTTAGTAAAACATTCAGCCATAATTGTCTTTAATATCCTTCACTATAGCCTGAAACCATAATTTTTCTTAAATTCTCTTACTATAGCCTTCAGCCATGATTATTCTTCAAATTCTCTAACTATAGCCTTGTACCATGAATTTCTTCAAATTCTCTTACTATATCCTTTAGTGATATTTTTCGTGTAAATTCCCTCTGTGTTCAACCATTATTTTTTCTTTAGTTTCTCTTACTAAAGCCTTTTTTTCAATGATATTTGAAAAACTTCCCTTAAAATAGCCTTGAACTATTGTTTTTCCATTCTATTAGTATAGCCTTCAGCCATTATTGTTCATAACATTCCCCTGCCTTAACATTCAGTTTTGATTTTTGATAAAATTCTCTTACTATTGCCTTAGACTTTTATTTTCCTTAAAATTCTCTTACTACAAGCATCGGCCATGTTTTTTTATTTAAAAACCCTTACTGTAGCCATAATCCATGATTTATCTTAAACTTATTTTCAAATAGCCATTAATCATTATTTTTCCTCAAATACCCTTATTAAAGCCTTGTCTCACTAATTTATCCAAATTCTCTTACTATAGCCTTCATACACTTTATTGTCAAAATTCCCTGAATAAAGCCTTAAACCTTGGTTTCTATTCCAATTCTTTACTATAGCCTTTATCCATTATTTTTGTTAAATGTTCTTTACTATAGCCTTGAACCACCATTTTCTTCAAATTCTCATACTATAGGTTTAAGCTATAATTTTACTTCAAATACCCGTACTATAGCCTTCAATTAAGATTTTTAATATAATTCACTCGCTATAGATTTCATCTCTGATTTTCTAAAAATTCTCTTACTTAAACGTTCAACATTTATTTTCCTAAAATTTCATTACTATAGCATTAAACCTTGAGTTTTACTAAAATTCCATACCCGATATTTTCTTTAAATTCCCATACTTTAGCTTTAAACCATGATCTTTCCTAAAATTCCCTTATTTAATAGCCTTCGGCCATGGTTTTTTTTCAAATTCCCTAACTATAGCCTTGAACCAAGAATTTCTTCAAATTCTCTAACTATAGCCCTTAGTCATAATTTTTGTCAAAAGTCAGTTACTATAGATATGAACCTTTATTTTCCTTCTAATTCTCTTACTATAGCCTTTTTTCGTGATTTTATTTAAAATTCCCTTACTACAGCATTCAACCATAGTTTTCATAAAATTCTATTTCTATTGCGTTCTGCCATGATTTTTCTTCAAATTCCCTTACAATATGTTCAGTTTTGATTTTTCTTAAAATTCCCTTACTATACCTTTCAGCTCTAATTTCTCTTAAAAAACACTTAATAAAATCTTCTACAATGTTTTTTCTTCAAAATTTGTTACAAGAGCTTTAAGCCATGATTTTTCTTAAAATTCCCATTCAATAGCATTAAACCATATGTTTTCTTAAAATTCCTTTACTATAGCCTTGTACCAATTTTTTTTTCAAATTCTCTTACATTAAATATTAGGCAAAAATTTTATCAAAATTCCCATACAATAGCCTTCAACCAAGATTTCACTTCAAATTTGTTTATATAGCCTTTAGCCATTATTTTTTGTAAAATTCCTTAACTATTGCCTCAAACAAAATTTTGTTTAAACTCACTTACTGTAGCCTTGAACCATGATTTTACTTCAATTGTTATGTTTCTTGAAATTCCCTTAATAAAGCCTTCAACTATAATTTTTGTAAAAATTCTCTTAGTAAAACATTCAGCCATATTTGTCTTTAATATCCATCACTATAGCCTGAAACCATAATTTTTCTTAAATTCTCTTACTATAGCCTTCAGCCATGATTATTCTTCAAATTCTCTAACTATAGCCTTGTACCATGAATTTCTTCAAATTCTCTTACTATATCCTTTAGTGATATTTTTTTCGTGAAAATTCCCTCTGTGTTCAACCATTATTTTTCTTTAGTTTCTCTTACTAAAGCCTTTTTTTTGAATGATATTTGAAAAACTTCCCTTAAAATAGCCTTGAACTATTGTTTTTTTCCATTCTATTAGTATAGCCTTCAGCCATTATTGTTCATAACATTCCCCTGCGTTAACATTCAGTTTTGATTTTTGATAAAATTCTCTTACTATTGCCTTAGAGTTTTATTTTCCTTAAAATTCTCTTACTACAAGCATCGGCCATGTTTTTTATTTAAAAACCCTTACTGTGGCCATAACCCATGATTTTTTCTTAAACTTATTTTCCAATAGCCATTAATCATTATTTTTTTCCTCAAATACCCTTACCAAAGCCTTGTCCCACTAATTTATCCAAATTCTCTTACTATAGCCTTCATACACTTTATTGTCAAAATTCCCTTACTAGAGCCTTAAACCTTGGTTTCTATTCCAATTCTTTACTATAGCCTTTATCCATTATTTTTGTTAAATGTTCTTTATTGTAGCCTCGAACGACCATTTTCTTCAAATTCTCATACTATAGCTTTAAGCCATGATTTTACTTCAAATACCCGTACTATAGCCTTCAATTAAGTTTTTTAATATAATTCACTCGATACAGATTTTATCTCTGATTTTCAAAAAAATTCTCTTACTTAAACGTTCAACATTTATTTTCCTAAAATTTCATTACTATAGCATTAAACCTTGAGTTTTCCTAAAATTCCATACCGATATTTTCTTTAAATTCCCATACTTTAGCTTTAAACCATGATCTTTCCTAAAATTCCCTTATTTAATAGCCTTCGGCCATGGTTTTTTTTCAAATTCCCTAACTATAGCCTTGAACCAAGAATTTCTTCAAATATTCTAACTATAGCCCTTAGTCATAATTTTTGTCAAAAGTCAGTTACTATAGATATGAACCTTTATTTTCCCTCTAATTCTCTTACTATAGCCTTTTTTCGTGATTTTATTTAAAATTCCCTTACTACAGCATTCAACCATAGTTTTCATAAAATTCTATTTCTATTGCGTTCTGCCATGATTTTTCTTCAAATTCCCTTACAATATGTTCAGTTTTGATTTTTCTTAAAATTCCCTTACTATACCTTTCAGCTCTAATTTCTCTTAAAAAACACTTAATAAAATCTTCTACAATGTTTTTTCTACAAAATTTGTTACAAGAGCTTTAAGCCATGATTTTTCTTAAAATTCCCATTCAATAGCATTAAACCATATGTTTTCTTAAAATTCCTTTACTATAGCCTTGTACCAATTTTTTTTTCAAATTCTCTTACATTAAATATTAGGCAAAAATTTTATCAAAATTCCCATACAATAGCCTTCAACCAAGATTTCACTTCAAATTTGTTTATATAGCCTTTAGCCATTATTTTTTGTAAAATTCCTTAACTATTGCCTCAAACAAAATTTTGTTTAAACTCACTTACTGTAGCCTTCAACCATGATTTTACTTCAATTGTTATGTTTCTTGAAATTCCCTTAATAAAGCCTTCAACTATAATTTTTGTAAAAATTCTCTTAGTAAAACATTCAGCCATATTTGTCTTTAATATCCATCACTATAGCCTGAAACCATAATTTTTCTTAAATTCTCTTACTATAGCCTTCAGCCATGATTATTCTTCAAATTCTCTAACTATAGCCTTGTACCATGAATTTCTTCAAATTCTCTTACTATATCCTTTAGTGATATTTTTCGTGAAAATTCCCTCTGTGTTCAACCATTATTTTTCTTTAGTTTCTCTTACTAAAGCCTTTTTGAATGATATTTGAAAAACTTCCCTTAAAATAGCCTTGAACTATTGTTTTTTTCCATTCTATTAGTATAGCCTTCAGCCATTATTGTTCATAACATTCCCCTGCGTTAACATTCAGTTTTGATTTTTGATAAAATTCTCTTACTATTGCCTTAGACTTTTATTTTCCTTAAAATTCTCTTACTACAAGCATCGGCCATGTTTTTTTATTTAAAAACCCTTACTGTGGCCATAACCCATGATTTTTCTTAAACTTATTTTCCAATAGCCATTAATCATTATTTTTCCTCAAATACCCTTACCAAAGCCTTGTCCCACTAATTTATCCAAATTCTCTTACTATAGCCTTCATACACTTTATTGTCAAAATTCCCTTACTAGAGCCTTAAACCTTGGTTTCTATTCCAATTCTTTACTATAGCCTTTATCCATTATTTTTGTTAAATGTTCTTTATTGTAGCCTCGAAGCGACCATTTTCTTCAAATTCTCATACTATAGCTTTTAAGCCATGATTTTACTTCAAATACCATTACTATAGCCTTCAATTAAGTTTTTTTAATATAATTCACTTTCGATACAGATTTTATCTCTGATTTTCAAAAAAATTCTCTTACTTAAACGTTCAACATTTATTTTCCTAAAATTTCATTACTATAGCATTAAACCTTGAGTTTTCCTAAAATTCCATACCGATATTTTCTTTAAATTCCCATACTTTAGCTTTAAACCATGATCTTTCCTAAAATTCCCTTATTTAATAGCCTTCGCCATGGTTTTTTTCAAATTCCCCTAACTATAGCCTTGAACCAAGAATTTCTTCAAATATTCTAACTATAGCCCTTAGTCATAATTTTTGTCAAAAGTCAGTTACTATAGATATGAACCTTTATTTTCCCTCTAATTCTCTTACTATAGCCTTTTTTCGTGATTTTATTTAAAATTCCCTTACTACAGCATTCAACCATAGTTTTCATAAAATTCTATTTCTATTGCGTTCTGCCATGATTTTTCTTCAAATTCCCTTACAATATGTTCTGTTTTGATTTTTCTTAAAATTCCCTTACTATACCTTTCAGCTCTAATTTCTCTTAAAAAACACTTAATAAAATCTTCTACAATGTTTTTTCTTCAAAATTTGTTACAAGAGCTTTAAGCCATGATTTTTCTTAAAATTCCCATACAATAGCATTAAACCATATGTTTTCTTAAAATTCCTTTACTATAGCCTTGTACCAATTTTTTTTTAAAATTCTCTTACATTAAATATTAGGCAAAAATTTTATCAAAATTCCCATACAATAGCCTTCAACCAAGATTTCACTTCAAATTTGTTTATATAGCCTTTAGCCATTATTTTTTGTAAAATTCCTTAACTATTGTCTCAAACAAAATTTTGCTTAAACTCACTTACTGTAGCCTTCAACCATGATTTTACAACAATTGTTATGTTTCTTGAAATTCCCTTAATAAAGGCTTCAACTCTAATTTTTGTAAAAATTCTCTTAGTAAAACATTCAGCCATATTTGTCTTTAATATCCATCACTATAGCCTGAAACCATAATTTTTCTTAAATTCTCTTACTATAGCCTTCAGCCATGATTATTCTTCAAATTCTCTAACTATAGCCTTGTACCATGAATTTCTTCAAATTCTCTTACTATATCCTTTAGAGATATTTTTTGTGAAACTTCCCTCTGTGGTCAACCATTATTTTTCTTTAGTTTCTCTTACTAAAGCCTTTTTGAATGATATTTGAAAAACTTCCCTTAAAATAGCCTTGAACTATTGTTTTTTTCCATTCTATTAGTATAGCCTTCAGCCATTATTGTTCATAACATTCCCGTGCGTTAACATTCAGTTTTGATTTTTGATAAAATTCTCTTACTATTGCCTTAGACTTTTATTTTCCTTAAAATTCTCTTACTACAAGCATCGGCCATGTTTTTTTATTTAAAAACCCTTACTGTGGCCATAACCCATGATTTTTCTTAAACTTATTTTCCAATAGCCATTAATCATTATTTTTCCTCAAATACCCTTACCAAAGCCTTGTCCCACTAATTTATCCAAATTCTCTTTCTATAGCCTTCATACACTTTATTGTCTAAATTCCCTTACTAGAGCCTTGTACCTTGGTTTCTATTCCAATTCTTTACTATAGCCTTTATCCATTATTTTTGTTAAATGTTCTTTATTATAGCCTTGAACGACCATTTTCTTCAAATTCTCATACTATAGCTTTAAGCCATGATTTTACTTCAAATACCCGTACTATAGCCTTCAATTAAGTTTTTTAATATAATTCACTCGATACAGATTTTATCTCTGATTTTCAAAAAATTCTCTTTCTAAAACCTCCAACCTTTATTTTCCAAAAATTCCATCACTATAGCCTTAAACCTTGAGTTTTCCTAAAATTTCATAGCCAATATTTTCTTTAAATTCCCTTACTTTAGCTTTAAACCATGATCTTCCCTAAAATTCCCTTATTATATAGCCTTCGGCCATAATTTTTTTCCAAATTCCCTAACTATAGCCTTGAACCAAGAATTTCTTCAAATTCTCTAACTGTTGCCCTTATAATTTTTGTCAAAAGTCATTTACTATAGATTTCAACCTTTATTGTCCTTGTAATTATCTTACCATAGGTTTTTTTTGTGATTTTTTTTTAAAATTCCCTTACTACCGCATTCAACCATAGTTTTCTTAAAATTCTATTTCTATTGGCTTCTACCATGATTTTTCCTCAAATTCCCTTACTATGGTGATCAGTGTTGATTTTTATTAAAATTCCCTTACTTTACCCTTCAGGTCTATTTTTTCTTAAAATACACTTAATAAAACCTTCAACGATGTTTTTTCTTTAAAATTTGGTACAAGTGCATTAAGCCATGATTTTTCTTAAAATTCCCTTACAATAGCATTCAGCCATATGTTTTCTTAAAATTCCTCTACTATAGCCTTGTACCAAAAATTTCTTCAAATTCTCTTTCAATAAAAATTAGTCAAAAATTTTATCAAAATTCCCTTACAATAATCAACCATGATTTCTCTTCAAATTCCTTAATATAGACTTTAGCCATTATTTTTTGTAAAATTCCTTAACTACTGCCTCAAACAAAAGTTTTCTTTAAACTCACTTCCTGTAGCCTTCAACCATGATTTTACTTCTATTGTGATGTTTCTTGAAATTCCCTTAGTAAAGCCTTCAACTCTGATTTTTGTAAAAATTCTCTTAGTAAAACATTCAGCCATAATTGTCTTCAATATCCATCACTATAGCCTGAAACCATAATTTGTCATAAATTCCCTTACTATAGCCTTCAGCCATGATTATTCTTCAAATTCTCTAACTATAGCCTTGTACCATGAATTTCTTCAAATACTCATATTATATCCTTTAGTGATATTTTTTCGTGCAAATTCCTTAGTGTTGCACCATTATTTTTCTTTAGTTTCTCTTTCTAAAGCCTTTTTCCATGATATTTGACAAACTTCCCTTAAAATAGCCTTGAACTACTATTTTTTTCCATTCTATTATTATAACCTTCAGCCATTAATTTTCCTAACATTCCCTTGCTTTAACATTCAGTTTTGATTTTTCATAAAATTCTCTTACTATAGCCTTAAACTTTTATTTTCCTTAAAATTCTCTTTCTACAAGCATCGACCATGTTTTTTACTTTAAAACCCTTACTGTTGACATAACCCATGATTTTTCTTAAACTTCTTTTCCAATAGCCATTAATCATTATTTTTCCTCAAATACCCTTACTAAAGCCTTGTCCCACTAATTTATCCAAATTCTCTTACTATAGCCTTCATACACTTTATTGTGAAAATTCCCTGAATATAGCCTTAAACCTTGGTTTCTATTCCAATTCTTTACTATAGCCTTTATCCATTATTTTTGTTAAATGTTCTTTACTATAGCCTTGAACCACCATTTTCTTCAAATTCTCATACTATAGCTTTAAGCCATTATTTTTCCATTCTACTAGTATAGCCTTCAACCATTATTTTTCCTAACATTCCCTTGCTTTAACATTCAGTTTTGATTTTTGATAAAATTCTCTTACTATAGACTTAAACTTTTATTTTCCATAAAATTATCTTACTACAAGCATCGGCCATGCACTCTGCAGATATCCAATGAGTCGTCGCCGTTCTTCACCGAAATTCGCCGATTCTCCAAGGTCTTTACGCTGCGAATCGGTTTAGCCCCGTGAACCTGTGTTAGGCGGCAAATTTGAGTATTGGAATCACCTGACTTGAGTGCTATTTAAAAACCCTTACTGTAGCCATAACCCATGATTTTTCTTAAACTTATTTTCCAATAGCCATTAATCATTATTTTTCCTCAAATACCCTTACTAAAGCCTTGTCCCACTAATTTATCCAAATTCTCTTACTATAGCCTTCATACACTTTATTGTCAAAATTCCCTTATACCTTGGTTTCTATTCCAATTCTTTACTATAGCCTTTATCCATTATTTTTGTTAAATGTTCCTTGAACGACCATTTTTTTCAAATTCTCATACTATAGCTTTAAGCCATGATTTTACTTCAAATACCCGTACTATAGCCTTCAATTAAGTTTTTTAATATAATTCACTTGCTACAGATTTCATCTCTGATTTTCAAAAAATTCTCTTTCTAAAACCTTCAACCTTTATTTTCCTAAAATTCCATTACTATAGCCTTAAACCTTGAGTTTTCCTAAAATTCCATAGCCGATATTTTCTTTAAATTCCCTTACTTTAGCTTTAAACCATGATCTTCCCTAAAATTCCCTTAATTAATTAATAGCCTATGGCCATGATTTTTTTTTCAAATTCCCTAACAATAGCCTTGAACCAGGAATTTCTTAAAATTCTCTAACTATAGCCCTTAGTCATAATTTTTGTCAAAAGTTAGTTACTATAGATATCAAACTTTATTTTCCTTCTAATTCTCTTACAATAGCCTTTTTTCGTGATTTTGTTTAAAATTCCTTTACTACTGCATTCAACCACAGTTTTCATAAAATTCTATTTTTATTGCCTTCTGCCATAATTTTTCTTCAAATTCCCTTACAATAGTGTTCAGTTTTGATTTTTCTTAAAATTCCCTTACTATACCTTTCAGCTCTAATTTCTCTTAAAAAACACTTTATAAAATCTTCTACAATGTTTTTTCTTCAAAATTTGTTACAAGAGCTTTAAGCCATGATTTTTCTTAAAATTCCCATACAATAGCATTAAACCATATGTTTTCTTAAAATTCCTTTACTATTGCCTTGTACCAATTTTTTTTTCAAAATCTCTTACATTAAAAATTAGGCAAAAATTTTATCAAAATTCCCATACAATAGCCTTCAACCAAGATTTCACTTCAAATTTGTTTATATAGCCTTTAGCCATTATTTTTTGTAAAATTCCTTAACTATTGCCTCAAACAAAATTTTGTTTAAACTCACTTACTGTAGCCTTCAACCATGATTTTACTTCAATTGTTATGTTTCTTGAAATTCCATTAATAAAGCCTTCAACTATAATTTTTGTAAAAATTCTCTTAGTAAAACATTCAGCCATAATTGTCTTTAATATCCATCACTATAGCCTGAAACCATAATTTTTTCTTAAATTCTCTTACTATAGCCTTCAGCCATGATTATTCTTCAAATTCTCTAACTATAGCCTTGTACCATGAATTTCTTCAAATTCTCTTACTATATCCTTTAGTGATATTTTTCGCTTCAAATTCCCTTTGTGTTCAACCATTATTTTTCTTTAGTTTCTCTTACTAAAGCCTTTTTCCATGATATTTGAAAAACTTCCCTTAAAATAGCCTTGAACTATTGTTTTTTTCCATTCTATTAGTATAGCCTTCAGCCATTATTTTTCCTAACATTCCCTTGCTTTAACATTCAGTTTTGATTTTTGATAAAATTCTCTTACTACTGCCTTAGACTTTTATTTTCCTTAAAATTCTCTTACTACAAGCATCGGCCATGTTTTTTTTATTTAAAACCCTTACTGTGGCCATAACCCATGATTTTTCTTAAACTTATTTTCCAATAGCCATTAATCATTATTTTTCCTCAAATACCCTTACCAAAGCCTTGTCCCACTAATTTATCCAAATTCTCTTACTATAGCCTTCATACACTTTATTGTCAAAATTCCCTTACTAGAGCCTTATACCTTGGTTTCTATTCCAATTCTTTACTATAGCCTTTTTCCATTATTTTTGTTAAATGTTCTTTATTGTAGCCTTGAACGACCATTTTCTTCAAATTCTCATACTATAGCTTTAAGCCATGATTTTACTTCAAATACCCGTACTATAGCCTTCAATTAAGTTTTTTAATATAATTCACTCGATACAGATTTTATCTCTGATTTTCAAAAAATTCTCTTACTTAAACGTTCAACATTTATTTTCCTAAAATTTCATTACTATAGCATTAAACCTTGAGTTTTCCTAAAATTCCATACCCGATATTTTCTTTAAATTCCCATACTTTAGCTTTTAAACCATGATCTTTCCTAAAATTCCCTTATTTAATAGCCTTGGCCATGGCCATGGTTTTTCAAATTCCCTAACTATAGACTTGAACCAAGAATTTCTTCAAATTCTCTAACTATAGCCCTTAGTCATAATTTTTGTCAAAAGTCAGTTACTATAGATATGAACCTTTATTTTCCCTCTAATTCTCTTACTATAGCCTTTTTTTCGTGATTTTATTTAAAATTCCCTTACTACAGCATTCAACCATAGTTTTCATAAAATTCTATTTCTATTGCGTTCTGCCATGATTTTTCTTCAAATTCCCTTACAATATGTTCAGTTTTGATTTTTTTCTTCAAATTCCCCTTACTATACCTTTCAGCTCTAATTTCTCTTAAAAAACACTTAATAAAATCTTCTACAATGTTTTTTTTCTTCAAAATTTGTTACAAGAGCTTTTAAGCCATGATTTTTCTTAAAATTCCCATACAATAGCATTAAACCATATGTTTTCTTAAAATTCCTTTACTATAGCCTTGTACCAATTTTTTTTTCAAATTCTCTTACATTAAATATTAGGCAAAACTTTTATCAAAATTCCCATACAATAGCCTTCAACCCAGATTTCACTTCAAATTTGTTTATATAGCCTTTAGCCATTATTTTTTGTAAAATTCCTTAACTATTGTCTCAAACAAAATTTTGCTTAAACTGACTTACTGTAGCCTTCAACCATGTTTTTACAACAATTGTTATGTTTCTTGAAATTCCCTTAATAAAGGCTTCAACTCTAATTTTTGTAAAAATTCTCTTAGTAAAACATTCAGCCATAATTGTCTTTAATATCCTTCACTATAGCCTGAAACCATAATTTTTCTTAAATTCTCTTACTATAGCCTTCAGCCATGATTATTCTTCAAATTCTCTAACTATAGCCTTGTACCATGAATTTCTTCAAATTCTCTTACTATATCCTTTAGAGATATTTTTCGTGTAAATTCCCTCTGTGTTCAACCATTATTTTTCTTTAGTTTCTCTTACTAAAGCCTTTTTCAATGATATTTGAAAAACTTCCCTTAAAATAGCCTTGAACTATTGTTTTTTTCCATTCTATTAGTATAGCCTTCAGCCATTATTGTTCATAACATTCCCCTGCCTTAACATTCAGTTTTGATTTTTGATAAAATTCTCTTACTATTGCCTTAGACTTTTATTTTCCTTAAAATTCTCTTACTACAAGCATCGGCCATGTTTTTTTATTTAAAAACCCTTACTGTGGCCATAACCCATGATTTTTCTTAAACTTATTTTCCAATAGCCATTAATCATTATTTTTCCTCAAATACCCTTACCAAAGCCTTGTCCCACTAATTTATCCAAATTCTCTTACTATAGCCTTCATACACTTTATTGTCTAAATTCCCTTACTAGAGCCTTATACCTTGGTTTCTATTCCAATTCTTTACTATAGCCTTTATCCATTATTTTTGTTAAATGTTCTTTATTATAGCCTTGAACGACCATTTTCTTCAAATTCTCATACTATAGCTTTAAGCCATGATTTTACTTCAAATACCCGTACTATAGCCTTCAATTAAGTTTTTTAATATAATTCACTCGATACAGATTTTATCTCTGATTTTCAAAAAATTCTCTTTCTAAAACCTCCAACCTTTATTTTCCAAAAATTCCATCACTATAGCCTTAAACCTTGAGTTTTCCTAAAATTTCATAGCCAATATTTTCTTTAAATTCCCTTACTTTAGCTTTAAACCATGATCTTCCCTAAAATTCCCTTATTATATAGCCTTCGGCCATAATTTTTTTCCAAATTCCCTAACTATAGCCTTGAACCAAGAATTTCTTCAAATTCTCTAACTGTTGCCCTTAAAATTTTTGTCAAAAGTCATTTACTATAGATTTCAACCTTTATTGTCCTTGTAATTATCTTACCATAGGTTTTTTTTGTGATTTTTTTTTAAAATTCCCTTACTACCGCATTCAACCATAGTTTTCTTAAAATTCTATTTCTATTGGCTTCTACCATGATTTTTCCTCAAATTCCCTTACTATGGTGATCAGTGTTGATTTTTATTAAAATTCCCTTACTTTACCCTTCAGGTCTATTTTTTCTTAAAATACACTTAATAAAACCTTCAACGATGTTTTTTCTTTAAAATTTGGTACAAGTGCATTAAGCCATGATTTTTCTTAAAATTCCCTTACAATAGCATTCAGCCATATGTTTTCTTAAAATTCCTCTACTATAGCCTTGTACCAAAAATTTCTTCAAATTCTCTTTCAATAAAAATTAGTCAAAAATTTTAACAAAATTCCCTTACAATAATCAACCATGATTTCTCTTCAAATTCCTTAATATAGCCTTTAGCCATTATTTTTTGTAAAATTCCTTAACTACTGCCTCAAACAAAAGTTTTCTTTAAACTCACTTCCTGTAGCCTTCAACCATGATTTTACTTCTATTGTGATGTTTCTTGAAATTCCCTTAGTAGAGCCTTCAACTCTGATTTTTGTAAAAATTCTCTTAGTAAAACATTCAACCATAATTGTCTTTAATATCCATCACTATAGCCTGAAACCATAATTTGTCATAAATTCCCTTACTATAGGCTTCAGCCATGATTATTCTTCAAATTCTCTAACTATAGCCTTGTACCATGAATTTCTTCAAATACTCATATTATATCCTTTAGTGATATTTTTCGTGCAAATTCCCTTAGTGTTGCACCATTATTTTTCTTTAGTTTCTCTTTCTAAAGCCTTTTTCCATGATATTTGACAAACTTCCCTTAAAATAGCCTTGAACTACTATTTTTTTCCATTCTATTATTATAACCTTCAGCCATTAATTTTCTAACATTCCCTTGCTTTAACATTCAGTTTTGATTTTTCATAAAATTCTCTTACTATAGCCTTAAACTTTTATTTTCCTTAAAATTCTCTTTCTACAAGCATCGACAATGTTTTTTACTTTAAAACCCTTACTGTTGACATAACCCATGATTTTTCTTAAACTTCTTTTCCAATAGCCATTAATCATTATTTTTCCTCAAATACCCTTACTAAAGCCTTGTCCCACTAATTTATCCAAATTCTCTTACTATAGCCTTCATACACTTTATTGTGAAAATTCCCTGAATATAGCCTTAAACCTTGGTTTCTATTCCAATTCTTTACTATAGCCTTTATCCATTATTTTTGTTAAATGTTCTTTACTATAGCCTTGAACCACCATTTTCTTCAAATTCTCATACTATAGCTTTTAAGCCATTATTTTTTTCCATTCTACTAGTATAGCCTTCAACCATTATTTTTCCTAACATTCCCTTGCTTTAACATTCAGTTTTGATTTTTGATAAAATTCTCTTACTATAGACTTAAACTTTTATTTTCCATAAAATTATCTTACTACAAGCATCGGCCATGCACTCTGCAGATATCCAATGAGTCGTCGCCGTTCTTCACCGAAATTCGCCGATTCTCCAAGGTCTTCACGCTGCGAATCGGTTTAGCCCCGTGAACCTATGTTAGGCGGCAAATTTGAGTATTGGAATCGCCTGGCTTGAGTGCTATTTAAAAACCCTTACTGTAGCCATAACCCATGATTTTTCTTAAACTTATTTTCCAATAGCCATTAATCATTATTTTTCCTCAATTACCCTTACTAAAGCCTTGTCCCACTAATTTATCCAAATTCTCTTACTATAGCCTTCATACACTTTATTGTCAAAATTCCCTTACTAGAGCCTTATACCTTGGTTTCTATTCCAATTCTTTACTATAGCCTTTATCCATTATTTTTGTTAAATGTTCCTTGAACGACCATTTTTTCAAATTCTCATACTATAGCTTTAAGCCATGATTTTACTTCAAATACCCGTACTATAGCCTTCAATTAAGTTTTTTAATATAATTCACTCGCTACAGATTTCATCTCTGATTTTCAAAAAATTCTCTTTCTAAAACTTCCAACCTTTATTTTCCTAAAATACCATTACTATAGCCTTAAACCTTGAGTTTTCCTTAAATTCCATAGCCGATATTTTCTTTAAATTCCCTTACTTTAGCTTTAAACCATGATCTTCCCTAAAATTCCCTTAATTAATAGCCTATGGCCATGATTTTTTTTCAAATTCCCTAACAATAGCCTTGAACCAGGAATTTCTTAAAATTCTCTAACTATAGCCCTTAGTCATAATTTTTGTCAAAAGTTAGTTACTATAGATATCAAACTTTATTTTCCTTCTAATTCTCTTACTATAGCCTTTTTTCGTGATTTTGTTTAAAATTCCTTTACTACTGCATTCAACCACAGTTTTCATAAAATTCTATTTTTATTGCCTTCTGCCATAATTTTTCTTCAAATTCCCTAACAATAGTGTTCAGTTTTGATTTTTCTTAAAATTCCCTTACTTTACCTTTCAGCTCTAATTTCTCTTAAAAAACACTTTATAAAATCTTCTACAATGTTTTTTCTTCAAAATTTGTTACAAGAGCTTTTAAGCCATGATTTTTCTTAAAATTCCCATACAATAGCATTAAACCATATGTTTTCTTAAAATTCCTTTACTATTGCCTTGTACCAATTTTTTTTTTTCAAATTCTCTTACATTAAAAATTAGTCAAAATTTTATCAAAATTCCCATACAATAGCCTTCAACCAAGATTTCACTTCAAATTTATTTATATAGCCTTTAGCCATTATTTTTTGTAAAATTCCTTAACTATTGCCTCAAACAAAATTTTGTTTAAACTCACTTACTGTAGCCTTCAACCATGATTTTACTTCAATTGTTATGTTTCTTGAAATTCCCTTAATAAAGCCTTCAACTATAATTTTTGTAAAAATTCTCTTAGTAAAACATTCAGCCATAATTGTCTTTAATATCCATCACTATAGCCTGAAACCATAATTTTTCTTAAATTCTCTTACTATAGCCTTCAGCCTTTATTATTCATCAAATTCTCTAACTATAGCCTTGTACCATGAATTTCTTCAAATTCTCTAACTATATCCTTTAGTGATATTTTTCGTGAAAATTCCCTCTGTGTTCAACAATTATTTTTCTTTAGTTTCTCTTACTAAAGCCTTTTTCAATGATATTTGAAAAACTTCCCTTAAAATAGCCTTGAACTATTGTTTTTTTCCATTCTATTAGTATAGCCTTCAGCCATTATTGTTCATAACATTCCCCTGCGTTAACATTCAGTTTTGATTTTTGATAAAATTCTCTTACTATAGCCTTAGACTTTTATTTTCCTTAAAATTCTCTTACTACAAGCATCGGCCATGTTTTTTTATTTAAAAACCCTTACTGTGGCCATAACCCATGATTTTTCTTAAACTTATTTTCCAATAGCCATTAATCATTATTTTTCCTCAAATACCCTTACCAAAGCCTTGTCCCACTAATTTATCCAAATTCTCTTACTATAGCCTTCATACACTTTATTGTCAAAATTCCCTTACTAGAGCCTTATACCTTGGTTTCTATTCCAATTCTTTACTATAGCCTTTATCCATTATTTTTGTTAAATGTTCTTTATTATAGCCTTGAACGACCATTTTCTTCAAATTCTCATACTATAGCTTTAAGCCATGATTTTACTTCAAATACCCGTACTATAGCCTTCAATTAAGTTTTTTAATATAATTCACTCGCTACAGATTTCATCTCTGATTTTCAAAAAATTCTCTTTCTAAAACTTCCAACCTTTATTTTCCTAAAATACCATTACTATAGCCTTAAACCTTGAGTTTTCCTTAAATTCCATAGCCGATATTTTCTTTAAATTCCCTTACTTTAGCTTTAAACCATGATCTTCCCTAAAATTCCCTTAATTAATAGCCTATGGCCATGATTTTTTTTCAAATTCCCTAACAATAGCCTTGAACCAGGAATTTCTTAAAATTCTCTAACTATAGCCCTTAGTCATAATTTTTGTCAAAAGTTAGTTACTATAGATATCAAACTTTATTTTCCTTCTAATTCTCTTACAATAGCCTTTTTTCGTGATTTTGTTTAAAATTCCTTTACTACTGCATTCAACCACAGTTTTAATAAAATTCTATTTTTATTGCCTTCTGCCATAATTTTTCTTCAAATTCCCTAACAATAGTGTTCAGTTTTGATTTTTCTTAAAATTCCCTTACTATACCTTTCAGCTCTAATTTCTCTTAAAAACACTTTATAAAATCTTCTACAATGTTTTTTTCTTCAAAATTTGCTACAAGAGCTTTAAGCCATGATTTTTCTTAAAATTCCCATACAATAGCATTAAACCATATGTTTTCTTAAAATTCCTTTACTATTGCCTTGTACCAATTTTTTTTTTTTTTCAAATTCTCTTACATTAAAAATTAGTCAAAAATTTTATCAAAATTCCCATACAATAGCCTTCAACCAAGATTTCACTTCAAATTTGTTTATATAGCCTTTAGCCATTATTTTTTGTAAAATTCCTTAACTATTGCTTCAAACAAAATTTTGTTTAAACTCACTTACTGTAGCCTTCAACCATGATTTTACTTCAATTGTTATGTTTCTTGAAATTCCCTTAATAAAGCCTTCAACTATAATTTTTGTAAAAATTCTCTTAGTAAAACATTCAGCCATAATTGTCTTTAATATCCATCACTATAGCCTGAAACCATAATTTTTCTTAAATTCTCTTACTATAGCCTTCAGCCATGATTATTCTTCAAATTCTCTAACTATAGCCTTGTACCATGAATTTCTTCAAATTCTCTAACTATATCCTTTAGTGATATTTTTCGTGAAAATTCCCTCTGTGTTCAACCATTATTTTTCTTTAGTTTCTCTTACTAAAGCCTTTTTCAATGATATTTGAAAAACTTCCCTTAAAATAGCCTTGAACTATTGTTTTTTTCCATTCTATTAGTATAGCCTTCAGCCATTATTGTTCATAACATTCCCCTGCGTTAACATTCAGTTTTGATTTTTGATAAAATTCTCTTACTATAGCCTTAGACTTTTATTTTCCTTAAAATTCTCTTACTACAAGCATCGGCCATGTTTTTTTATTTAAAAACCCTTACTGTGGCCATAACCCATGATTTTTCTTAAACTTATTTTCCAATAGCCATTAATCATTATTTTTCCTCAAATACCCTTACCAAAGCCTTGTCCAACTAATTTATCCAAATTCTCTTACTATAGCCTTTATCCATTATTTTTGTTAAATGTTCTTTATTATAGCCTTGAACGACCATTTTCTTCAAATTCTCATACTATAGCTTTAAGCCATGATTTTACTTCAAATACCCGTGCTATAGCCTTCAATTGAGTTTTTTACTATAATTCACTCGATACAGATTTTATCTCTGATTTTCAAAAAAATCTCTTACTTAGACGTTCAACATTTATTTTCCTAAAATTTCATTACTATAGCATTAAACCTTGAGTTTTCCTAAAATTCCATACCCGATATTTTCTTTAAATTCCCATACTTTAGCTTTAAACCATGATCTTTCCTAAAATTCCCTTATTTAATAGCCTTCGGCCATGGTTTTTTTTCAAATTCCCTAACTATAGCCTTGAACCAAGAATTTCTTTAAATTCTCTAACTATAGCCCTTAGTCATAATTTTTGTCAAAAGTCAGTTACTATAGATATGAACCTTTATTTTCCTTCTAATTCTCTTACTATAGCCTTTTTTCGTGATTTTATTTAAAATTCCCTTACTACAGCATTCAACCATAGTTTTCATAAAATTCTATTTCTATTGCGTTCTGCCATGATTTTTCTTCAAATTCCCTTACAATATGTTCAGTTTTGATTTTTCTTAAAAAATCCCCTACTATACCTTTCAGCTCTAATTTCTCTTAAAAACACTTAATAAAATCTTCTACAATGTTTTTTTTCTTCAAAATTTGTTACAAGAGCTTTAAGCCATGATTTTTCTTAAAATTCCCATACAATAGCATTAAACCATATGTTTTCTTAAAATTCCTTTACTATAGCCTTGTACCAATTTTTTTTTTTTCATATTCTCTTACATTAAATATTAGGCAAAAGTTTATCAAAATTCCCATACAATAGCCTTCAACCAAGATTTCACTTCAAATTTGTTTATATAGCCTTTAGCCATTATTTTTTTGTAAAATTCCTTAACTATTGTCTCAAACAAAATTTTGCTTTAAACTCACTTACTGTAGCCTTCAACCATGATTTTACAACAATTGTTATGTTTCTTGAAATTCCCTTAATAAAGGCTTCAACTCTAATTTTTGTAAAAATTCTCTTAGTAAAACATTCAGCCATAATTGTCTTTAATATCCATCACTATAGCCTGAAACCATAATTTTTCTTAAATTCTCTTACTATAGCCTTCAACCATGATTATTCTTCAAATTCTCTAACTATAGCCTTGTACCATGAATTTCTTCAAATTCTCTTACTATATCCTTTAGTGATATTTTTTGTGAAAATTCCCTCTGTGTTCAACCATTATTTTTCTTTAGTTTCTCTTACTAAAGCCTTTTTGAATGATATTTGAAAAACTTCCCTTAAAATAGCCTTGAACTATTGTTTTTTTCCATTCTCTTAGTATAGCCTTCAGCCATTATTGTTCATAACATTCCCGTGCGTTAACATTCAGTTTTGATTTTTGATAAAATTCTCTTACTATTGCGTTAGACTTTTATTTTCCTTAAAATTCTCTTACTACAAGCATCGGCCATTTTTTTTTTATTTAAAACCCTTACTATGGCCATAACCCATGATTTTTCTTAAACTTATTTTCCAATAGCCATTAATCATTATTTTTCCTCAAATACCCTTACCAAAGCCTTGTCCCACTAATTTATCCAAATTCTCTTACTATAGCCTTCATACACTTTATTGTCAAAATTCCCTTACTAGAGCCTTATACCTTGGTTTCTATTCCAATTCTTTACTATAGCCTTTATCCATTATTTTTTGTTAAATGTTCTTTATTATAGCCTTGAACGACCATTTTCTTCAAATTCTCATACTATAGCTTTAAGCCATGATTTTACTTCAAATACCCGTACTATAGCCTTCAATTAAGTTTTTTAATATAATTCACTCGATACAGATTTTATCTCTGATTTTCAAAAAATTCTCTTTCTAAAACCTCCAACCTTTATTTTCCAAAAATTCCATCACTATGGCCTTAAACCTTGAGTTTTCCTAAAATTTCATAGCCAATATTTTCTTTAAATTCCCTTACTTTAGCTTTAAACCATGATCTTCCCTAAAATTCCCTTATTATATAGCCTTCGGCCATAATTTTTTTCCAAATTCCCTAACTATAGCCTTGAACCAAGAATTTCTTCAAATTCTCTAACTGTTGCCCTTATAATTTTTGTCAAAAGTCAGTTACTATAGATTTCAACCTTTATTGTCCTTGTAATTATCTTACCATAGGTTTTTTTTGTGATTTTTTTTTAAAATTCCCTTACTACCGCATTCAACCATAGTTTTCTTAAAATTCTATTTCTATTGGTTTCTACCATGATTTTTCCTCAAATTCCCTTACTATGGTGATCAGTGTTGATTTTTATTAAAATTCCCTTACTTTACCCTTCAGGTCTATTTTTTCTTAAAATACACTTAATAAAACCTTCAACGATGTATTTTCTTTAAAATTTGGTACAAGTGCATTAAGCCATGATTTTTCTTAAAATTCCCTTACAATAGCATTCAGCCATATGTTTTCTTAAAATTCCTCTACTATAGCCTTGTACCAAAAATTTCTTCAAATTCTCTTTCAATAAAAATTAGTCAAAAATTTTAACAAAATTCCCTTACAATAATCAACCATGATTTCTCTTCAAATTCCTTAATATAGCCTTTAGCCATTATTTTTTGTAAAATTCCTTAACTACTGCCTCAAACAAAAGTTTTCTTTAAACTCACTTCCTGTAGCCTTCAACCATGATTTTACTTCTATTGTGATGTTTCTTGAAATTCCCTTAGTAAAGCCTTCAACTCTGATTTTTGTAAAAATTCTCTTAGTAAAACATTCAGCCATAATTGTCTTTAATATCCATCACTATAGCCTGAAACCATAATTTGTCATAAATTCCCTTACTATAGGCTTCAGCCATGATTATTCTTCAAATTCTCTAACTATAGCCTTGTACCATGAATTTCTTCAAATACTCATATTATATCCTTTAGTGATATTTTTTCGTTGCAAATTCCTTAGTGTTGCACCATTATTTTTCTTTAGTTTCTCTTTCTAAAGCCTTTTTTCCATGATATTTGACAAACTTCCCTTAAAATAGCCTTGAACTACTATGTTTTTCCATTCTATTATTATAACCTTCAGCCATTAATTTTCCTAACATTCCCTTGCTTTTTAACATTCAGTTTTGATTTTTCATAAAATTCTCTTACTATAGCCTTAAACTTTTATTTTCCTTAAAATTCTCTTTCTACAAGCATCGACCATGTTTTTTACTTTAAAACCCTTACTGTTGACATAACCCATGATTTTTCTTAAACTTCTTTTCCAATAGCCATTAATCATTATTTTTCCTCAAATACCCTTTTTACTAAAGCCTTGTCCCACTAATTTATCCAAATTCTCTTACTATAGCCTTCATACACTTTATTGTGAAAATTCCCTGAATATAGCCTTAAACCTTGGTTTCTATTCCAATTCTTTACTATAGCCTTTATCCATTATTTTTGTTAAATGTTCTTTACTATAGCCTTGAACCACCATTTTCTTCAAATTCTCATACTATAGCTTTAAGCCATTATTTTTCCATTCTACTAGTATAGCCTTCAACCATTATTTTTCCTAACATTCCCTTGCTTTAACATTCAGTTTTGATTTTTGATAAAATTCTCTTACTATAGACTTAAACTTTTATTTTCCATAAAATTATCTTACTACAAGCATCGGCCATGCACTCTGCAGATATCCAATGAGTCGTCGCCGTTCTTCACCGAAATTCGCCGATTCTCCAAGGTCTTCACGCTGCGAATCGGTTTAGCCCCGTGAACCTGTGTTAGGCGGCAAATTTGAGTATTGGAATCGCCTGGCTTGAGTGCTATTTAAAAACCCTTACTGTAGCCATAACCCATGATTTTTCTTAAACTTATTTTCCAATAGCCATTAATCATTATTTTTCCTCAAATACCCTTACTAAAGCCTTGTCCCACTAATTTATCCAAATTCTCTTACTATAGCCTTCATACACTTTATTGTCAAAATTCCCTTACTAGAGCCTTATACCTTGGTTTCTATTCCAATTCTTTACTATAGCCTTTATCCATTATTTTTGTTAAATGTTCCTTGAACGACCATTTTTTTCAAATTCTCATACTATAGCTTTAAGCCATGATTTTACTTCAAATACCCGTACTATAGCCTTCAATTAAGTTTTTTAATATAATTCACTCGCTACAGATTTCATCTCTGATTTTCAAAAAATTCTCTTTCTAAAACCTTCAACCTTTATTTTCCTAAAATTCCATTACTATAGCCTTAAACCTTGAGTTTTCCTTAAATTCCATAGCCGATATTTTCTTTAAATTCCCTTACTTTAGCTTTAAACCATGATCTTCCCTAAAATTCCCTTAATTAATAGCCTATGGCCATGATTTTTTTTCAAATTCCCTAACAATAGCCTTGAACCAGGAATTTCTTAAAATTCTCTAACTATAGCCCTTAGTCATAATTTTTGTCAAAAGTTAGTTACTATAGATATCAAACTTTATTTTTCCTTCTAATTCTCTTACAATCTTTTTTTTTCGTGATTTTCGTTTAAAATTCCTTTACTACTGCATTCAACCACAGTTTTCATAAAATTCTATTTTTATTGCCTTCTGCCATAATTTTTCTTCAAATTCCCTAACAATAGTGTTCAGTTTTGATTTTTCTTAAAATTCCCTTACTATACCTTTCAGCTCTAATTTCTCTTAAAAAACACTTTATAAAATCTTCTACAATGTTTTTTCTTCAAAATTTGCTACAAGAGCTTTAAGCCATGATTTTTCTTAAAATTCCCATACAATAGCATTAAACCATATGTTTTCTTAAAATTCCTTTACTATTGCCTTGTACCAATTTTTTTTTCAAATTCTCTTACATTAAAAATTAGTCAAAAATTTTATCAAAATTCCCATACAATAGCCTTCAACCAAGATTTCACTTCAAATTTGTTTATATAGCCTTTAGCCATTATTTTTTGTAAAATTCCTTAACTATTGCTTCAAACAAAATTTTGTTTAAACTCACTTACTGTAGCCTTCAACCATGATTTTACTTCAATTGTTATGTTTCTTGAAATTCCCTTAATAAAGCCTTCAACTATAATTTTTGTAAAAATTCTCTTAGTAAAACATTCAGCCATAATTGTCTTTAATATCCATCACTATAGCCTGAAACCATAATTTTTCTTAAATTCTCTTACTATAGCCTTCAGCCATGATTATTCTTCAAATTCTCTAACTATAGCCTTGTACCATGAATTTCTTCAAATTCTCTAACTATATCCTTTAGTGATATTTTTCGTGAAAATTCCCTCTGTGTTCAACCATTATTTTTCTTTAGTTTCTCTTACTAAAGCCTTTTTCAATGATATTTGAAAAACTTCCCTTAAAATAGCCTTGAACTATTGTTTTTTTCCATTCTATTAGTATAGCCTTCAGCCATTATTGTTCATAACATTCCCCTGCGTTAACATTCAGTTTTGATTTTTGATAAAATTCTCTTACTATAGCCTTAGACTTTTATTTTCCTTAAAATTCTCTTACTACAAGCATCGGCCATGTTTTTTTATTTAAAAACCCTTACTGTGGCCATAACCCATGATTTTTCTTAAACTTATTTTCCAATAGCCATTAATCATTATTTTTCCTCAAATACCCTTACCAAAGCCTTGTCCAACTAATTTATCCAAATTCTCTTACTATAGCCTTTATCCATTATTTTTGTTAAATGTTCTTTATTATAGCCTTGAACGACCATTTTCTTCAAATTCTCATACTATAGCTTTAAGCCATGATTTTACTTCAAATACCCGTGCTATAGCCTTCAATTGAGTTTTTTAATATAATTCACTTTCGATACAGATTTTATCTCTGATTTTCAAAAAAATCTCTTACTTAGACGTTCAACATTTATTTTCCTAAAATTTCATTACTATAGCATTAAACCTTGAGTTTTCCTAAAATTCCATACCGATATTTTCTTTAAATTCCCATACTTTAGCTTTAAACCATGATCTTTCCTAAAATTCCCTTATTTAATAGCCTTCGGCCATGGTTTTTTTTCAAATTCCCTAACTATAGCCTTGAACCAAGAATTTCTTTAAATTCTCTAACTATAGCCCTTAGTCATAATTTTTGTCAAAAGTCAGTTACTATAGATATGAACCTTTATTTTCCTTCTAATTCTCTTACTATAGCCTTTTTTCGTGATTTTATTTAAAATTCCCTTACTACAGCATTCAACCATAGTTTTCATAAAATTCTATTTCTATTGCGTTCTGCCATGATTTTTCTTCAAATTCCTTTACAATATGTTCAGTTTTGATTTTTCTTAAAAATCCCCTACTATACCTTTCAGCTCTAATTTCTCTTAAAAAACACTTAATAAAATCTTCTACAATGTTTTTTCTTCAAAATTTGTTACAAGAGCTTTAAGCCATGATTTTTCTTAAAATTCCCATACAATAGCATTAAACCATATGTTTTCTTAAAATTCCTTTACTATAGCCTTGTACCAATTTTTTTTTCATATTCTCTTACATTAAATATTAGGCAAAAAGTTTATCAAAATTCCCATACAATAGCCTTCAACCAAGATTTCACTTCAAATTTGTTTATATAGCCTTTAGCCATTATTTTTTGTAAAATTCCTTAACTATTGTCTCAAACAAAATTTTGCTTAAACTCACTTACTGTAGCCTTCAACCATGATTTTACAACAATTGTTATGTTTCTTGAAATTCCCTTAATAAAGGCTTCAACTCTAATTTTTGTAAAAATTCTCTTAGTAAAACATTCAGCCATAATTGTCTTTAATATCCATCACTATAGCCTGAAACCATAATTTTTCTTAAATTCTCTTACTATAGCCTTCAGCCATGATTATTCTTCAAATTCTCTAACTATAGCCTTGTACCATGAATTTCTTCAAATTCTCTTACTATATCCTTTAGTGATATTTTTCGTGAAAATTCCCTCTGTGTTCAACCATTATTTTTCTTTAGTTTCTCTTACTAAAGCCTTTTTTTGAATGATATTTGAAAACTTCCCTTAAAATAGCCTTGAACTATTGTTTTTTTCCATTCTCTTAGTATAGCCTTCAGCCATTATTGTTCATAACATTCCCGTGCGTTAACATTCAGTTTTGATTTTTGATAAAATTCTCTTACTATTGCCTTAGACTTTTATTTTCCTTAAAATTCTCTTACTACAAGCATCGGCCATTTTTTTTATTTAAAAACCCTTACTATGGCCATAACCCATGATTTTTCTTAAACTTATTTTCCAATAGCCATTAATCATTATTTTTCCTCAAATACCCTTACCAAAGCCTTGTCCCACTAATTTATCCAAATTCTCTTACTATAGCCTTCATACACTTTATTGTCAAAATTCCCTTACTAGAGCCTTATACCTTGGTTTCTATTCCAATTCTTTACTATAGCCTTTATCCATTATTTTTGTTAAATGTTCTTTATTATAGCCTTGAACGACCATTTTCTTCAAATTCTCATACTATAGCTTTAAGCCATGATTTTACTTCAAATACCCGTACTATAGCCTTCAATTAAGTTTTTTAATATAATTCACTCGATACAGATTTTATCTCTGATTTTCAAAAAATTCTCTTTCTAAAACCTCCAACCTTTATTTTCCAAAATTCCATCACTATGGCCTTAAACCTTGAGTTTTCCTAAAATTTCATAGCCAATATTTTCTTTTAAATTCCCTTTACTTTAGCTTTTAAACCATGATCTTCCCTAAAATTTCTTTTATTATATAGCCTTCGCCATAATTTTTTTTCCAAATTCCCTAACTATAGCCTTGAACCAAGAATTTCTTCAAATTCTCTAACTGTTGCCCTTATAATTTTTGTCAAAAGTCAGTTACTATAGATTTCAACCTTTATTGTCCTTGTAATTATCTTACCATAGGTTTTTTTTGTGATTTTTTTTTTTTTAAAATTCCCTTACTACCGTGATTCAACCATAGTTTTCTTAAAATTCTATTTCTATTGGCTTCTACCATGATTTTTCCTCAAATTCCCTTTACAATGGTGATCAGTGTTGATTTTATTAAAATTCCCTTACTTTTACCCTTCAGGTCTATTTTTTCTTAAAATACACTTAATAAAACCTTCAACGATGTATTTTCTTTAAAATTTGGTACAAGTGCATTAAGCCATGATTTTTCTTAAAATTCCCTTACAATAGCATTCAGCCATATGTTTTCTTAAAATTCCTCTACTATAGCCTTGTACCAAAAATTTCTTCAAATTCTCTTTCAATAAAAATTAGTCAAAAATTTTAACAAAATTCCCTTACAATAATCAACCATGATTTCTCTTCAAATTCCTTAATATAGCCTTTAGCCATTATTTTTTGTAAAATTCCTTAACTACTGCCTCAAACAAAGTTTTCTTTTAAACTCACTTCCTGTAGCATTCAACCATGATTTTACTTCTATTGTGATGTTTCTTGAAATTCCCTTAGTAAAGCCTTCAACTCTGATTTTTGTAAAAATTCTCTTAGTAAAACATTCAGCCATAATTGTCTTTAATATCCATCACTATAGCCTGAAACCATAATTTGTCATAAATTCCCTTACTATAGGCTTCAGCCATGATTATTCTTCAAATTCTCTAACTATAGCCTTGTACCATGAATTTCTTCAAATACTCATATTATATCCTTTAGTGATATTTTTCGTGCAAATTCCCTTAGTGTTGCACCATTATTTTTCTTTAGTTTCTCTTTCTAAAGCCTTTTTCCATGATATTTGACAAACTTCCCTTAAAATAGCCTTGAACTACTATTTTTTTTCCATTCTATTATTATAACCTTCAGCCATTAATTTTCCTAACATTCCCTTGCTTTAACATTCAGTTTTGATTTTTCATAAAATTCTCTTACTATAGCCTTAAACTTTTATTTTCCTTAAAATTCTCTTTCTACAAGCATCGACCATGTTTTTTACTTTAAAACCCTTACTGTTGACATAACCCATGATTTTTCTTAAACTTCTTTTCCAATAGCCATTAATCATTATTTTTCCTCAAATACCCTTACTAAAGCCTTGTCCCACTAATTTATCCAAATTCTCTTACTATAGCCTTCATACACTTTATTGTGAAAATTCCCTGAATATAGCCTTAAACCTTGGTTTCTATTCCAATTCTTTACTATAGCCTTTATCCATTATTTTTTGTTAAATGTTCTTTACTATAGCCTTGAACCACATTTTTTCTTCAAATTCTCATACTATAGCTTTAAGCCATTATTTTTCCATTCTACTAGTATAGCCTTCAACCATTATTTTTCCTAACATTCCCTTGCTTTTAACATTCAGTTTTGATTTTTGATAAAATTCTCTTACTATAGACTTAAACTTTTATTTTCCATAAAATTATCTTACTACAAGCATCGGCCATGCACTCTGCAGATATCCAATGAGTCGTCGCCGTTCTTCACCGAAATTGCCGATTCTCAAGGTCTTCGCATTGCTTGAATCGGTTTAGCCCCGATGAACCTGTGTTAGCGGCAAATTTGAGTATTGAATCGCCTGGTTTGAGTGCTATTTAAAAACCCTTACTGTAGCCATAACCCATGATTTTTCTTAAACTTATTTTCCAATAGCCATTAATCATTATTTTTCCTCAAATACCCTTACTAAAGCCTTGTCCCACTAATTTATCCAAATTCTCTTACTATAGCCTTCATACACTTTATTGTCAAAATTCCCCTTACTAGAGCCTTATACCTTGGTTTCTATTCCAATTCTTTACTATAGCCTTTATCCATTATTTTTGTTAAATGTTCCTTGAACGACCATTTTTTCAAATTCTCATACTATAGCTTTAAGCCATGATTTTACTTCAAATACCCGTACTATAGCCTTCAATTAAGTTTTTTAATATAATTCACTCGCTACAGATTTCATCTCTGATTTTCAAAAATTCTCTTTCTAAAACCTTCAACCTTTATTTTCCTAAAATTCCATTACTATAGCCTTAAACCTTGAGTTTTCCTTAAATTCCATAGCCGATATTTTCTTTAAAATTCCCTTACTTTAGCTTTTAAACCATGATCTTCCCTAAAATTCCCTTAATTAATAGCCTATGGCCATGATTTTTTTTTCAAATTCCCTAACAATAGCCTTGAACCAGGAATTTCTTAAAATTCTCTAACTATAGCCCTTAGTCATAATTTTTGTCAAAAGTTAGTTACTATAGATATCAAACTTTATTTTCCTTCTAATTCTCTTACAATAGCCTTTTTTTCGTGGATTTTCGTTTAAAATTCCTTTACTACTGCATTCAACCACAGTTTTCATAAAATTCTATTTTTATTGCCTTCTGCCATAATTTTTCTTCAAATTCCCTAACAATAGTGTTCAGTTTTGATTTTTCTTAAAATTCCTTTACTATACCTTTTTCAGCTCTAATTTCTCTTAAAAAACACTTTATAAAATCTTCTACAATGTTTTTTCTTCAAAATTTGCTACAAGAGCTTTTAAGCCATGATTTTCTTAAAATTCCCATACAATAGCATTAAACCATA
>CM034083.1:28387756-28575105 GCA_019845555.1 Aristolochia fimbriata | reverse complement strand
ATAGCCTTCATACACTTTATTGTCAAAATTCCCTTACTAGAGCCTTATACCTTGGTTTCTATTCCAATTCTTTACTATAGCCTTTATCCATTATTTTTTGTTAAATGTTCCTTGAGCGACCATTTTTTTCAAATTCTCATACTATAGCTTTAAGCCATGATTTTACTTCAAATACCCATTACTATAGCCTTCAATTAAGTTTTTTTTAATATAATTCACTTTCATTACAGATTTCATCTCTGATTTTCAAAAAATTCTCTTTCTAAAACCTTCAACCTTTATTTTCCTAAAATTCCATTACTATAGCCTTAAACCTTGAGTTTTCCTTAAATTCCATAGCCGATATTTTTTTTTTAAATTCCCTTACTTTAGCTTTAAACCATGATCTTCCCTAAAATTCCCTTAATTAATAGCCTATGGCCATGATTTTTTTCAAATTCCCTAACAATAGCCTTGAACCAGGAATTTCTTAAAATTCTCTAACTATAGCCCTTAGTCATAATTTTTTTGTCAAAAGTTAGTTACTATAGATATCAAACTTTATTTTCCTTCTAATTCTCTTACAATAGCCTTTTTTAGGTGATTTAGTTTTAAAATTCCTTTACTACTGCATTCAACCACAGTTTTCATAAAATTCTATTTTTATTGCCTTCTGCCATAATTTTTCTTCAAATTCCTAACAATAGTGTTCAGTTTTGATTTTTCTTAAAATTCCCTTACTATACCTTTCAGCTCTAATTTCTCTTAAAAAAAAACACTTTATAAAATCTTCTACAATGTTTTTTTCTTCAAAATTTGCTACAAGAGCTTTAAGCCATGATTTTTCTTAAAATTCCCATACAATAGCATTAAACCATATGTTTTCTTAAAATTCCTTTACTATTGCCTTGTACCAATTTTTTTTTTCAAATTCTCTTACATTAAAAATTAGTCAAAATTTTATCAAAATTCCCATACAATAGCCTTCAACCAAGATTTCACTTCAAATTTGTTTATATAGCCTTTAGCCATTATTTTTTGTAAAATTCCTTAACTATTGCCTCAAACAAAATTTTGTTTAAACTCACTTACTGTAGCCTTCAACCATGATTTTACTTCAATTGTTATGTTTCTTGAAATTCCCTTAATAAAGCCTTCAACTATAATTTTTTGTAAAATTCTCTTAGTAAAACATTCAGCCATAATTGTCTTTAATATCCATCACTATAGCCTGAAACCATAATTTTTCTTAAATTCTCTTACTATAGCCTTCAGCCATGATTATTCTTCAAATTCTCTAACTATAGCCTTGTACCATGAATTTCTTCAAATTCTCTAACTATATCCTTTAGTGATATTTTTAGGTGAAAATTCCCTCTGTGTTCAACCATTATTTTTTCTTTAGTTTCTCTTACTAAAGCTTTTTTCAATGATATTTGAAAAACTTCCCTTAAAATAGCCTTGAACTATTGTTTTTCCATTCTATTAGTATAGCCTTCAGCCATTATTGTTCATAACATTCCCCTGCGTTAACATTCAGTTTTGATTTTTGATAAAATTCTCTTACTATAGCCTTAGACTTTTATTTTCCTTAAAATTCTCTTACTACAAGCATCGGCCATGTTTTTTTATTTAAAAACCCTTACTGTGGCCATAACCCATGATTTTTCTTAAACTTATTTTCCAATAGCCATTAATCATTATTTTTCCTCAAATACCCTTACCAAAGCCTTGTCCAACTAATTTATCCAAATTCTCTTACTATAGCCTTTATCCATTATTTTTGTTAAATGTTCTTTATTATAGCCTTGAGCGACCATTTTCTTCAAATTCTCATACTATAGCTTTAAGCCATGATTTTACTTCAAATACCCGTGCTATAGCCTTCAATTAAGTTTTTTTAATATAATTCTTTTCGATACAGATTTTATCTCTGATTTTCAAAAAATCTCTTACTTAGACGTTCAACATTTATTTTCCTAAAATTTCATTACTATAGCATTAAACCTTGAGTTTTCCTAAAATTCCATACCGATATTTTCTTTTTAAATTCCCATACTTTAGCTTTAAACCATGATCTTTCCTAAAATTCCCTTATTTAATAGCCTTAGGCCATGGTTTTTTTTCAAATTCCCTAACTATAGCCTTGAACCAAGAATTTCTTTAAATTCTCTAACTATAGCCCTTAGTCATAATTTTTGTCAAAAGTCAGTTACTATAGATATGAACCTTTATTTTCCTTCTAATTCTCTTACTATAGCCTTTTTTCGTGATTTTATTTAAAATTCCCTTACTACAGCATTCAACCATAGTTTTCATAAAATTCTATTTCTATTGCGTTCTGCCATGATTTTTCTTCAAATTCCCTTACAATATGTTCAGTTTTGATTTTTCTTAAAATTCCCCTACTATACCTTTCAGCTCTAATTTCTCTTAAAAACACTTAATAAAATCTTCTACAATGTTTTTCTTCAAAATTTGTTACAAGAGCTTTAAGCCATGATTTTCTTAAAATTCCCATACAATAGCATTAAACCATATGTTTTCTTAAAATTCCTTTACTATAGCCTTGTACCAATTTTTTTTTCATATTCTCTTACATTAAATATTAGGCAAAAAAAGTTTATCAAAATTCCCATACAATAGCCTTCAACCAAGATTTCACTTCAAATTTGTTTTATATAGCCTTTAGCCATTATTTTTTGTAAAATTCCTTAACTATTGTCTCAAACAAAATTTTGCTTAAACTCACTTACTGTAGCCTTCAACCATGATTTTACAACAATTGTTATGTTTCTTGAAATTCCCTTAATAAAGGCTTCAACTCTAATTTTTGTAAAAATTCTCTTAGTAAAACATTCAGCCATAATTGTCTTTAATATCCATCACTATAGCCTGAAACCATAATTTTTCTTAACTTCTCTTACTATAGCCTTCAGCCATGATTATTCTTCAAATTCTCTAACTATAGCCTTGTACCATGAATTTCTTCAAATTCTCTTACTATATCCTTTAGTGATATTTTTCGTGAAAATTCCCTCTGTGTTCAACCATTATTTTTCTTTAGTTTCTCTTACTAAAGCCTTTTTGAATGATATTTGAAAAACTTCCTTAAAATAGCCTTGAACTATTGTTTTTCCATTCTCTTAGTATAGCCTTCAGCCATTATTGTTCATAACATTCCGTGCGTTAACATTCAGTTTTGATTTTTGATAAAATTCTCTTACTATTGCCTTAGACTTTTATTTTCCTTAAAATTCTCTTACTACAAGCATCGGCCATTTTTTTATTTAAAACCCTTACTATGGCCATAACCCATGATTTTTCTTAAACTTATTTTCCAATAGCCATTAATCATTATTTTTCCTCAAATACCCTTACCAAAGCCTTGTCCCACTAATTTATCCAAATTCTCTTACTATAGCCTTCATACACTTTATTGTCAAAATTCCCTTACTAGAGCCTTATACCTTGGTTTCTATTCCAATTCTTTACTATAGCCTTTATCCATTATTTTTGTTAAATGTTCTTTATTATAGCCTTGAACGACCATTTTCTTCAAATTCTCATACTATAGCTTTAAGCCATGATTTTACTTCAAATACCCGTACTATAGCCTTCAATTAAGTTTTTTAATATAATTCACTCGATACAGATTTTATCTCTGATTTTCAAAAAATTCTCTTTCTAAAACCTCCAACCTTTATTTTCCAAAAATTCCATCACTATGGCCTTAAACCTTGAGTTTTCCTAAAATTTCATAGCCAATATTTTCTTTAAATTCCCTTACTTTAGCTTTAAACCATGATCTTCCCTAAAATTCCCTTATTATATAGCCTTGCCATAATTTTTCCAAATTCCTAACTATAGCCTTGAACCAAGAATTTCTTCAAATTCTCTAACTGTTGCCCTTATAATTTTTGTCAAAAGTCAGTTACTATAGATTTCAACCTTTATTGTCCTTGTAATTATCTTACCATAGGTTTTTTTTTTTTGTGATTTTTTTTAAAATTCCCTTACTACCGCATTCAACCATAGTTTTCTTAAAATTCTATTTCTATTGGCTTCTACCATGATTTTTCCTCAAATTCCCTTACAATGGTGATCAGTGTTGATTTTTATTAAAATTCCCTTACTTTACCCTTCAGGTCTATTTTTTTTTCTTAAAATACACTTAATAAAACCTTCAACGATGTATTTTCTTTAAAATTTGGTACAAGTGCATTAAGCCATGATTTTTCTTAAAATTCCCTTACAATAGCATTCAGCCATATGTTTTCTTAAAATTCCTCTACTATAGCCTTGTACCAAAAATTTCTTCAAATTCTCTTTCAATAAAAATTAGTCAAAAATTTTAACAAAATTCCCTTACAATAATCAACCATGATTTCTCTTCAAATTCCTTAATATAGCCTTTAGCCATTATTTTTTGTAAAATTCCTTAACTACTGCCTCAAACAAAAGTTTTCTTTAAACTCACTTCCTGTAGCCTTCAACCATGATTTTACTTCTATTGTGATGTTTCTTGAAATTCCCTTAGTAAAGCCTTCAACTCTGATTTTTGTAAAAATTCTCTTAGTAAAACATTCAGCCATAATTGTCTTTAATATCCATCACTATAGCCTGAAACCATAATTTGTCATAAATTCCCTTACTATAGGCTTCAGCCATGATTATTCTTCAAATTCTCTAACTATAGCCTTGTACCATGAATTTCTTCAAATACTCATATTATATCCTTTAGTGATATTTTTCGTGCAAATTCCCTTAGTGTTGCACCATTATTTTTCTTTAGTTTCTCTTTCTAAAGCCTTTTTCCATGATATTTGACAAACTTCCCTTAAAATAGCCTTGAACTACTATTTTTTCCATTCTATTATTATAACCTTCAGCCATTAATTTTCCTAACATTCCCTTGCTTTAACATTCAGTTTTGATTTTTCATAAAATTCTCTTACTATAGCCTTAAACTTTTATTTTCCTTAAAATTCTCTTTCTACAAGCATCGACCATGTTTTTTTTACTTTAAAACCCTTACTGTTGACATAACCCATGATTTTTCTTAAACTTCTTTTCCAATAGCCATTAATCATTATTTTTCCTCAAATACCCTTACTAAAGCCTTGTCCCACTAATTTATCCAAATTCTCTTACTATAGCCTTCATACACTTTATTGTGAAAATTCCCTGAATATAGCCTTAAACCTTGGTTTCTATTCCAATTCTTTACTATAGCCTTTATCCATTATTTTTGTTAAATGTTCTTTACTATAGCCTTGAACCACCATTTTCTTCAAATTCTCATACTATAGCTTTAAGCCATTATTTTTCCATTCTACTAGTATAGCCTTCAACCATTATTTTTCCTAACATTCCCTTGCTTTAACATTCAGTTTTGATTTTTGATAAAATTCTCTTACTATAGACTTAAACTTTTATTTTCCATAAAATTATCTTACTACAAGCATCGGCCATGCACTCTGCAGATATCAATGAGTCGATCCCCGTTCTTCACGAAATTAAGCCAATTCTCCAAGGTCTTCACGCTTCTTGAATCGGTTTAGCCCCATAATGAACCTGTGTTAGGCAAATTTGAGTATTGGAATCTGGCTTGAGTGCTATTTTAAAACCCTTACTGTAGCCATAACCCATGATTTTTCTTAAACTTATTTTCCAATAGCCATTAATCATTATTTTTTTCCTCAAATACCCTTACTAAAGCCTTGTCCCACTAATTTATCCAAATTCTCTTACTATAGCCTTCATACACTTTATTGTCAAAATTCCCTTACTAGAGCCTTATACCTTGGTTTCTATTCCAATTCTTTACTATAGCCTTTATCCATTATTTTTGTTAAATGTTCCTTGAGCGACCATTTTTTCAAATTCTCATACTATAGCTTTAAGCCATGATTTTTACTTCAAATACCCGTACTATAGCCTTCAATTAAGTTTTTTAATATAATTCACTCGCTACAGATTTCATCTCTGATTTTCAAAAAATTCTCTTTCTAAAACCTTCAACCTTTATTTTCCTAAAATTCCATTACTATAGCCTTAAACCTTGAGTTTTCCTTAAATTCCATAGCCGATATTTTCTTTAAATTCCCTTACTTTAGCTTTAAACCATGATCTTCCCTAAAATTCCCTTAATTAATAGCCTATGGCCATGATTTTTTTTCAAATTCCCTAACAATAGCCTTGAACCAGGAATTTCTTAAAATTCTCTAACTATAGCCCTTAGTCATAATTTTTGTCAAAAGTTAGTTACTATAGATATCAAACTTTATTTTCCTTCTAATTCTCTTACAATAGCCTTTTTTCGTGATTTTGTTTAAAATTCCTTTACTACTGCATTCAACCACAGTTTTCATAAAATTCTATTTTTATTGCCTTCTGCCATAATTTTTCTTCAAATTCCCTAACAATAGTGTTCAGTTTTGATTTTTCTTAAAATTCCCTTACTATACCTTTCAGCTCTAATTTCTCTTAAAAAACACTTTATAAAATCTTCTACAATGTTTTTTCTTCAAAATTTGCTACAAGAGCTTTAAGCCATGATTTTTCTTAAAATTCCCATACAATAGCATTAAACCATATGTTTTCTTAAAATTCCTTTACTATTGCCTTGTACCAATTTTTTTTTCAAATTCTCTTACATTAAAAATTAGTCAAAAATTTTATCAAAATTCCCATACAATAGCCTTCAACCAAGATTTCACTTCAAATTTGTTTATATAGCCTTTAGCCATTATTTTTTGTAAAATTCCTTAACTATTGCCTCAAACAAAATTTTGTTTAAACTCACTTACTGTAGCCTTCAACCATGATTTTACTTCAATTGTTATGTTTCTTGAAATTCCCTTAATAAAGCCTTCAACTGTAATTTTTGTAAAAATTCTCTTAGTAAAACATTCAGCCATAATTGTCTTTAATATCCATCACTATAGCCTGAAACCATAATTTTTCTTAAATTCTCTTACTATAGCCTTCAGCCATGATTATTCTTCAAATTCTCTAACTATAGCCTTGTACCATGAATTTCTTCAAATTCTCTAACTATATCCTTTAGTGATATTTTTCGTGAAAATTCCCTCTGTGTTCAACCATTATTTTTCTTTAGTTTCTCTTACTAAAGCCTTTTTCAATGATATTTGAAAAACTTCCCTTAAAATAGCCTTGAACTATTGTTTTTTTCCATTCTATTAGTATAGCCTTCAGCCATTATTGTTCATAACATTCCCCTCGTTAACATTCAGTTTTGATTTTTGATAAAATTCTCTTACTATTGCCTTAGACTTTTATTTTCCTTAAAATTCTCTTACTACAAGCATCGGCCATGTTTTTTTATTTAAAAACCCTTACTGTGGCCATAACCCATGATTTTTCTTAAACTTATTTTCCAATAGCCATTAATCATTATTTTTCCTCAAATACCCTTACCAAAGCCTTGTCCCACTAATTTATCCAAATTCTCTTACTATAGCCTTTATCCATTATTTTTGTTAAATGTTCTTTATTATAGCCTTGAACGACCATTTTCTTCAAATTCTCATACTATAGCTTTAAGCCATGATTTTACTTCAAATACCCGTGCTATAGCCTTCAATTAAGTTTTTTAATATAATTCACTCGCTACAGATTTCATCTCTGATTTTCAAAAAATTCTCTTTCTAAAACCACCAACCTTTATTTTCCTTAAATTCCATTACTATAGCCTTAAACCTTGAGTTTTCCTAAAATTCCATAGCCAATATTTTCTTTAAATTCCCTTACTTTAGCTTTAAACCATGATCTTCCCCAAAATTCCCTTATTATATTGCCTTCGGCCATAATTTTTTTCCAAATTCCCTAACTATAGCCTTGAACCAAGAATTTCTTCAAATTCTCTAACTGTTGCCCTTATAATTTTTGTCAAAAGTCAGTTACTATAGATTTCAACCTTTATTGTCCTTGTAATTATCTTACCATAGGTTTTTTTTGTGATTTTTTTTTAAAATTCCCTTACTACCGCATTCAACCATAGTTTTCTTAAAATTCTATTTCTATTGGCTTCTACCATGATTTTTCCTCAAATTCCCTTACTATGGTGTTCAGTTTTGATTTTTATTAAAATTCCCTTACTTTACCCTTCAGGTCTATATTTTCTTAAAATACACATAATAAAACCTTCAACGATGTTTTTCTTTAAAATTTGTTACAAGTGCATTAAGCCATGATTTTTCTTAAAATTCCCTTACAATAGCATTCAGCCATATGTTTTCTTAAAATTCCCTTACTATGCCATTCAACCATATAGTTTTCATAAATTCTATTGAGATTGCCTTCAGCCATGATTTTTTCTCAAATTCCCTTACTATTACGTTCAATTTTGATTTTTCTTTAAATTCCCTTACTATACCCTTCTGTTATAATTTTTATTAGAATACGTTTTCTAAAACCTTCAGCCATGTTTTTTCTATAATATTTCTTACTAGAGCTTTAAAGCATGATTTTTCTTTAAATTCCCTTACAATAGTATTCAACCTTAAGTTTTCTTAAAATACCCTTACTATAGTCTTCTGCCAAAAAAATTCTTCAAATTCTCTTACAATAAAAATTTACAAAATTTTTTATCAAATTTCCCTTAGAAAAGCCTCAACCATGATTTCTCTTTAAATTCCTTTATAAATCCTTTAGCCATTATTTTTGTTAAAATTCCAATTCAATAGCCTCGAGCAACAGTTTTCTCTAAATTCACCTACTATAGCCTTGTACCATGATTTTACTTCAGTTACAATTTTTCTTAAAATTCCCTTAGTAAAGCCTTGAACTCTGATTTTCCTTAAAATTTTGTTATAAAAACTTTTGCCATAATTTTATTTAATACCCATTCCTATAGCCATAAACCACAATTTTTCTTTAATTCCCTCACTATAGCCTTCAGCCATGATTTTTCTACAAATTCCCTAACTATAGCTTTGTACTATGAATTTCTTAAAATTCTCCTATTGTATCCTTTTGTCATAATTTTGGAGGAAAGTCCGTTAGTATTCAACCATTATTTTTCTTCAGATTCTCTAACTAAAGCCTTTTTCCATGATTTTTGAAAAACTTCCCTTAAAAAAGCCTTGAACCATTGGTTTTTTAAATTCTATTACTATTGCCTTTAGCCATTATTTTCCTTAACATTCCCTTGCTTTATTTTCATTCAAATTCTCATTCTATAGCCTTTTGCCTTGATTTTTTTTAAAATTCCCATACAATAGCATTCAACCATACTTTTCATAAATTTCTTTTTCTATTGCCTTCAGACGTGATTTTTCCTCAAATTCCCTTACTAAAGCGTTCAGTTTTGATTTTTCTTAAAATTTCTTGACTACTTCAGCTCTAATTTTTCTTAAAATAAGCATACTAAAAACTTCAGCCTTGTTTTTTCTTTAAAATTTCTTACTAGAGATTTAAAAAATTATTTTTATTTAAATTCCCTTACTATAGCATTCAACCAATAGTTTTCTAAAAATTCCCTTATTGTAGTCTTGTGCAAAAAATTTCCTCAAATTATCTTTCAATAACACTTAATCAATTTTTTTTCCAAAATTCCTTTAGAATAGACATTGACCATGATTTCTCCT
Organism: Aristolochia fimbriata; assembly: GCA_019845555.1. NCBI lineage: Eukaryota > Viridiplantae > Streptophyta > Magnoliopsida > Piperales > Aristolochiaceae > Aristolochia > Aristolochia fimbriata. The sequence goes on along the minus strand of CM034083.1, from coordinate 28,565,512 downwards.
CAAAATCCTTTATATAGCCTTTAGCCATTATTTGTGTTAAAGTTCCATTGTTATAGCCTCTAACAACAGTTTTCTCTAAATTCATTTACAATAGCCTTCATCCACGTTTTTACTTCAATTATGATTTTTCTTAAAATTCCCTTAGTAAAGCCTTCAGATCTAATTTTCCTAAAAATTCTCTTATAAAATATTTAGTGATAATTCTCTTTAATATCCATTTCCGAAGCCTTAAACCATAATTTTTCTTTAATTCCCTTACTATAGCCTTCAGCCATGATTTTTCTTCAAATTCCCTAAATATATCTTTGTACCATGAATTTCCTTAAATTCACTTCCTATATCCTTTAGTCAAACGTTTGGCCAAAGGTCCTTTAGCCTTCAACGATTATTTTTCTTCAGATTCCGTTCCAATAGCATTTTTCCATGATTTTTGAAAAACTTCCCTTAATATAGCCTTGAAGCATTGTTTTTCTCAAATTATATTATTATAACCGTCAGCCATTTTTTTTCTTAACATTCCCTTCCTTTAACATTGAGTTTTGATTTTTCTTAGAATTCCCTCACTATAGCCTTCAGCTTTTATTTTTCTAAAAATTCACTTACTACAAGCATTGGCCAAGTTTATTTTTATCTAACAACCCTTACTATAGCTTTTAGCCATGTTTTTTCTTAAAATTCGTTTCCAATAGCCTTCAATCAAAATGTTTCCCCAAATTCCTTTACTTTTAGCCTGGTCCCACTAATTTATTCAAATTCTCTTACTATACCCTTCAGCCATTTTTTATTCAAAATTCCCATATGAAAGAGCTCAACCATGTTTTTTCTTCAAATTCCAAACTAAAGCCTTTAGCCATGAGTTTTTTTAAATTGTTCTTTATTATTGCTTTGAACCACCATTTCCTTAAAATCCTCATACTATAGATTTAAGCCATGATTTTACTTCAAATTCACTTACTATAACCTTCAATTAAGATTTTTCATTTAATTCACTCACTTTTGATTTCTGCTCTGATTTTTTTAAAATTCTCTTCCTACAACCTTCTGCCATAATTTTTTTCAAATTTCGCTACAATAGCCTTAAACCTTGTGTTTTCCTAAAATTTCCTAGTCATTATTTTCTTTAAATTCCATTACTTTAACCTTAAACCATGATCTTTCTTAAAATTCCCTTACTATAGCCTTCAACTATAACTTTTTTTCAAATTCCCTAACTATTGCCTTGTACCACGAATTTCTTTAAATTCTCTTCTTGTAGCCCTTAGTCATTATTTTTGTCAAAAGTCCCTTACTATAGATTTCAGCCTTTTTTTTCCTTGAAATTGCCTTAAAATAGCCTTTTTTCAAGATTTTTTTAAAAATTCCCTTACTATTGCATTCAACCATACTTTTCGTAAAATTCTATTTCTATTGCCTTCAGCCATGTTTTTTCCTTAAATTACCTTACTATAGCGTTCAGTTTTGATTTTTCTTAAAATTCCCATGTTACACCCTTAAGCTCTGATTTTTCTTAAAATACGCTTACTAAAATCTTTAGCCATGTTTTTATTTTAAAATTTCTTACGTGAGCTTTAAACCATGATTTTTCTCTTCAATTTCCTTTCTATAGCCATTCACCATTTTTTTTTTAAATACCCTTACTATAGTTTCGAAGAAAAGTTTTCTTTAAATTCACTTACTATAGCTTTCAACCATGATTTCACTTCAATTATGATTTTTCCGTAAATTCCCTTACTAAAGCCTTCAGCTCTGATTTTAATGAAAATTATTGTAGTAAAATATTCAGCCATAATTTTCTTTCATATCCATTACTATAGCCTTAAACCATAATTTTTCTTAAATTCCCTAACAATATCCTTCAGCCATGATTTTTTTTCAAACTACCTAACTATAGCCTTGTACCATGAATTTATTAAAATTCTCTTACTATATCCTTTAGTCAAAATTTTTGTCAAAAGTACCCTAGCCTTCAACCATTATTTTTCTTCAGATTCTCTAACTATTGCTTTTTTCCATGTTTTTTGAAAATCTTCCCTTAAAATAGCCTTGAATCATTGGTTTTTTAAATTCTATTACTATTGCCTTCAACCATTATTTATCTTAACATTCCCTTGCTTTAACAACAAGTTTTGTATTTTCATAAAATTCCCTTACTATAACCTTCAGCTTTGATTTTTTTGAAAATTGTATTACTACAAGCGTCAGCCAAGTTTTTTTATCAACAACCCTACTGTAGCCATAAACCATGATTTTTCTTAAAATTCTTTTCCAATAGCCTTTAAATCAATATTTTTCCTCAAATACCCTTACTTTTAGCCTTGTCCCACTATTTTATTCAAATTCCCTTACTATAGCCTTCAGCCATTTCTTTTTCCAAAATCCCATACTAGAGCTTTTAACCATGATTTTCTTCAAATTCCATACTAAAGCCATTAGCCTTGATTTTTTTTAAAATGTCCATTGTTATATAGTCTTGAACCACCATTTTCCTAAAATCCTCATACTATATATTTAAGCCATGATTTTGCTTCAAATTCCCTTACTGTAGCCTTCAATTAAGATTTTTCATATAATTCACTCACCTTAGATTTCATCTACAATTTTTTAAAAATTCTCTTCCTACAACCTTTTGCCATTATTTTCTACAAATTCCTTTACAATAACCTTAAACCAAGTCTTTTCCTAAAATTCCCTTTCCCATACTTTGGCCTTAAACCATGATCTTTCCTAAAATTCCCTTACAATAGCTTTCAACTATGATTTTTTTTCAAATTTCCTAACTATTGCCTTGTACCATGAATTTCATTAATTTCTCTTCTTGTAGCCCTTAGTCTTTATTTTTGTCAAACGTCCCTTACTATAGATTTCAACCTTTTTTTTCCTTCAAATTCCCTTACTAAAACATATTTCCTTGATTTTTGAAAAAATTCCTTTACTAATGCATTCAACCCTACTTTTCATAAAATTCTATTTCTATTGCCATCAGCCATGAGTTTTCCTCAAATTAATTACTATAGAGTTCAATTTTGATTTTTCTTAAAATTCCCTTATTATACTCTTTAGCACTGATTTTTATTAAAATACACTTATTTAAACCTTGAGACACGTTTTTACTTCAAAATTTCTTACTTGAGCTTGAAACCAAGATTTTTCTTAAAATTCCCTTACAATAGCATTCAACCATAAGTTTTCTTAAAATTCCCTTACTATAGTCTTGTGCCAAAAATTTCTTCAAATTCTCTTATAATAACAATTAGTCAAAAAGTTTATCAAAATTCCCTTACAATAGCCATCGACCATGATTTCTCTTCAAATTCCTTCAAATTTCCTTACTATAGCCTCGAACAAAAGTTTTCTTTAAATTCACTTACTATAGCTTTCAACCATGATTTTACTTCAATTACGATTTTCCTTAAAATTTCCTTAGTAAAGCCTTCAGCTCTGATTTTTCTTAAAATTTTCGTAGTAAAATCTTCGGCCATAAGTTTCTTTAATATGCATTACTATAGCCTTCAGCCATGATTTTTCTTCAAATTCCCTAACTATAGTCCTCTACCATGAATTTATTAAATTCTCTTACTATATCCTTTTGTCAAAAAAATTTTCAAAAGTCCCTTTGCCTTCAACTCTTATTTTTCTTCAGATTCTCTTACTATTGCCTTTTTCCAAGATTTTTGAAAATCTTCCCTTAAAATAGCCTTGAATCTTTGGTTTTTTAAATTCTATTAGTCTTGCCATCAGTCATTCTTTTTCTTAACGTTCGCTTGCTTTAACAATCAGTTTGGTCTTTTCATAAAATCCCATTACAATAGGCTTCTGCTATGACTTTTCTGAAAATCTATTACTACAAGCATCAGCCAAGGTTTTTTATCTTACAACCATAATGCAGCCATAAACCATGATTTTTCTTAAAATTCTTTTCCAATAGCCTTCAATCTTAATTTTTCCTCAAATACCCTTACTTTTAGCCTTGTCCCAATAATTTATTCAAATTCTTTTACGATACCCTTCTGCCATTTTATTTTTCAAAATTACCATACTGGAGCTTTCAACCATGATTTCTCTTCAAATTCCACACTAAAGCCTTTAGCCATGATTTTTTTAAAAGTTCTTTATTATAGCCTTGAACCAACATTTTCTTAAAATCCTCATACTATAGATTTAAGCCATGATTTTACTTCAAATTCTCTTACTATAGCCTTCAATTAAGAATTTACATATAACTCTTTCACTATAGATTTCATCTCTAATTTTTTAAAAATTCTCTTCCTACTACCTTTTGTCATTATTTTCTTCAAATTCCATTACAATAGCCTTAGACCATGTGTTTTCCTAAAGTTCCCTAGTCATTATTTTATTTAAATTCCCTTACTTTAGCCTTAAACCATGATGTTTCCTAAAATTCCCTTACTATGGCCTTCAGCTATGATTTTTTTTCAAATTCCCTAACTATTGCCTTGTACCACGAATTTCATCAAATTCTATTCCTCTAGCCCTTAGTCATTATTTTTGTTTAAAGTCCCTTACAATAGATTTCAACCTTTTTTTTTTTCAAATTCCCATACTATAGCCTTTTTCCATGATTTCTTTAAATATTCCCATACTAATGCATTCAACCTTAGTTTTCATAAAATTCTATTTCTATTGCCTTCAGCCATGATTTTTCCTCAAATTACCATACTATAGTGTTCTATTTTGATATTTCTTGAAATTCCCTTCCTATACCCTTAAGCTCTGATTTTTCTAAAAATACGCTTATTTAAACCTTCAGCCACGTTTTTACATTAAAATTTCTTTCTTGAGCTTTAAACCATGAACTTTCTTAAAATTCCCTAGCAATAGCGTTCAACCATAAGTTTTCTTTAAATTCCCATACTATAGTCATGTGCCAAAAATTTCTGCAAATCCTCCTACAATAACAATTGGTCAAAAAGTTTCTCAAAATTCCCTTACAAAAACCTTCGACCATGATTTCTCTTCAAATTCCTTTATATAGCCTTTAGCCATTATTTTTTAAAAATTCCCTTGCTATAGCCTCAAACAAAAGTTTTTATTAAATTCACTTACTGTAGCTTTCAACCTTGATTTTACTTCATTTATGATTTTTCTTAAAATTCCCTTAGTAAACCCTTCAGCTCTGTTTTTTCTTAAAATTATGGTAGTAAAATCTTTAGCCATAATTTTCTTTAATATCCATTACTATAGCCTTAAACCATAACTTTTCTTCAATTTCCTTACTATAGCCTTCAGTCATGATTTTTCTTCAAATTCCCTAACTATAGCCTTGTACCATGAATTTATTAAAATTCTCTTACTATATCCTTTTGTCAAAATTATGGTCAAAAGTCCCTTAGCGTTCAACCATTATTTTTCTTCAGATTCTCTTACTATTGCCTTTTTCCATGAATTTTAAAAATCTTCCCTTAAAATAGCCTTGAATAATTGGTTTTTTAAATTCCATTACTCTTTTCTTCAGCCATTATTTTTCATAGCATTCCCTTGCTTTAACATTCAGTTTTGTCTTTTCCTAAAATTCCCTTACTATAGGCATCAGCTTTGATTTTAGCAAAAATTCTATTACTAGAAGCATCAGCCATGTTTTTTTATCTTACAACCCTATTGTAGCCATAAACCATGATTTTTCTTCAAATTCTTTTCTAATACCCTTCAATCATTATTTTTCCTCAAATACCCTTACTTTTAGCCTTGTCCCACTATTTTATTCAAATTCCCTTACTATAGCCTTCAGCCATTTCTTTTTCCAAAATCCCATACTAGAGCTTTTAACCATGATTTTCTTCAAATTCCATATTAAAGCTTTTAGCCAAGATTTTTTTTAAAATGACCTTTATTATAGCCTTGAACCACCTTTTTCTTAAAATCCTCATACTATAGATTTGAGCCACGATTTTACTTCAAATTCCCTTACTATAGCCTTCAATGAAGTTTTTTCATATAATTCACTCACTATAGATTTCATCTCTAATTTTTTAAAAAATCTCTTTCTACAACCTTCTGCCTTTATTTTCTTCAAATTCCATTACAATAGCCTTAAACCATGACCTTTCCTAAAATTCCCTTACTATAACCTTCAACTTTGATTTTTTTTCAAATTCCCTAGCTATTACCTTGTACCACGAATTTCATCAAATTCTCTTCTTGTTGCCCTTAGTCATTATTTTTGTCAAAAGTCCCTTACTATAGCCTTTTTCCATGATTTTTTAAAAAATTCCCTTACTTATGCCTGCAACCTTAGTTTTCATAAAATTCTATTTCTATTGCCTTCAGCCATGATTTTTCCTCAAATTACCTTCCTATGGAGTTCAATTTTGATTTTTCTTTAAATTCCATAACTATGCCCTTAAGCTCTTATTTTTCTTAAAATACGCTTATTTGAACCTTCAGCCGCGTTTTTACTTTAAAATTTCTTACTTGAGCTATAAATCTTGATTTCTCTTAAAATTCTCTTACAATGGCATTCAACCATAAGTTTTCTTAAAATTACCTTACTATCGTCTTGTGCCAAAAATTTCTTCAAATACAATTACAATAAGAATTAGTCAAATTTTTTATCAAAATTCCCTTACAATAGCCTTCGACCATGATTTCTCTTCAAATTCCTTTCTATAGCCTTTAGCCATTATTTTTTAAAAATTCCCTTACTATAGCATCGAACAAAAGTTTTCTTTAAATTCGGTAACTATAGCTTTCAACCATGATTTTACTTCAATTATGATTTTTCTTAAAATTCTCTTACTATATCATTTAGTCTAAATTTTGGTCAAAAGTCCCTTAGTGTTCAACCATTATTTTTCTTCAGATTCTTACTATTGCCTTTTTCTGTGATTTTTTAAAATCTTCCCTTCAAATAGCCTTGAATCATTGGTTATTTAAATTTGATTTCTATTTCCTTCAGCCATTATTTTACTTAACATTCCCTTGCTTTTGCAATTAGTTTTGTCTTTTCATAAAATTCCCTTACTATAGCCTTCAACTTTGGTTTATGTGAAAATTCTATTACTACAAGCATCAGCCAATTTTTTTTATCTAACAACTATAGGCATCAGCTTTGAGCCAGGAAAAATTTCTTCTCTGTCATCATCCAAATGTTTTTATCTTACAACCCTATTGTAGCCATAAACCATGATTTTCTTCAAATTCTTTTCTAATACCCTTCAATCATTATTTTCCTCCTCAAATACCCTTACTTTTAGCCTTGTCCCACTATTTTATTCAAATTCCCTTACTATAGCCTTCAGCCATTTCTTTTTCCAAAATCCCATACTAGAGCTTTTAACCATGATTTTCTTCAAATTCCATATTAAAGCTTTTAGCCAAGATTTTTTTTAAAATGACCTTTATTATAGCCTTGAACCACCTTTTTTCTTAAAATCCTCCTTACTATAGATTTGAGCCACGATTTTTTCTTCAAATTCCTTACTATAGCCTTCAATGAAGTTTTTTCATATAATTCACTCACTATAGATTTCATCTCTAATTTTTAAAAATCTCTTTCTACAACCTTCCTTCTTTATTTTCTTCAAATTCCATTACAATAGCCTTAAACCATGACCTTTCCTAAAATTCCCTTACTATAACCTTCAACTTTGATTTTTTCAAATTCCTAGCTATTACCTTAAACCATGAATTTCATCAAATTCTCTTCTTGTTGCCCATAGTCATTATTTTTGTCAAAAAGTCCCTTACTATAGCCTTTTCCATAATTTTAAAAAAATTCCCTTACTTATGCCTGCAGCCATTTTTTTCATAAAATTCTATTACTATTGCCTTCAGCCATGATTTTTCCTCAAATTACCTTCCTATGGGTTCAATTTTGATTTTCTTTTAAATTCCATAACTATGCCCTTAAGCTCTTATTTTTTTTTCTTAAAATCCTTATTTAAACCTTCAGCAGCGTTTTTACTTTAAAATTTCTTACTTGAGCTATAAATCTTGATTTCTCTTAAAATTCTCTTACAATGGCATTCAACCATAATTTTCTTAAAATTACCTTATCCTATCGTCTTGTGCCATTATTTCTTCAAATACAATTACAATAAGAATTAGTCAAATTTTTTATCAAAATTCCCCTAAAATAGCCTTGACCATTATTTCTCTTTAAATTCCTTAGTATAGCCTTAAACCATGATATTTTAAAATTCCCTTACTATAGCATCAGAACAAAATTTTCTTTAAATTCGGTATCTATTGCCTTTCAACCATGATTTTCATTCAATTATGATTTTTCTTTTCTCTTGGACTATTTCATTTAGTCTAAATTTTGGTCTCCCTTAGTTTCAACCATTATTTTTCTTCAGATTCTTACTATTGCCTTTTCTGTGATTTTTTCTTCCTTCAAATCCATTCAATCATTGGTTATTTAAATTCTATTTCTATTTCCTTCAGCCATTATTTTCTTTCTTTACAATCTTTTCCCTCGTTCAATTTTTTCTTTCATAAAATTCCCCTTCCATACCCTTCTTTGATTTTTTCTAAAAATTCTATTTTAAACCTTTCAAATTCCCTCTTTCTTCTCCTCTCTCCCTCTCCTTCTTCTTTCTCTTCCTCCTTTTAAATCAACAATTCTCTCTTAAAATTATCTTCCCAATAGCATTCAATCCTTTTCTTAAAAAATTCTCTCACTATTCTTTAAATTCCATACTAAAGCCTTTAGCCATGATTTCTTTTAAAGTGTCCTTTATTACAGCCTTGAACCACCATTTTCTTAAAATCCTTATACTAAATATTTAAGCCACGATTTTAGTTCAAATTCCCTTACTACAGGCTTCATTAATATTTTTCATATAATTCACTAACTATAGATTTCAGCCCTGATTTTTTAAAAATTCTCATCCTACAACCTTCTACCATTATTTTCTTCAAATTCCATTACAATAGCCTCAAACCATGTGTTTTCCTAAAATTTCATTGTCATTATTTTCTTTAAATACTCTTAGTTTGGCCTTAAACCATGATCTTTGCTACAATTCCCTTACTATAGCCTTCAGGTATGATTTTTTTTTCAAATTCCCTATCTATTGCCTTGCAGCACGAATTTCATCAAAGCCTCTTCTTGTTGCCCTTGGACATTATTTTTGTCAAAAGTCCCTTACTATAGATTTAAACCTTATTTTTCCTTCAAATTCCCTTACTTTATAGCCTTTTTCCATTATTTTTTTTAAAATTCCCATAATAATGCATTCAACCTTAGTTTTCATAAAATTCTATTTCTATTGCCTTCAGCCATGATTTTTCCTCAAACTACAATACTTCAGCGTTCAATTTTGATTTATCTTAAAATTCCCTTACCATACCCTTATGCTCTGATTTTTCTAAAAATACGCAAATTTAAACCTTCAGCCACATTTTCACTTTAAAATTGCTTACGTGACCTTTAAATCATGATTTTTCTTAAAATTATCTTACAATAGCATTCAATGATAAGTTTTCTTAAAAATTCTCTTACTATAGCTTTTTTCCATGATTTTTTTTATAAATTCCCTTACTATAGATTTCAACCTTTATTTTCCTTCAAATTCTCTTACTATAGCCTTTTCCTTGATTTTTTTTTTAAAATTCCCATACAATACTATTCAACAAGAGTTTTAATAAAATTATATTTCTATTGCCCTAACCCATGAATTTCCCTCAAATTCCCCTACTCTAGTGTTCAGTTTTGATTTTTCTTAAAATTCCCCTACTATACCTTTCTGCTCTGATTTTTTTAAAGTATGCTTACTAAAACCTTCGACTATGTTTTTTCTTTAAAATTTCTTACTAGGCTTTGAACCATAATTTTTCTTAAAATTACCTTACAATAGCATTCAACCATAAGTTTTCTTAAAATACCCATATTATAGCCTTGTGCCAAAAATTTCTTCAAATTCTCTTAGAATAAAAATTTGTCAAATATTTTATCAAAATTCCCTTACAATACCATTTGACCATGATTTCTATTCAAATTCATTTCTATAGCCTTTAGCCATTATTTTTTTAAAATTCCTTCGCAATAGCCTCGAACAACAGTTTTCTTTAAATTCACTTACTATAGCCTTCAACCATGATTTTACTTCAATTATGATTTTTCTTAAAATTCCCTTAGTAAAGCCTTCAACTCAGATTTTTCATAAAATTCTCTTAGTAAAATCTTCAGCCATAATTTTCTTTAATGTCCATTACTGTTGCCTTAAATAATATTTTTTCATAAATTCGTTTTCTATTGCCTTAGGCCATGATTTTTCTTAAAAATCCAAAACTATAGCCTTGTACCATTAATTTCTTCAAATTCTCTTACTCTATCATTCGGACATTATTTTGGTCAAAATTCTCTTAGCCTTCAACCATTACTTTCTTCAAATTCACCTACTATAGCCTTCTTCCATGATTTTTGAAAAACTTCCTTTAAAATAGCCTTCAACCATTGTTTTTTTAAATTCTTTTCCTATAGCCTTCAGCCATTATTTTTCTTAAAATTCCCTTGCTTTAACATTCAGTTATGATTTTTCATAAAATTCCCTTACTATAGCTTTCTGCTTATTTTTCTTAAAATTCTTTTCCAACTGCCTTCGATCATTATTTTTCCTCAAATACCCTTACTTTTAGCCTTGTCCCACAAATTTATTCAAATTCACTTACTACAACCTTCAGCCATTTTTTGTCAAAATTTCCTTACTAGAGCCTTCAACCATGATTTCTCTTCAATTTCCTTACTATAACCTTTAGTCATGATTTTTTTTTAAAATTTCCTTTACTATAGCCTTCAACCACCATTTTCTTAAAATCTACATACTATTCCTTTAAGCCATGATTTTACTTCAAATTCCCTTACTATAGCCTTCAATTAAGATTTTACATATAATTCTCTCACTATATATAGATTCCATCTCTGATTTTTTAATAATTCTCTTACAACAACCCGTAGCCATTATTTTCTTCAAATTCCATTACATAGCCTTAAACCATAAGTTTTCCAAAAATTCCCTAGCCAATATTTTCTTTCATTGCCTTACTTTGGCCTTAAACCATGACCTTTCCTAAAATTCCCTTACGCCTTTGGCCATAATTGTTTGTCAAATTCCCAATCACTAACCTTGTACCACGAATTCCTTCAAATTCTCTTACTATAGTTTTTGTAAAATTCTTTTTATATTGCCTTCAGCCTTGATTTTTCTTCAAATTCCCTTACTATCGCGTTCACTTTTGATTTTTCTTAAAAATCCTTTTCATTGCCCTTCACCTCTGATTTTTCTTAAAATACACTTACTAAAACGTTCAACCATGTTTTTTCTTTAAAATATCTTACTAGAGTTTTAAACCATGATATTTCTTGAAACTCCCTTACAATAGCATTCAACCATAAGTTTTCTTAAAATTCCCTTACAATAGTCTTGTGCCAAAAATTTCTTCAAATTCTTTTACAATAACAATTACACAAAAATTTTATCAAAATTCCCTTACAACAGCCTTCGACCATGATATCTCCTCAAATTCGTTTCTATGCCCTTTCGCCCTTATTTTTATTAAAATTCCCTTACAATAGCCTTGAAAAACTGGTTTCTCTAAATTCACTTACTATAACCTTCAACCATGATTTTACTTTGAATTATCATGTTTCTTAAAATTCCCTAAGTAAGGCCTCCAGCTCTGATTTTTCTTAAAATTCCCTATGTAAAATCTTCAGAAATAATTTTCTTTAATATCCATTACCATAGCCTTAAACCATTATTTTTCTTAAATTCCCTTACTATTTCCTTCAGCCATTATTTTTCTTCAAATTCCCTCACTTTAGCTTTGTACCATGAATTTCTTCAAATTCTCTAACTATATCCTTCAGTCATAATTTTGGACAAAAGTTCCTTAGCCTTCAACCATTATTTTTCTTCAGATTCTCTTACTTTTGCCTTTTTCCAAAAATTTATTACTACAAGCATCAGCCAAGTTTTTTTATCTAACAACCCTTATTGTAGCCATCAACCATGATCGTTCTTAAAATTCTTTTCCACTAGCCTTCAATCTTTAATTTTCCTCAAATTCCCTTTTAGCCTTGTCCCTCTAATTTCCTCAATTTCTCTTCAACCTTGATTTCTCTTCAAATTCCTTACGAGAGGCTTCAACCATAATTTCTCTTCAAATTCCTTACAATAGCCTTTAGCCAGGACTTTTTTTAAAATGTCCTTTACTATATCCTTGGACCACCATTTTCTTAAAATACTCATACTATAGCTTTAAGCCATGATTTTACTTCAAATTCCTTTTGTATAGCATTCAATTAATATTTTTCATTTAATTCACTCACTTTAGATTTCATCTCAGATTTTTTAAGAATTCTTTTACTACAACCTTCAGCCTTTATTTTCAACAAATTCCATTACTATAGCCTGAAACCATGAGTTTTCCTAAAATTCCTTGGCCATTATTTTCTTTAAATTCCCTTACTTTAGCCTTAAATCATGATCTTTCCTTAAATTCCCTACAACCATGATTTCGGATTTTAGTGAGTGAATTCCCTAAAATACCCTTACGGTAGCTTTCAACCATAACTTTCATAAAATTCTACTTCTATTGTGTTAAGCCATGATTTTTCCACAAATTACCTTACTATAGCGTTCAATTTTGATTTTTCTTAAAATTCCCTTACTATACCCTTCAGCTCTAATTTTTCTTAAAATACACTTACTAAAACCTTTGGCCATATTTTTTCTTTAAAATTTCTTACTAGAGCTTTAAACCATTATTTTTCTTAAACTTCCCTTACAATAGAATTCAACCATAAGTTTTCTTAAAATTTCATTTCTATAGTCTTGTAACAAAAATTTCTTCAAATTCTCTTACAATAACAATTAGTCAAAAACTTTATCAAAATTCCCTTACAATAGCCTTCGACCACGATTTCTCTTCAAATTCCTTGCTATAGCCTTTAGCCATTATTTTTGTTAAAATTCCCTTACTATAGCCTTGAACAACAGTTTTCTCTAAATTCACTTACTTAAGCCTTCAACCATGATTTTAATTCAATTACGGTTTTTCTTAAAATTCCTTTAGTGATGCCTTCACCTCTAATTGTTCTGAAAATCCTCTTTGTAAAATATTCAGAAATAGTTTTCTTTAATATCCATTACTATGGCCTTAAAGCAAAGTTTTTCTACTAGTCCCTTATTATAGCCTTCATCCATGATCTTTTTTCAAATTCCTTACAAAAGTCTTTTGCCATAATTTTTTTTAAAATGTCCATTACTATAGCCTTGAACCAGCATTTTGTTCAAATTCCCATACTAAACCTTTAAGCCATGATTTTACTTCAAATTACCTTACTATAGCCTTCAATTGACATTTTTCATATAATTCACTCATAATAGATTTCATCACTGATTTTTTAAAAATTTTCCTACTACAACCTCCAGCCATTATTTTCTTCAAATTCCATTACTTTTGCCTTAAAACATAAGTTTTCAAAAACTTTCCTAGCTATTATTTTCTTTAAATTCCCTAACTTTAGGCTTAAACCATGATCTTCCTTCAAATTCCCTTACTATAGCCTTCAGCCATGATTTTTTTTCAAATTCCCAAACTATTCACTTGTACCACAAATACTATAAAATTCTCTTACTATAGCCCTTAGTCGTAATTTTTGTCAAAAGTCCCTTACTATAGTTTTCAAACTTTATTTTCATTAAAATTCTCTTACTATAGCCTTTTTCCTTGATTTTATTTAAAATTCCCTTACTATAGCATTCAACCATAGTTTTCATAAAATTCTATATAGATTACCTTCAGCCATGATTTTTCCTCGAATTCCCTTACTATTATGTTCAATTTTGATTTTTCTTTAAATTCCCTTACCATACCCTTCTGTTATAATTTTTATTAGAATACGTTTACAAAAACCTTCAGCCATGTTTTTTCTATAATATTTCTTACTAGAGCTTTAAAGCATGATTTTTCTTTAAATTCCCTTATAATAGTATTCAACCATAAGTTTTCTTAAAACTCCCTTACTATAGTCTTCTGCCAAAATATTTCTTCAAATTCTCTTACAATAAAAATTAACAAAATTTTTTATCAAATTTCCCTTAGAAAAGCCTCGACCATGATTTCTCTTTAAATTCCTTTATAAAGCCTTTTGCCATTATTTCTGTTAAAATTCCATTACAATAGCCTCAAGCAACAGTTTTCTCTAATTTCACCTACTATAGCCTTCATCCTTGATTTTACTTCAATTACAATTTTTCTTAAAATTCCCTTTGTAAAGCCTTCAACTCTGATTTTCCAAAAAATTTTGTTATAAAATATTTTGCCATAATTTTATTTTTTACCCATTCCTATAGCCTTAAATCATAATTTTTCTTTAATTCCCTTACTATAGCCTTCAGCCATGATTTTTCTTCAAATTCCCTAACTATAGCTTTGTACCATAAATTTCTTAAAATTCTCTTATTGTATGCTTTAGTCGTAATTTTGGACAAAAGTCCCTTAGCGTTCAACCATTATTTTTCTTCAGATTCTCTAACTAAAGCCTTTTTCCATGATTTTTGAAAAACTTCCCTTAAAAAAGCCTTGAACCATTGGTTTTTTAAATTCTATTACTATTGCCTTTAGCCATTATTTTCCTTATCATTCCCAAGCATTATTTTCATTCAAATTCTCCTTCTATAGCCTTTTGCCTTGTTTTTTAAAAAAATTCCCACACTATAGCATTCAACCACACTTTTCATAAATTTCTTTTTCTATTGCCTTCAGATGTGATTTTTCCTCAAATTCCCTTACTATAGCGTTCAATTTTGATTTTTCTTAAAATTTATTGACTATGCTCTTCAGCTCTGATTTTTCTTAAAATAAGCATACTAAAAACTTCAGCCTTGTTTTTTCTTTGAAATTTCTTACTAGAGATTTAAACAATGATTTTTATTAATATTCCCTTACTATAGCATTCAACCATAAGTTTTCTAAAAATTACCTTATTGTAGTCTTGTGCAAAAAATTTCATCATATTCTTTTTCAATAAAAATAAATCAAATTTCTTTCCAAAATTCCTTTACAATAGCCTTTGACCATGATTTCTCTTCAAAATCCTTTATATACCCTTTGGCCATTATTTGTGTCAAAATTCCATTGCTATAGCCACAAACAACAGTTTTCTCTAAATTCATTTACAATAGCCTTCTTCCACGTTTTTACTTCAATTATGTTTTTTCTTAAAATTCCCTTAATAAAGCCTTCGAATCTAATTTTCCTTAAAATTCTCTTATAAAATATTTAGTGATAATTCTCTTTAATATCCATTTCCAAAGCCTTAAACCATAATTTTTCTTTAATTCCCTTACTATAGCCTTCAGCCATGATTTTTCTTCAAATTCCCTAAATATTGCTTTGTACTATGAATTTCCTTAAATTCACTTACTATATCCTTCAGTCAAACGTTTTGCCAAAAGTCCTTTAGCCTTCAACGATTTTTTTTCTTCAGATTCCGTTCCAATAGCATTTTTCCATGATTTTTGAAAAACATCCCTTAATATAGCCTTGAAGCATTGTTTTTCTCAAATTATATTGCTATAATCGTCAGCCATTATTTTTCTTAACATTCCCTTGCTTTAACATTGAGTTTTGATTTTTCTTAAAATTCCCTTACTATATCTTTCAGCTTTTATATTCTTAAAATTCACTTATTATAAGCATTGGCAAAGTTTCTTTTTATCTAACAACCCTTACTATTGCCTTTAGCCATGTTTTTTCTTAAAATTCTTTTCCAATAGCCTTCAATCATAAATTTTCCTCAAATTTCATTACTTTTAGCCAGGTCCCACTAATTTATTCAAATTCTCTTACTATACCCTTCAGACATTTTTTTTTCAAAATTCCCATACTAGAGCTTTCAACCATGATTTCTCTTGAAATTCCAAACTAAGGCCTTTAGCCTTGAGTTTGTTTAAATTGTTCTTTATTATAGCTTTGAACTGCCATTTTCTTAAAATCCTCATACTATAGATTTAAGCCATGACTTTACTTCAAATTCACTTACTATAACCTTCAATTAAGATTTTTTATATAATTCACTCACTATTGATTTCAGCTCTGATTTTTTAAAATTTCTCTTCCTACAACCTTCTGCCATTATTTTTTTCAAATTTCATTACAATAGCCTGAAACCATGTCTTTTCCTAAAATTCCCTAGTCATCATTTTCTTTAAATTCCATTACTTTAACCTTAAACCATGATCTTTCTTAAAATTCCCTAACTATAGCCTTCAGCTATAATTTTTTTTCAAATTCACTAACTATTGCCTTGTACCACGAATTTCATTAAATTCTCTTCTTGTAGCCCTTAGTCATTATTTTTGTCAAAAGTCCCTTACTATAGATTTCAACCTTTTTTTTCCTTCAAATTCCCTTACAATAGCCTTTTTCAAGATTTTTTTAAAAATTCCCTTACTATTGCATTCAACCATACTTTTCATAAAATTCTATTTCTATTGCCTTCAGCCATGTTTTTTCCTCAAATTACCTTACCATAGCGTTCAGTTTTGATTTTTATTAAAATTCCCATGCAACACCCTTAAAATCTTTAGCCATGTTTTCACTTTAAAATTTCTTACTTGAGCTTTAAACCATGATTTTTCTCTTCAATTTCCTTTCTATAGCCATTCATCATTATTTTTTTTAAATTCCCTTACTATAGTCTCGAACAAAAGTTTTCTTTAAATTACTTACTATAGCTTTCAACCATGATTTTACTTCAATTATGATTTTTCCTAAAATTCCCTTAATAAAGCCTTCAACTCTGATTTTTATGAAAATTATTGTAGTAAAATCTTCAGCCATAATTTTCTTTCATATCCATTACTATAGCCTTAAACCATAATTTTTCTTAAATTCCCTAACTATATCCTTCAGCCACGATCTTTTTTCAAACCCCCTAACGATAGCCTTGTACCATGAATTTATTAAAATTCTCTTACTATATCCTTTAGTCAAAATTTTTGTCAAAAGTACTTTAGCCTTCAACCATTATTTTTCTTCAGATTCTCTAACTATTGATTTTTTCCATGTTTTTTGAAAATCTTCCCTTAAAATAGCCTCGAATCATTGGTTTTTTAAATTCTATTACTATTGCCTTCAGCCATTATTTTTCTTAACATTCCCTTGCTTTAACAATCAGTTTTATATTTTCATAAAATTCCCTTACTATAGCCTTCAGCTTTGATTTTTTTGAAAATTGTATAACTACAAGCATCAGCCAAGTTTTTTTATCAACAACCCTACTGTAGCCATAAATCATGATTTTTCTTAAAATTCTTTTCCAATAGCCTTTAAATCATTATTTTTTCTCAAATACCTTTACTTTTAGCCTTGTCCCACTATTTTACTCAAATTCTCCAACTATAGCCTTCAGCCATTTCTTTCTCCAAAATCCCATACTAGAGCTTTCAACCATGATTTTTCTTCAAATTCCATACTAACGCCATTAGCCATGATTTTTTTTAAAATGTCCATTGTTATATAGCCTTGAACCTGCAGTTTCCTAAAATCCTCATACTATAGATTTAAGCCACGATTTTACTTCAAATTCCCTTACTATAGCCTTTAATTAAGATTTCTCATATAATTCACTCGTTGTAGATTTCATCTCCGATTTTTTAAAAATTCTCTTCCTACAACCTTTTGCCATTATTTTCTTCAAATTCCATTACAATAGCCTTAAACCATGTCTTTTCCTAAAATTCCATAGCCATTATTTTCTTTAAATTCCCATACTTTAGCCTTAAACCTTGATCTCTCCTAAAATTCCCTTACAATAGCTTTCAACTATGATTTTCTTTCAAATTCCCTAACTATGGCCTTGTACCATGAATTTCATTAAATTCTCTTCTTGTAGCCCTTAGTCTTTATTTTTGTCAAACGTCCCTTACTATAGATTTCAACCTTTTTTTAACTTCAAATTCCCTTACTAAAACATATTTCCTTGATTTTTTAAAAAACTCCTTTACTAATGAATTCAACCATAGTTTTCATAAAATTCTATTTCTATTGCCTTCAGCCATGAATTTTCCTCAAATTAATTACTATAGCATTCAATTTTGATTTTTCTTAAAATTCCCTTATTATACCCTTAAGTTCTGATTTTTCTTAAAATACACTTATTTAGACCTTCAGACACGTTTTTACTTCAAAATTTCTTCCTTGAGCATGAAACCATGATTTTTTCTTAAAATTCCCTTACAATAGCATTCAACCATAAGTAAAAAGCCTTCAATCATAATTTTTTCCAAAAGCCTTCAATCATAATTTCTTAAAATACCATGATTTTTCTTAAAATTCTTTTCCAAAAGCTTTCAATCATAATTTTTCCTCAAATACCCTTACTTTTACCCTTGTCCCAATAATTTATTCAAATTCTTTTACGATAGCCTTCTGCCATTTTATTTTTCAAAATTACCATACTGGAGCTTTCAACCATGATTTCTCTTCAAATTCCACACAAAAGCCTTTAGCCAAGATTTTTTTTAAATTGTCTTTATTATAGCCTTGAACCACCATTTTCTTAAAATCCTCATACTATAGATTTAAGCCATGATTTTACTTCAAATTCTCTTACTATAGCCTTCAATTAATATTTTACATATAACTCTCTCACTATAGATTTCATCTCTAATTTTTTAAAAATTCTCTCCCTTCAACCTTCTGTCATTTTTTCTTCAAATTCCATTACAATAGCCTTAGACCTTGTGTTTTCCTAAAGTTCCCTAGTCATTATTTTATTTAAATTCCCTTACTTTAGCCTTAAACCATGATGTTTCCTAAAATTCCCTTACTATAGCCTTCAGCTATGATTTTTTTTCAAATTCCCTAACTATTGCCTTGTACCACGAATTTCATCAAATACTATTCCTCTAGCCCTTTGTCATTATTTTTGTTTAAAGTCCCTTACGATAGATTTCAATCTTTTTTTTTCTTCAAATTCCCTTACTATAGCCTTTTTCCATGATTTCTTTAAAGATTCCCACACTAATGCATTCAACCTTAGTTTTCATAAAATTCTATTTCTATTGCCTTCAGCCATGATTTTTCCTCAAATTACCATACTATAGCGTTCTATTTTGATTTTTCTTAAAATTCCCTTGTAATACCCTTAAGCTCAGATTTTTCTAAAAATACGCTTATTTAAAGCTTCAGCCATGTTTTTACTTTAAAATTTCTTACTTGTGCTTTAACCATGAATTTTCTTAAAATTCCCTAGCAATAGCATTCAACCATAAGTTTTCTTTAAATTCCCTTACAATAGTCATGTGCCAAAAATTTATTCAAATCCTCCTACAATAACAATTGGACAAAAAAATTTTCAAAATTCCCTTACAAAAACCTTCGACCATGATTTCTCTTCAAATTCCTTTCTATAGGCTTTAGCCATTATTTTTTAAAAATTCCCTTGATAGCCTCGAACAAAATTTTTCATTAAATTCACTTACTATAGCTTTCAACCATGACTTTACTTCATCTATGATATTTCTCAAAATACCCTTATTAAAGCCTTCAGATCTGATTTCCCTAAAATTTATCGTAGTAAAATCTTCAGCCATAATTCTCTTTAATACCCATTACTATAGCCTTAATCCATAACTTTACTTCAATTTCCTTACTATAGCCTTCAGTCATGATTTTTCTTGAAATTCCCTAACTATTGCTTTGTACCATGAATTTATTAAAATTCTCTTACTATATCCTTTAGTAAAAATTTTGGTCAAAAGTCCCTTAGCGTTCAACCATTATTTTTCTTCAAATTCTCTTACTGTTGCCTTTTTCCATGATTTTTAAAAATTGACCCTTAAAATAGACTTGAATAATTGGTTTTTTAAATTCCATTACTATTTCCTTCAGCCATTATTTTTCTTAGCATTCCCTTGCATTAATATTCAGCTTTGCCTCTTCCTAAAATTCCCTTACTATAGGAATCAGCTTTGATTTTTTCAAAAAATCTATTACTAGAAGCATCAGCCATGTTTTTTTATCTTACAACCCTATTGTAGCCATAAACCATGACTTTTCTTCAAATTCTTTTCCAATAGCCTTCAATCATTACCTCAAATACCATTACTTTTAGCGTTGTCCCACTATTTTATTCAAATTCTTTTACTATAGCCTTCAGCCATTTTTTTTCAAAATTCACGTACTAGAGCTTTCAACCATGATTTCTCTTCAAATTCAATATTAAAGCCTTTAGCCAAGATTTTTTTTTAAAATGTCCTTTATTAAAGCCTAGAACCACCATTTTCTTAAAATCCTCATACTATGGATTTGAGCCACGATTGTACTTCAAATTCCCTTACTATAGCCTTCAATTAAGATTAATCATATAATTCACTCATTATAGATTTCATCTCCGATTTTTTAAAAAATCTCTTTCTACAACCTTCTGCCTTTATTTTCTTCAAATTCCATTACAATAGCCTTAAACCATGAGTTTTCCTATAATTCCCAAGTCCTTATTTTCTTTAAATTCCCTTACTTTAGCCTTAAAACATGATCTTTCCTAAAATTCCCTTACCATAGCCTTCAACTATGATTTTTTTTCAAATTCCCTAACTATTGCCTTGAGCCACGAATTTCATCAAATTCTCTTCTTGTTGCCCCTAGTCATTAGTTTTGTCAAAAGTCCCTTTCTATAGCCTTTTTCCATGATTTTTTAAAAAGTTCCCTTACTAATGCCTTCAACCTTAGTTTTCATAAATCTCTATTTCTATTGCCTTCAGCCATGATTTTTCCTCAAATTACCCTCCTATAGGCTTCAATTTTAATTTTTCTTAAAATTCCCTAATAATGCCCTTAAGCTCTTATTTTTCTTAAAATACGCTTATTTAAACCTTCAGCCACGGTTTTATTTTAAAATTTCTTGCTTGAGCTATTAACCTTGATTTCTCTTAAAATTCCTTTACAATCAACCATAAGTTTTCTTAAAATTACCCTACTATCGTCTAGTGCCTAAAATTTCTTCAAATACACTTACAATAACAATTAGTGAATTTTTTTATCAAAATTCCCTTACCATGGCCTTCAACTATGATTTCTCTTCAAATTCCTTTCTATAGCCTTTAGCCATTAATTTTTAAAAATTCCCTTACTATAGCATCGGACAAAATATTTCTTTAAATTCACTAAATATAGCTTTCAACCATGATTTTACTTCAATTATGATATTTATTAAAATTCTCTTACTATATCATTTAGTCTAAATTTTGGTCAAAAGTCCCTAGTGTTCAACCATTATTTTTCTTCAGATTCTCTTACTATTGCCTTTTTCCATGATTTTTGAAAATCTTCCCTTAAAATAGTCTTGAATCATTGGTTTTTTAAATTCTATTTCTATTTCCTTCAGCCATTATTTTTCTTAACATTCCCTTGCTTTCACAATCAGTTTTGTCTTTTCATAAAATTCCCTTACTATAACCTTCAGCTGTGATTAATGTGAAAATTCTATTACTACAAGCGTCTGCCAAGTTTATTTATCTCACAACACTACCGTAGCCATAAACCATGACATTTCTTAAAATTCATTTCCAATAGCCTTCAGTGATTATTTTTCCTCAAATACCCTTACTTTTAGCCTTGTCCCACTAATTTATTCAAATTCTCTGATGATATCCTTCAGCCATTTTTTTTTGAAATTCCCATACTAGAGCTTCTAACCATGATTTCTCTTCAAATTCCATACTAAAGCCTTTAGCCATGATTTCTTTTAAATTATCCTTTATTACAGCCTTGAACCACCATTTTCTTAAAATCCTTATACTAAAGATTTAAGCCACGATTTTACTTCAATTCCCTTACTATAGCCTTCAATTAATATCTTTCATATAATTCACTAACTATAGATTTCAGCCCTGATTTTTTAAAAATTCTCTTCCTACAACCTTTGCCATTATTTTCTTCAAATTCTATTACAATAGCCTTAAACCATGTGTTTTCCTAAAATTTCCTTGTCATTATTTTCTTTAAATTCTCTTACTTTAGCCTTAAACCACGATCTTTGCTAAAATTCCCTTACTATAGCCTTCAGCTTTGATTTTTTTTCAAATTCCCTATCTATAACCTTGCAGCACGAATTTCATCAAGTCTCTTCTTGTTGCCCTTGGACATTATTTTTATCAAAAGTCCCCTACTATAGATTTAAACCTTTTTTTCCTTCAAATTCCTTTACTATAGCCTTTTTCCATTATTTTTTAAAAATTCCCTTAATAATGCGTTCAACCTTAGTTTTCATAAAATTCTATTTCTAATGCCTTCAGCCATGATTTTTCCTCAAACTTCAATACCATAGCGTTCAATTTTGATTTTTTTTAAAATTCCCTTACTATACCCAGCTCCAATATTTTTTAAAATACACTTATTTAAACCTTCTTCTACGTATTTACTTTAAAATTTCTTACTTAAGCTTTAAACCATGATTTTTCTTAAAATTCCCGTATAATAGCATACAACCATAAGTTTTCTAAAAGTTCCATTACTATAGTCTTATGCCAAAAATTTCTTCAAATCCTCCTACAATAACAATTAGTCAAAAATTTTATCAAAATTCCCTTTCAATAACCTTCAACCATGATTTCTCTTCAAATTCCTTTCCATAGCCTTTAGCCATTATTTTTTTTAAAATTCGCTTACTATGGCCTCGAAAAAAAGGTTTCTTTAAATTCACTTACTATAGCTTTCAACCATGATTTTAGTTTAATTAAGATTTTTCTTAAAATTCCCTCTGTAAAGCCTTCAACTCTAATTTTTCTTAAAATTATCATAGTAAAATCTTCAGCCATAATTTTCTTTAATTTCCATTACTATAACCTTAAACCATAATTTTTCTTAAATTCCCTTACTATAACCCTCAGCCATAATTTTCCTTCAAATTCCTTAACTATAGCCTTCTACCATGAATTTATTAAAATTCTCTTACTATATCCTTTAGTCAAAATTTTCGTCAAAAGTCCCTTAGCGTTCAACCATTACTTTTCTTCAGATTCTCTTACTATTGCCTTTTTCCATCATTTTTAAAACTCATCCCTTAAAATAGCCTTGAATCATTGGTTTTTGAAATTCTACTACTATTGCCTTCAGCCATTTTTTTTCTTTACATTCCCTTGTGTAAACAATCACTTTTGTCATTTCATAAAATTCCCTTTCTATAGCCTTCAGCTTTGATTTTTTTGAAAATTCTATTACTACAAGCATCAGCCATGTTTTTTTATCTAACAACCCTATTGTAGCAATAAACCATGATTTTTCTTAAAATTCTTATCCAATAGCCTTCAATCACTATTTTTGCTCAAATACCATTAATTTCAGCCTTGGCCCAATTATTTATTCAAATTATTTTACTATAGCCTTCAGCCTTTTTTTTTCTAAATTCCCATACTAGAGCTTTCAACCATGATTTCTCTTCAAATTCCATACTAAAGCCTTTAGCCAAGATTTTTTTTAAAATGTCCTTTTTCATAGCCTAAAACCACCATTTTCTTAAAATCCTAATACTATAGATTTGAGCCACGATTGTACTTCAAATTCCCTTCCTATAGCCTTCAATTAAGATTAATCATATAATTCACTCACTATAGATTTCATCTCTGATTTTTTAAAAAATCTCTTTCTACAACCTTCTGTCTTTATTTTCTTCAAATTCCATTACAATAGCCTCAAACCATGAGTTTTCCTATAATTCCCTAGTCATTATTTTCTTTAAATTCCCTTACTTTAGCCTTAAACCATGATCTTTCCTAAAAATCCCTTACTATAGCCTTCAACTATGATTTTTTTTCAAATTCCCTAACTATTGCCTTGTACCACGAATTTCATCAAATTCTCTTCTTGTTGCCCTTAGTCATTATTTTTGTCAAAAGTCCCTTACTATAGCCTTTTTCCACGATTTTTTTAAAAATTCCCTTACTAGAGCCTTCAACCTTAGTTTTCATAAAATTCTATTTCTATAGCCTTCAACCATGATTTTTCCTCAAATTACCTTCCTATAGCGTTCAATTTTGATTTTTCTTAAAATTACCGAACTATGCCCTTAAGCTCTTAGTTTTCTTGAAATACGCTAATTTAAACCTTCAGCCACGTTTTTACTTTAAAATTTCTTACTTGAGCTATAAACCTTCATTTCACTTAAAATTCCCTTACAATGGCATTCAACCATAAGTTTTCTTAAAATTACCTTACAATCATCTTGTGCCAAAAATTTCTACAAATACACTTACAATAACAATTAGTCAAATTTTTTATCAAAATTCCCTTACAATAGCCTTCGACCATGATTTCTCTTCATATTCCTTTCTATAGCCTTTAGCCATTATTTTTTTAAAATTCCCTTACTATGGCATCGAACAAAATTTTTCTTTAAATTCACTAACTATAGCTTTCAACCATGATTTTACTTCAATTATGATTTTTCTTAAAATTCTCTTACTATATCATTTAGTCTAAATTTTGGTCAAAAGTCCCTTAGTGTTCAACCATTATTTTTCTTCATATTCTCTTACTATTGCCTTTTTCCATGATTTTTGAAAATTGACCCTTAAAATAGCCTTGAATCATTGGTTTTTTAAATTCTATTTCTATTTCCTTCAGCCATTATTTTTCTTAAAATTCCCTTGCTTTCACAATCAGTTTAGTCTTTTCATAAAATTCGCTTACTATAGCCATCAGCTCTGATTTATGTGAAAATTCTTTTACTACAAGCATCAGCCAAGTTTTTTTATCTAACTACCCAACTGTAGCCATTAACCTTGACATTTCTTAAAATTCATTTCCAATAGCCTTCAGTCATTATTTTTCCTCAAATACCCTTACTTTTAGCCTTGTCCCACTAATTTTTTCAAATTCTCTTACTATATCCTTCACCCATTTTTTTTCAAAATTCCCATACTAGAGCTTTCAACCATGATTTCTCTTCAAATTCCATACTAAAGCCTTTAGCCATGATTTCTTTTTAAATGTCCTTTATTACAGCCTTGAACCACCATTTTCTTAAAATCCTGATACTAAAGATTTAAGCCACGATTTTACTTCAAATTCCCATACTATAGCCTTCTATTAATATTTTTCATATAATTCACCAACTATAGATTTAAACCTTTTTTCCTTCAAATTCCCTTACTATAGCCTTTTTCCATTATTTTTTTAAAAATTCCCTTAATAATGCATTCAAGCTTAGTTTTCATAAAATTCTATTTCTATTGCCTTCAGACATGATATTTCCTAAAAGTACAATACCATAGCATTCAATTTTGATTTTTCTTAAAATTCCCTTACTGTACCCTTATGCTCCAATTTTTCTTAAAATATGCTTATTTAAACCTTCTTCAATGTTTTTACTTCAAAAATTCTTACTTTAGCTTTAATCCAAGATTTTTCTAAAAATTCCCTTATAATAGCATTCAACCATAAGTTTTCTAAAAGTTCCAGTACTATAGTGTTATGCCAAAAATTTCTTCAAATCCTCCAACAATAACAATTAGTCAAAAATTTTATCAAAATTCCCTTTCAATCACCTTCGACCTAGATTTCTCTTCAAATTTCTTTCTATACCCTTTAGCCATTATTTTGTTTTAAATTCCCTTACTATAGCCTCAAAAAACGTTTTCTTTATATTCACTTACTACAGAGTTCAATTTTGATATAAGATTCCCTTACTAGACCCTTAAGCTCCGATTTTTATTTAAATACACTTATTTAAACCTTCAGCCACGTTTTCAATTTAAAATTGCTTTCCTGAGCTTTAAATCATGATTTTTCTTAAAATTACCTTACAATAGCATTCAATCATAAGTTTTCTTAAAAATTCTCTTAATATAGCCTTTTTCCATGATTTTTTTTTTAAATTCCCTTACTATAGATTTCAACCTTTATTTTCTGTTAAATTCTCTTACTATAGCCTTTTTCCAGGATTTCTTTTTTAAATTCCCTTACAATAGTATTCAACAATAGTTTTAATAGAATTATATTTCTATTGCCCTAACCCATGAATTTCCCTCAAATTCCCCTACTCTAGTGTTCAGTTTAGATTTTTCTTAATATTCCCTTACTATACCTTTCTGCTCTGATTTTTTTAAAGTACGCTTACTAAAACCTTTGACTATGTTTTTTCTTTAAAATTTCTTACTAGGCTTTAAACCATAATTTTTCTTAAAATTCACTTACAATAGCATTCAACCATAAGGTTTCTTAAAATACCCATATTATAGCCTTGTGCCAAAAATTTCTTCAAATTCTCTTAGAATAAAAATTAGTCAAATATTTTATCAAAATTCCCTTACGATAGCCTTCGACCATGATTTCTATTCAAATTCATTTCTATAGCCTTTAGCCAGTATTATTTTAAAATTCCTTCGCAATAGCCTCGCACAATAGTTTTCCTTAAATTCACTTACTATAGCCTTCAACCATGATATTACTTCAATTATGATTTTTCTTAAAAATCCCTTAGTAAAGCCTTCAACTCAGATTTTTCATAAAATTCTCTTAGTAAAATCTTCAGCCATAATTTTCTTTAATGTCCATTACTGTAGCCTTAAACAATATTTTTTCATAAATTCCTTTACTATTGCCTTAGGCCATGATTTTTCTTAAAAATCCAAAACTATAGCCTTGTACCATTAATTTCTTCAAATTCTCTTACTATATCATTCAGACATAATTTTGGTCAAAAGTCCCTTAGCCTTCAACCATTACTTTCTTCAAATTCACCTACTATAGCCTTCTTCCATGATTTTTGAAAAACTTCCTTTAAAATGGTCTTGAACCATTGTTTTTTAAAATTCTTTTACGATAGCCTTCAGCCATTATTTTTCTTAACATTCCCTTGCTTTTAACATTCAGTTATGATTTTTCATAAAACTCCCTTACTATAGCTTTCTGCTTATTTTTCTTAAAATTCTTTTCCAACAGCCTTATGTCATTATTTTTCCTCAAATACCCTTACTTTTAGCCACTCCCACAAATTTATTGAAATTCTCTTACTACAACCTTCAGCCATTTTTTGTCAAAATTTCCTTACTAGAACCTTCAACCATGATTTCTCTTCAATTTCCTTACTATAACCTTTAGTCATGATTTTTTTAAAAAATTTCCTTTACTATAGCCTTCAACCACCATTTTCTTAAAATCCACATACTATAGCTTTAAGCCATGATTTTACTTCAAATTCCCTTTCTACAGCCATCAATTAAGATTTTTCATATAACTCATTCACTATAGATTTCATCTCTGATTTTTTAATAATTCTCTTACAACAACCTGTAGCCATTATTTTCTTCAAATTCCATTTCGTAGCCTTAAACCACGAGTTTTCCTAAAATTCCCTAGCCAATATTTTCTTTCATTCCCTTACTTTAGCCTTAAACCATGATCTTTCCTAAAATTCCCTTACTATAGCCTTCGGCCATAATTATTTGTCAAATTCCCAAACTCTAACCTTTTGCCTTTATTTTTTAAAAAATTCCCTTACCATAGCATTCAACTATAGTTTTTGTAAAATTCTTTTTCTATTGCCTTCAGCCTTGATTTTTCTTCAAATTCCCTTACTAAAGCGTTCACTTTTGATTTTTCTTAAAAATCCTTTTCATTACCCATCACCTCTGATTTTTCTTAAAATACACTTACTAAAATCTTCAGCCATGTTTTTTCTTTAAAATATCTTACTTGAGTTTTAAACCATGATATTTCTTGAAACTCCCTTACAATAGCATTCAACCATAAGTTTTCTTAAAATTCCCTTACAACAGTCTTGTGCCAAAAAAAATTTCAAATTCTTTTACAATAACAATTAGTCAAAAATTTTATCAAAATTCCTTTACAATAGCCTTCGACCTAATATCTATTCAAATTCCTTTCTATGGCCTTTTGCCCTGATTTTTATTAAAATTCCCTTACTATAGCCTTGAAAAACTGTTTTCTCTAAATTCACTTACTATAACCTTCAACCATGATTTTACTTCAATTATCATTTTTCTTAAAATTCCTTAAGTAAAGCCTCCAGCTCTGATTTTTCTTAAAATTCCCTATGTAAAATATTCAACAATAATTTTCTTCAATATCCATTACTTTAGCCTTAAACCATTATTTTTCTTAAATTCCCTTACTATTTCCTTCAGCCATGATTTTTCTTCAAATTTCCTCACTTCAGCTTTGCACCATGAATTTCTTCAAATTCTCTAACTATATCCTTCAGTGATAATTTTGGTCAAAAGTCCCTTAGCCTTCAACCATTATTTTTCATCAGATTCTCTTACTATAGCCTTTTTCCACAAATTTATAAAAACTTCCCTTAAAATAGCTGAGAACTATTTGGTTTTTGAAATTCTATTACTATAGCCTTCGGCCATTATCTTTCTTAACATTCCCTTGCTTTAATATTCAGTTTTGATTTTTCATAAAATTCCCTTACTATAGCCTTCATCTTTGATTTTTCTAAAAATTTTATTACTACAAGCATCAGCCAAGTTTTTTTATCTAACAACCCTTATTGTAGCCATCAACCAAGATTTTTCTTAAAATTCTTTTCCACTAGCCTTCTATCATTATTTTTCCTCAAATTCCCTTTTAGCCTTGTCCCTCTAATATCTTCAAATTCTCTTACTATAGCCTTCAGCCATTATTTTGTCAAAATTCCCTTACTAGAGGCTTCAACCATGATTTCTCTTCAAATTCCTTACGAGAGGCTTCAACCGTAATTTCTCTTCAAATTCCTTACAATAGCCTTTAGCCATGATTTTTTTTAAAATGTCCTTTACTATATATCCTTGAACCACTATTTTCTTAAAATAATCATACTATAGCTTTAAGCCATGATTTTACTTGAAATTTCTTTTGTATAGCCTTCAATTAAGATTTTTCATTTAATTCACACACTTTAGATTTCATATCTGATTTTTTAAGAATTCTTTTACTACAACCTTGCGCCATTATTGTCAACAAATTCCATTACTATAGCCTGAAACCATGAGTTTTCTTAAAACTCCCTGGCCATTATTTTCTTTAAATTCCCTTACTTTAGCCATAAATCATGATCTTTCCTAAAATTCCCTACAACCATGATTTAGGATTTTAGTGAGTGAATTCCCTTAAATTCCCTTATAGAAGCTTTCAGCCATAGCTTTCATAAAATTCTATTTCTATTGCGTTAAGCCATGATTTTTCCACAAATTACCTTACTATAGCATTCAATTTTAATATTTCTTAAAATTCCCTTACTATACCCTTCTTCTCTGATTTTTCTTAAAATATACTTACAAAAACCTTCAGCCATATTTTTGTCAAAAGTCCCTGACTACAGATTTCAACCTTTTTTTTTCTTCAAATTCCTGTACGATAGCCTTTTTTCAAGATTTTTTTAAAAATTCCCTTACTATTGCATTCAACCATACTTTTCAAAAAATTCTATTTCTATTGCCTTCAGCCATGTTTTTTCCGCAAATTACCTTACTATAGCATTCAGTTTTGATTTTTCTTAAAATTCCCATGCTACAGCCTTAAGCTCTAATATTTTTTAAAATACCCTTATAAAACTCTTTAGCCATGTTTTTACTTTAAAATTTGTTACTTGAGCTTTAAACCATGATTTTTCTCTTCAATTTCCTTTCAATAGCCATTCACCATTATTTTTTTTAAATCCCTTACTATAGTCTCAAACAAAATTTTTCTTTAAATTCACTTATTATAGCTTTCAACCATGATTTCAGTTCAATTATGATTTTTCCAAAAATTCCCTTAAAAAAGCCTTCAGCTCTGATTTTTTTGAAAATTATAGTAGAAAAATCTTCAGCCATAATTTTCTTTCATATCCATTACTATAGCCTTAAACCATAATTTTTCTTAAATTACCTAACTATATCCTTCAGCCATGATTTTTTTTCAAACTCCCTTACTATACCCTAGTACCATGAATTTATTAAATTTCTCTTACTATATCCTTTAGTTCAAATTTTTGTCAAAAGTACCTTAGCCTTCAACCATTATTTTTCATCAGATTCTCTAACTATCACTTTTTTCCCTGTTTTTTGAAAATCTTCCATTAAAATAGCCTTGAATCATTGGTTTTTCAAATTCTATTACTATTGCCTTCAGCCATTATTTTTCTTCACATTCCCTTGCTTTAACAATCAGTGTTGTATTTTCATAAAATTCCCTTACTATAGCCTTCAGCTTTGATTTTTTTGAAAATTGTATTACTACAAGCATTAGCGAAGTTTTTTTATCAACAACCCTACTGTAGCCATAAACCATGATTTTTCTAACAATTCTTTTCCAATAGCCTTTAAATCATTATTTTTCCTTAAATACCCTTACTTTTGGCCTTGTCCCACTATTTTATTCAAATTCTCCTACTATTGCCTTCAGCCATTTCTTTTTCCAAAATCCCATACTAGAGCTTTCAACCATGATTTTTCTTCAAATTCCATACTAAAGCCATTAGCCTTGATTTTTTTTAAAATGTCCATAGTTATATAGACTTGAACCACCATTTTCCTAAAATCCTCATACTATAGATTTAAGCCACGATTTTAATTCAAATTCCCTTACAATAGCCATCAATTAAGATATTTCATATAATTCACTCACTATAGATTTCATCTCCGATTTTTTAAAAATTCTCTTCCTACAACCTTTTGCCATTATTTTCTTCAAATTCCATTTCAATAACCTTAAACCATGTCTTTTCCTAAAATTCCATAGCCATTATTTTCTTTAAATTTCCATACTTTAGCCTTAAACCATGACCTTTCCTAAAATTCCCTTACAATAGCTTTCAACTATGATTTTTTTTCAAATTCCCTAACTATTGTCTTGTGCCATGAATTTCATTAAATTCTCTTCTTGTAGCCCTTAGTCTTTATTTTTGTCAAACGTCCCTTACTATAGATTTCAACCTTTTTTTTCCTTCAAATTCCCTTACTAAAACATATTTCCTTGATTTTTTTAAAAATTCCTTTACTAATGAATACAACCATAGTTTTCATAAAATTCTATTTCAATTGCCTTCAGCCATGATTTTTCCTCAAATTAATTACTATAGTGTTCAATTTTGATTTTTCATAAAATTCCCTGATTATACCCTTAAGCTCTAATTTTTCTTAAAATACACTTATTTAAACCTTCAGACACGTTTTTACTTCATAATTTCTTACTTGAGCTTGAAACCATGATTTTTCTTAAAATTCCCTTACAATAGCATTCAACCATAAGTTTTCTTCAAATTCTCTTACTATAGTCTTGTGCAAAAAATTTCTCCAAATTCTCTTACAAAAACAATTAGTCAAAAATTTCATCAAACTTCCCTTACAATAGCCGTCAACCATGATTTCTTTTCAAATTCCTTCAAATTCCCTTACTATAGCCTTGAACAAAAGTTTTCTTTAAATTCACTTACTATATCTTTCAACCATGATTTTACTTCAATTACAATTTTTCTTAAAATTCCCTTAGTAAAGCCTTCTGCTCTGATTTTTCTTAAAATTATCGTTGTAAAATCTTCAGCCATAAATTTCTTTAATATCCATTACTATAGCCTTCAGCCATGATTTTTCTTCAAATTCCCTAACTATAGCCCTCTACCATGAATTTATTAAAATTCTCTTACTATATCCTTTAGTCAAAATTTTGGTCAAAAGTCCCTTAGCCTTCAACCATTATTTTTCTTCAGATTCTCTTACTATTTCTGTTTTCCATGATTTTTAAAAATCTTCCCTTAAAATAGCCTTGAATCATTGGTTTTTTAAATTCTATTACTCTTGCCATCAGCCATTCTTTTTCTTAACATTCGCTTGCTTTAAAAATTAGTTTTGTCTTTTCATAAAATTCCCTTACAATAGGCTTCTGCTGTGACTTTCCAATAGCCAAGGTTTTTTATCTTACAACCGAAATGTAGCCATAAACCATGATTTTTCTTAAAATTCTTTTCTAATAGCCTTAAATTATAATTTTTCCTCAAATACCCTTACTTTTAGCCTTGTCCCACTATTTTATTCAAATTCTTTTACGATAGCCTTCAGCCATTTTTTTTTCAAAATTCCCATACTAGAGCTTTCAACCATGATTTCTCTTCAAATTCCATATTAAAGCCTTTAGCCAAGATTTTTTTTAAAATGTCCTTTATTATAGCCTTGAACCACCATTTTCTTAAAATCCTCATACTACATATTTGAGCCACGATTGTACTTCAAATTCCCTTAGTATAGCCTTCAATTAAGATTAATCTTATAATTCACTCATTATAGATTTCATCTCCAATTTTTTAAAAATCTCTTTCTACAACCTTCTGCCTTTATTTTCTTCAAATTCCATTACAATAGCCTTAAACCATGAGTTTTTCTAAAACTCTGTAGTCATTATTTTCTTTAAATTCCCTTACTTTAGCCTTAAACCATGATCTTTCCTAAAATTCCCTTACGATAGCCTTCAACAATGATTTTTTTTCAAATTCCCTAACTATTGCCTTGTACCACGAATTTCATCAAATTCTATTCTGCTAGCCCTTAGTCATTATTTTTATTTAAAGTCCCTTACGATAGATTTCAACCTTTTTTTTCCTTCAAATTCCCTAACTATAGCCTTTTTCCACGATTTCTTTAAAAATTCCCATACTAATGCATTCAACCTTTGTTTTCATAAAATTCCATTTCTATTGCCTTCAGCCATGATTTTTCCTCAAATTACCATACTATAGCGTTCTATTTTGATTAGTCTTAAAATTCCCTTGCGATACCCTTAAGCTCTGATTTTTCTAAAATTACGCTTATTTAAACCTTCAGCCATGTTTTTAATTAAAATTTCTTACTTGAGCTTTAAACCAGGAATTTTCTTAAAATTCCCTAGCAATAGCATTCAACCATAAGTTTTCTTTAAATTCCCTTACTATAGTCATGTGCCAAAAATTTCTTCAAATCCTCCTACAATAACAATTGGTCAAAACTTTTCTCAAAATTCCCTTACAAAAACCTTCGACCATGATTTCTCTTCAAATTCCTTTCTATAGACCTTTAGCCATTATTTTTTAAAAATTCCTTTGCTATAGCCTCCAACAAAATTTTTCATTAAATTCACTTACGATAGCTTTCAACCACTATTTTACTTCATTTATGATTTTTCTTAAAATTCCCTTAGTAAAGCCTTCAGCTCTGATATTTTGTAAAAGTATCCTAGTAAAATCTTCAGCCAAAATTTTCTTTAATATCCATTACTCTATCCTTAAATCATAACTTTTTTTCAATTTCCTTACTATAGCCTTCAGTCATGATTTTTCTTCAAATTCCCTAACTATAGCCTTGTACCGTGAATTTATTAAAATTCTCTTACTATATCCTTTAGTCAAAATTTTGGTCAAAAGTCCCTTTGCATTACACCATTATTTTTCTTCAGATTCTCTTACTATTGCCTTTTTCCATGACTTTTAAAAGTCTTCCCTTAAAATAGCCTTGAATAATTGGTTTTTTAAATTCCATTACTATTTCCTTCAGCCATTATTTTTCTTAGCATTCCCTTGCTTTAACATTCAGTTTTGTCTTTTCCTAAAATTCCCTTACTATAGGCTTCAGCTTTGATTTTTGCAAAAATTCTATTACTAGAAGCATCAGCCATGTTTTTTTATCTTACAACCCTATTGTAGCCATAAACCATGATTTTTCTTCAAATTCTTTTCCAATAGCCTTCAATCATTATTTTTCCTCAAATACCCTTACCTTTAGCCTTGTCCCACTATTTTATTCAAATTCTTTTACTATAGCCTTCAGCCATTTTTTTTTAAAAATTCCCATACTACAGCTTTCAACCATGATTCCTCTTCAAATTCAATATTAAAGCCTTTAGCCTAGATTTTTTTTAAAATGTCCTTTATTATAGCCTTGAACCACCATTTTCTTAAAATCCTCATACTATAGATTTGAGCCACCATTTTAATTCAAATTCCCTGACTTTAGCCTTCAATTAAGATTTTTCATATAATTCACTCACTATAGAATTCATCTCTAATTTTTTAAAAATTCTCTTTCTACAACCTTCTGCCATTATTTTCTTCAAATTCCATTACAATCGCCTTAAACCATGTGTTTTCCTAAAATTCCCTAATCATTATTTTCTTTAAATTCCCTTACTCTAGCCTTAAACCATGATCTTTTCTAAAATTCCCTTACTATAGCCTTCAACTATGATTTTTTTTTAAATTCCCTAACTATTGCCTTGTACCACGAATTTCATCAAATTCTCTTCTTGTTGCCCTTAGTCATTATTTTTGTCAAAAGTCCCTTACTATTGCCTTTTCCATAATTTTTTTAAAAATTCCCTTACTAATGCCTTCAACCTTAGTTTTCATAAAATTGTATTTCTATTGCCTTCGGCCATGATTTTTCCTCAAATTACCTTCCTATAGCGTTCAATTTTGATTTTTCTTAAAATTCCCTAACTTTGGCCATAAGCTCTTATGTTTCTTAAAATACTCTTATTTAAACCTTCAGCCACGATTTCACTTTAAAATTTCTTACTTGGGTTATAAACCTTGATTTCTCTTAAAATTCCCTTACAATGGCATTCAACCATAAGTTTTCTTAAAATTACCTTACTATCGTCTTGAGCCAAAAATTTCTTCAAATACACTTACAATAACAATTAGTCAAATTTATTATCAAAATTCCCTGACAATAGCCTTCTACCATGATTTCTCTTCAAATTCCTTTCTATAGCCTTTAGCCATTATTTTTTAAAAAATTCCCTTACTATAGCATCGAACAAAAAGTTTTCTTTAAATTCACTAACTATAGCTTTCAACCATGATTTTACTTCAATTATGATTTTTCTTAAAATTCTCTTACTATATTATTTAGTCTAAATTTTGGTCAAAAGTCCGTTAGTGTTCAACCTTTATTTTTCTTCAGATTCTCTTACTATTGCCTTTTTCCATGATTTTTGAAAATCTTCCCTTAAAATAGCCTTGAATCATTGGTTTTTTAAATTCTATTTCTATTTCCTTCAGCCATTATTTTTCTTAACATTCCCTTGCTTTCACAATCAATTTTGTCTTTTCATAAAGTTCCCTTACTATAGCCTTCAGCTTTGATTTATGTTAAAATTCTATTATTACAAGCATCAGCCAAGTTTTTTTATCTAACAACCCTACTGTAGCCATAAACCATGACATTTCTAAAAATTCATTTCCAATAGCCTTCAGTCTTTATTTTTCCTCAAATACCCTTACTTTTAGCCTTGTCCCACTAATTTATTCAAATTCTCTTACTATATCCTTCAGCCATTTTTTTTTTGAAATTCCCATACTAGAGTTTTCACCCATGATTTCTCTTCAAAATCCCTACTCTAGCCTTTAACCATGATTTCTTTTAAAATGTCCATTATTACAGCCTTGAACCACCATTTTCTTAAAATCCTTATACTAAAGATTTAAGCCACGATTTTACTTCAACTTCCCTTACTATAGCTTTCAATTAATATTTTTCATATAATTCACTAACTATAGATTTCAGCCCTAATTTTTTAAAAATTCTCTTCCTCCAACCTTCTGCCATTATTTTCTTCAAATTCCATTACAATAGCCTTAAACCATGTGGTTTCCTAAAATTTCCTTGTCATTATTTTCTTTAAATTCTCTTACTTTATCCTTGAACCACGATCTTTGCTAAAATTCCCTTACTATAGCCTTCAGCTATGATTTTTTTTCAAATTCCTTATCTATTGCCTTGCAGCACGAATTTCATCAAAGTCTCTTCTTGTTGCCCTTGGACATTATTTTTGTCAAAAGTCCCGTACTATAGATTTAAACCTTTTTTTTCCTTCAAATTCCATTACTATTGCCTTTTTCCATTATTTTTTTAAAAAATCCCTTAATAATGTCAACCATTTTTCATAAAATTCTATTTCTATTGCCTTCAGCCATGATTTTCCCTCAAACAACAATACCATAGCGTTCAATTTTGATTTTTCTTAAAATTCCCTTACTATACCCTTATGCTCCGATTTTTCTTAAAATACGCTTATTTAAACCTTCATCAACGTTTTTACTTTAAAATATCTTACTTTAGCTTTAAACCATGATTTTTCTTAAAATTCCCTTATAATAGCATTCAACCATAAGTATTCTAAAAGTTCTAGTACTATAGTCTTATGCCAAAACTTTCTTCAAATCCTCCTACAACAACAATTAGTCAAAAATTTTATCAAAATTCCCTTTCAATAACCTTCGACCATGATTCCTCTTCAAATTCCTTTCTATAGCCTTTAGCCATTTTTTTTTTAAAATTCCCTTAATATAGCCTTGATCAAAAGTTTTCTTTAAATTCACTTACTATTGCTTTCATATTTGAATTTACATCAATTACGATTTTTCTTAAAATTCCCTTAGTAAAGACTTCAGCTCTGATTTTTCTTAAAATTATCATAGTAAAATCTTCAGCCATAATTTTCTTTTATATCCTTTACTATAACCTTAAATCATCATTTTTCTTAAATTCCCTTACTATAACCTTCAGTCATGATTTTTCTTCAAATTCCTTAACTATAGCCTTGTACCATGAATTTATTAAAATTCTCTTACTATATCCTTTAGTCAAAATTTTGGTATAAAGTCCCTTAGCGTTCAACCATTATTTTTTTTCAGATTCTCTTACTATTACATTTTTCTGTGATTTTTAAAAATATTCAATTAAAATAGCCTTAATCATTGGTTTTTTAAATTCTATTACTATTTCCTTCTACCATTATTTTTCTTAACATTCCCTTGCTTTAATAATTAGTTTTATTATTTCATAAAATTCCCTTACAAAAGCCTTCTGCTTTGATTTTTTTGAAAATTCTATTACAACAAGCATCAGCCATGTTTTTTTATCTAACAACCCTACTGAAGCCACAAACCATGATTTCTCTTAAAATTCTTTTGCAATAGCATTCAATCACTATTTTTCCTCAATAATTTACTTAAATTCTTTTACTATAGGCTTCAGCCATTTTTTTTTTCAAAATTCCCATACTTGAGCTTTCAACCATGATTTCTCTTCAAATTCCAGACAAAAGCCTTTAGCCACTATTTTTTTTAAAATGTCCTTTATTATTGCCTTGAACCACCATTTTCTTAAAATCCTCATATTATAGATTTAAGCCACGAGTTTACTTCAAATTCCCTTACAATAGCCTTAAATTAAGATTTTTCATATAATTCTCTCACTATAGATTTCATCTCTTATTTTTTCAAAATTTTCTTCCTACAACCTTCTGCCAATATTTTCTTCAAATTCCATTACAATAGCCTTAAACCAAGTGTTTTCATAAAACTCCCCAGTCATTGTTTTTTTAAATTCCCTTACTTTAGCCTTAAACCTTGATCTTTCCTAAAATTCCCTTACTATAACCTTCAACTATGATTTTTGCCAAATTCCCTAACTATTGCCTTGTACCATGAATTTCATCAAAGTTTCTTCTTGTTGCCCTTGGTCATGACTTTTGTCAAAAGTCCCTTACTAATGATTTGAATCTTTTTTTCCCTTCAAATTCCCTTACCATAGCCTCTTTCCATGTTTTTTTTAAAAATTCCCTTCCTAATGCATTCAACCTTAGTTTTCATAAAATTATATTTCTATTGCCTTCAGCCATGATTAATCCACAAATTACCTTACTATAGCGTTCACTTTTGATTTTTCTTAAAATTCCCTAACTATGCCCTTAAGGTCTTATTTTTCTTAAAATGCGCTTATTTAAGCCTTCAGCCACGTATTTACTTTATAATTTCTTACTTGAGCTTTAAACAATGATTTCTCTTAAAATTCCCTTACAATAGTATTCAACCATAAGTTTTCTTTAAATTCCCTTACTATCGTCTTGTGCCAAAAATTTCTTCAAATACACTTACAATAACATATAGTCAAAAATTTTATCATGCTTCCCTTACTATAGCCTTTGACCATGATTTCTCTTCCGATAAGTGTCTGTAAGACACTATTGATGCACGAATAAATTATTAAAAATTCAAATTTTGAGTTAATTATCAGCATGAAAATGACAAATATAACTCAAATTCATTGTTTTGTGTCTCTAGTACTAGTTTGAAGAAGAAAATCTGAATCCAGAGAGAAACTGAAGCAAAAATGAGAAAAATGATCCAAAAGGTTTTGGCACCACCGCGCCGGGAAAATAGTCAAAAATTCAAATTAATGCAAGAAAATACCCAACGGCTAGGAAGGCTTCAAAGAGGAAAATTTGGGAAAGTGAAATAGCATGACCGTGCCTCCAAAAGATGCTCCGTGCCAAGAAGATGGCGCTACCTTTGGCAATGGCGCACTGCACTGTTGCCTTATACAGAATTTGGAGTTGCCATGTTGGGACGTCGGAGAAGATTCTAAGGACTGGCGCTACCGTGCCACCTCTCAGAAGAAATTGCTGCTGCCGCGCCATGAAGTTTCCTTAAGCTGTATGAATTCGGTTGTCGTTCCTGAACTTTCACAAAATTTTGCTCAACTGGCGCGATCGCGGAAAAATCAGAAGGATAATTGGCCAGATCGCGCCACTGACTCAGCAATGCAAATTACGGAAATCTCGGGATTCTAACAACAAATCACGGTCAAAGTTGGAAGAAAGAGTCATAAGTCCATCAGGAATGCATCCACGACGACTCTAGGAGAAGTTTATGGGTATCCTAAGAAGTTTTAATGCTCAAGGTGTTGAAAGTTCAAAAGTGATTAGGAGACAGCTAAAGAAGGAAACTATAGTCCCAATCTGAAGAAGACATATATGAAGATTCCCTCTCAAAAAATCAGATCAATCCAAGTTGTCCTTCTGTAGTTTTAATCTTCAAAGTGGTGGACTCAGAGCTAGAATTGGCAGCAGAACCAACTCGATATCTCTTTAGCATAACTCAAGTTTCCCAACTCAGAATGACTTCAAATTTTTTACACAAGTCAAGGACTATGTAAGGAAGGTTCGTGTGTAATTTCATGGAATTATGAGGTTAGGAGAGAAAGATTTCAACCCCTGGAAAGAGACCAAGTTATAAGGTCAGGACAGAAGTCCAGCTATAAATAGAGGTCCAAGGAGGAGCGATAGAAAAAGTTGAAAATCCAGTCTTGAGTTCTAAATTCAGTTTTTAGTTCAATTTTCAATTTTTGTAGTTAGTTTGGAGAGGAGAGGAAGTCCAGAGCGAGTCTTGCACGACCTCTTGGCACTTTGGAGAGAGAAGAGGAGATTTCTGTCAAGGCTCAAGTGATGCTAAAGGCAGTCCTTCAAGGGGGTTTTTGTACTTAGTTTATTTTGATTTCCATGGTTGTAATTAAATCCTTTTTATGTGTTTATACTATTAGCATGGAGTAGTCTCGCTCTATTTGGGGAAGTCATGAACTCCTAGTTGTGATATGTTTAAGTTTTGAAGTTATAGCAATAAAGTCCTTTACCTTTGTTTTAGAATCTGAGTTCATTGCTTATTCATAACCTGAATTTATTTCTGAAGTTTAACGAGGTTCGAATAGAGAAGTTAAAATTCAGTAGAGATTTTTAATTCTTTGTTTTCTAAAATAACTCGGTTTTCTAACTAGATCGTTCTGGATTGTGATGGAGACTAGTGGAAGGTGATGTGACTGTTTATAACTCTTGTTCTGAATAAGAGAGAGCTCATCTTTAAGATTTTATATTTATGCACCTAGGATTTGAATGTTTTCGGATTGTGATGGAGTTCGAAATAATAAGTGAAAGTTATTTCCTGTATATGGGTAACCAAGTTTTCAAAAGCTAAGTCAAGGAAAAGGTACATGAGCTATAAAAATCAGAACTTTGCATATTTACAACTAGGAGGGATTGACACTTTTCCCCAACATCTCATCTCCATAAGGTTTAGTCATCTAATCCAGTAGTTTAATTCTATTTTCTTTTTCAATTCTCAAAAACCCAAAAATTGTTTTCCTATATCAGTAGAAAAAGCTTTACTTAAACTGAGTTCTCATCAAGGTCTCTGTGGGATCGATATCTAGACTTTCGAGTCTATATTACGTTCTCACCTAGTGCACTTGCAAGACAACCAACATCTTCAAATTCCCTAACTATTTCCTTGTACCACGAATTTCATCAAATTCTCTTCTTTTAGCCCTTAGCCATTATTTTTGTCAAAAGTCCCCTACTATAGATTTCACCCTTTTTTTTCTTTCAAATTCCCCTACTATAGCCTTTTTCCATGAATTCTTTAAAAATTCCCTTACTAATGCATTCAACCTTAGTTTTCATCAAATTCTATTTCTATTGCCTTCAGCCAAGATTTTTCCTCAAATTTCCATTCAATAGCGTTCAATTTTAAGTTTTCCTAAAATTCCCTTACTATACCCTTAAGCTCTGATTTTTTTAAAAATACGCTTATTTAAACCTTCAACCACATTTCTACTTTAAAATTTTTTACAAGAGCTTTAAACCATTAATTTTCTAAAAATTCCCTAACAATAGCATTCAACCATATGTTTTCTTAAAATTCCCTTACAATAGTCTTGTGCCAAAAATTTCTTCAAATCCTCCTACAATAACAATTAGTCAAAAAATTTCTCAAAATTCCCTTACAATAACCTTCGACCATGATTTCTCTTCACAGTCCTTTCTATAGCCTTTAGCCATTATTTTTTAAAAATTCCCTTACTATGGCCTCGAACTAAAGTTTTCTTTAAATTCACTTACTATAGCTTTCAACCATGATTTTTCTTCAATTATGATTTTCTTAAAATTCCTTTAGAAAAGCCCTCAGCTCTGATTTTTCTTGAAATTATAGTAGTAAAATATTCAGCCATAATTTTCTTTAATATCCATTACTAAAGCCTTAAACCATAATTTTTGTTAAATTCCCTTACTATACCCTTCAGCCATGATTTTTCTTCAAATTCCCTAACTATAGCCTTGTACCATGAATTTATTAAAATTCTCTTACTATTTCATTTAGTCAAAATTTTGGTCAAAAGTCCCTTACCGTTCAACCATTATTTTTCTTCAGATTCTCTTACTATTGGCTTTTTTCATGATTTTTGAAAATCTTCCCTTAAAATAGCTTTGAATCATTGTTTTTTTAAATTATAGTACTTTTTCCTTCAGCCATTATTTTTCTTAAAATTCCCTTGCTTTAAAAATCAGTTTTATCTTTTATAAAATTCCCTTACTATTGCCTTCTGCTTTGATTTTTGTGAAAATTCTATTACTACAACCATCAGCCATGTTTTTTTATCTTACAACCATATTGTAACCATAAACCAAGATATTTCTTAAAATTCATTTCCAATAGCCTTCAATCATTATTTTTCCTCAAATACCCTTAGTTTTGGCCTTGTCCCACGATTTTATTCAAATTCGTTTACTATAGCCTTCAGCCATTTTTCTTTTCAAAATTCCCATACTAGAGCTTTTAACCATTATTTCTCTTCAAATTCCATACTACAGCCTTTAGCCACGATTTTTTTTAAAAAGTCCTTTAATATAGCCTTGAACCACAATTTTCTTAAAATCCTTATACTAAAGATTTAAGCCACGATATCACTTCAAATTCCCTGACTATAGCCCTTAATAAGGATTTTTCATATAATTCACTCACTATAGATTTCAGACCTGATTTTTTAGAAATTCTCTTTCTACAACCATCTACCATTATTTTCTTCAAATTCCATTACAATCGCCTTAAACCATGTGTTTTGCTAAAATTCCCTAGTCATTATTTTCATTAATATCTCTTACTTTGGCCTTAAACCATGATCTTTGCTAAAATTCCCTTACTATAGCCTTCAGCTATAATTTTTTTTCAAATTCCCTAACTATTGCCTTGTACCACGAATTTCATCAAAGTCTCTTCTTGTTGCCCTTGGTCATTATTTTTGTAAAAAGTCCCTTATGATAGATTTAAACCTTTTTTCCCTCACATTCCCTTACTATAGCCTTTTTCCATGATTTTTTTAAAAATTCCCTTTCAAATGTATTCAACCTTTGTTTTCATAAAATTCTATTTCTATTGCCTTTAGCCATGATTTTTCCTCAAATTACCATTCTATAGCTTTTTGTTTTCATTTTTATTGAAATTCAGTTACTATACTCTTATGCTCTGATTTTTCTTAAA
The DNA here is from genome assembly GCA_019845555.1 of Aristolochia fimbriata. Lineage (NCBI taxonomy): Eukaryota > Viridiplantae > Streptophyta > Magnoliopsida > Piperales > Aristolochiaceae > Aristolochia > Aristolochia fimbriata. Next base: position 28,523,430 of record CM034083.1, on the reverse strand, counting down.
ATACGCTTATATAAACCTTCTGCCATGTTTTTACTTTAAATTTTCATATTTCAGCTTTAAACAATGATTTTTCTTAAAATTCCCTTAGAATAGCATTCAATCAATAGTTTTCTTAAAATTCCCTTACTATAGTCTTGTGCCAAAAATTTCTTCAAATCCTTCTACAATAACTATTTGTCAAAATTTTCTCAAAATTCCCTCACAATAACCTTCGACCATGATTTCTCTTCAAATTCCTTTCTATAGCCTTTAGCCATTATTTTTTTTAAAATTCCCTTACTATAAACTCGAACAAAAGTTTTCTTTTAATTCACTTACTATTGCTTTCAATCATGATTTTACTTCAATTATGATTTTTCTTAAAATTCCCTAAGTAAAGCCTTCAGCTCTGATTTTTCTTAAAATTATCATAGTAAAATCTTCATCCACAATTTTCTTTAATATCCATTACAATAGCCTTCACCCATGATTTTTCTACAAATTTCCTAACTACAGCCTTGTACTGAATTTACTAAAATTCTCTTACTATATTCTTTAGTCAAAATTGTGGTCAAAAGTCCCTTAGCCTTCAACCATTATTTTTCTTTGGATTCTCGTACTATTGCCTTTTGCCATGATTTTTAAAAATCTTCCCTTAAAATATCCTTGAATCATTGGTTTTTTAAATTCTATTACTATTGCCTTCAGCCATTACTTTTCTTAATATTCCCTTGCTTTAACAATCAGTTTTGTCTTTTCATAAAATTCCCTTACTATAGCCTTCATCTTTGATTTTTGTGAAAATTCTATTACTATAGGCATCTGCTAAGTTTTTTTATCTAACAACCCTCCTGTAGCCATTAACCCTGACTTTTCTGAAAACTCTTTTCCAGTAGCCTTTTATCATTCTTTTTCCTCAAATACCCTTACTATGCTTCAGCCATTTTTTTTTCAAAATTCCCATACTAGAGCTTTCAACCATGAGTTCTCTTAAAATTCCATACTAAAGACTTTAGCCATGCTTTTTTTTAAAATGTCCTTTATTATAGCCTTGAACCACCATTTTCTTAAAATCCTCATACTATAGATTTATGCCACGATTTTACTTCAAAATCCATTCCTATAACCTTCAATTAATATTTTTCATATAATTCACTCACAATAGATTTCAGTTCTGATTTTTTAAAAATTCTCTTCCTTCCACTTTCAGCCATTATTTTCTTCAAATTTCATTACAATAACCTTAAACCATGTGTTTTCCAAAAATTTCCTAGTCATTATTTTCTTTAAATTCTCTTACTTTAACCTTAAACCATGATCTTTGCTAAAATTCCCTTACTATAGCCTTCAGCTATGATTTTTTTTAAATTCCCTAACTATTTCCAAGCAACACGAATTTCATCAAAGTCCATTCTTCTTGCCCTCGGACATTAGTTTTTTCAACAGTCCCCTACTATAGATTTAAACCATATTTTTCCTTCAAATTCCCTTACTATAGCCTTTTTCCATGATTTTTTTAAAAATTCCTTTACTAGTGCATTCAACCTTAGTTTTCATAAAATTCTATTTCTATAGGCTTCAGCCATGATTTTTCCTCAAACTACCAAACCGTAGCATTCAATTTTGATTTTTCTTAAAATTCCCTTATTATACCCTTATGCTCTGATTTTTCTTAAAATATGCTTATTTACACATTCAGCCATGTTTTTACTTTAAAATTTCTTACTTGAGCTTTAAACCATGATTTTACTTAAAATTCCCTAACAATAGCATTCAACCATAAGTTTTCTTAAAATTCCCTTACTATAGTCTTGTGCCAAAAATTTCTTCAAATCCTCCTACAATAACAATTAGTCAAAAAAATTTCAAAATTCCCTTACAATAACCTTCGACAATGATTTCTCTTCAAATTCCTTTCTATAGCCTTTAGCCATTATTTTTTAAAAATTCCCTTACAATAACCTCGAATAAAAAAAAAATTTAAATTCACTTACTTTAGCTTTCAACTTTTATTTTACTTCAATTATGATTTTTCTTAAAATTCCCTTAGTAAATCCTTCATCTCTGATTTTTCTTAAAATTATCGTAGTAAAATCTTCAGCCATAATTTTCTTTAATATCCATTTATATAGTCTTAAACCATAAATTTTCTTAAATTCCTTTACTATAGCCTTCGGCCATGATTTTTCCTCAAATTCCCTAACTATAGCCTTGTACCATGAATTTATTAAAATTCCTTTACAATATCCTTTATTCAAAATTTTCGACAAAAGTCCCTTAGTGTTCAACCATTATTTTTCTTCAGATTCTATTACTAATGCTTTTTTCTATGATTTTTGAAAATCTTCCCTAAAATTAGCCTTGAATCAATGGTTTTTTAAATTCTATTACTCTTTTCTTCAGCCATAATTTTGCTTAACATCCCCATGCTTTAACAACCAGTTTTGTCTTTTCATAAAATTCCCTTACTATAGCCTTCAGCTTTAATTTTTTTGAAAATTCTATTACTACAAGCATCAGCCATGTTTTTTTATCTTACAACCCTATTGTAGCCATAAACCATGATTTTTCTTAAAATTCATTTACAATAGCCTTAAACCATGTGTTTTCCGAAATTCCCTAGTTATTATTTTTTAAATTCACTTACTTTTGCCCTAAACCATGATCTTTCCTAAAATTCCCTTACTATATCCTTCTTCCGTGATTTATTTTCAAATTCCCTAACTATTGCCTTGTACCACGAATTTCATCAAATTTTTTTACTGTAGCCCTCAGTCATTATTTTTGTCAAAAGTCCCTTACAATATATTTCAACCTTTTTTTCCTTCAAATTCTCTTACTATAGCCTTTTTCCATGATTTTTTAAAAATTCCCTTACTATTGGGTTCAACCTTAGTTTTCATAAGATTCGATTTCTATTGCCTACAGCCATATTTTTTCTCAAATTTCCGTCATAGAGAGTTCAATTTAGATTTTTCTTAAAATTCCCTTTCTATAAACTCTGATTTTTCTACAAATACGCTTATTTAAACCTTCAGCCATGTTTTTACTTTAAAATTTCATACTTGATCTTTAAACCATGATTTTTTTTAAAATTCCCTTCCAATAGTATTAAACCATAATTTTTCTTAAAACTCCATTACTATAGTCTTGTCCCAAAAATTTCTTCAAATCAACATACAATAACAATTAGTAAAAAATTTTATCAAAATTCCCTTTCAATAGCCTTCGACCATGATTTCTCTTCCAATTCCTTTTTATAGCTTTTAGCCATTATTTATTTCAAAATTCCCTTACTTTAGCCTCGAAAAAAAGTTTTCTTTAAATTAACTTACAATAGCTTTCAACCATGATTTTCTTTCAATTATGATTTTTCTTCAAATTCCTTTAGTAAAGCCTTCAGCTCTGATTTTCCCTTAGTCATTAATTTTGTCAAAAGTCCCTTACTATACATTTCAACTTTTTTTCCTTCAAATAATCTTACTATATCCTTTTTCCATGATTTTTTTTTAAATGCCTTTGCTATTGCATTCAACCATAGTTTTCATAAAATTCTATGTCTATTGCCTTCTACCATGATTTTTCCTCAAATTACCTTACTATAGCATTCAGTTTTCATTTTTCTTTAAATTCCTTTACTATACCCTTAAGCTCTGATTTTTCTTAAAATACGCTTACTAAAACTTTCAGCCATGTCTTTACTTTAAAATTTCTTACATGAGATTTAAACCATGATTTTCTTTAAAATTCCACAACAATAGCATTCAACCATAAGTTTTCTTAAAATTCCTTTACAATAATCTTGTGCCAAAAATTTCTAAAAATTCTCTCACAATAACAATTAGTCAAAATATTTATCTAAATTCCCTTACAATAGCCTTCAACCATGATTTCTCTTCAAATTTCTTTCTATAGCCTTTAGCCGTTATTTTTTTTTAAAATTCCCTAAATAAAGTGATAAGTGTCCAAAAGACACTTATTTATGCATGAATTATTGATCATAAATTCCTAATTTGAGTTGATTATGAGCATGAAAGTGACAAATATAACTCAAATACATGTTTTGTGTCTCAGGTACCTTGTAAAAGAAGAAAATCTAAATTCTGAGGAAAAATGAATGAAAAAGGAGCAAAATCAAGCAAGAAAAGGGAATGGCGCGACCGCGCCGATTCTGGCGCGACCGCACCGGAAAAATGTTCAAAAATGCAAAGAAATCCAAAAAATTCCCAACGGCTAGTGAGGCTGAAAGGAGGACAGTTTGTGAATGTGAAATGGCGCTACCGCGCCATGAAGATGGCGCTACCAAAGGCGCTGCCGTGCTGCACTGTTTCCTTACAAAGATGCCAAGTTCTATTTCGGGAAGTCGACAAAGAGTATGAGTGGCGTGACCGCGCCAGTTTGACAGCATAAAGTGGCGCGATCGTGCCGTGAAGAATCCTTCCTCATGTAGAACCCGAAGGCCGTGCTCCAGACTTAGACAAATATTTCTGCTCCAGTGGCGCGAACGCGCCAAAACAAAGAACAATTCGGCGCGACCGCGCCGCTGACTCATCTTTCATAATTTACGGAAATCTCGGGATTCTGACTACCAATCAAGCCCAAACTTGGGAGAAGAAGTCCTAATTATCTAAGGAAGGTATCCACGAAGATTTTATGGAATATTGCTCGAGTCTAGATGCATTGAATGATCAAGAAAAGAAGAAGTTAAATTCAAAAAAGGAAATCGCTGCCAGAAGGAGAAGAGAAAATCCGAGTTTTAAGAGAGCTCTTTATCTGGAGTTCTCATGCCCCAATTGAAGCCAAACTTGGAACGAAGATTCCTGGTGCTACTGAGGGTCATATCACGAAAATTCAGGCCAATACAAGCCGGGCTTCTCAAGATTCATATCTCCAAAGTGGTGGACTCAGTGTAGAAATTGGCAGCAGAGACCAGGCAACATCTTCTCTTCATATCTTGAGTTTCCCAACTCAGAATGGTTTCAAATTTCCTACACAAGTCAAGGACTATGTAAGGAAGGTTAGGATGTAATTTCAACCAATTCTGAGGTCGGAAAAGCACAATTCATACCCCTGGACAGAGGCTAAAATTACAAGTTCTGCGCAGAACTTCTGCTATAAAAGGAGGTCCGACGCAGAGATCAAGCATCCAGTTTTAATCCAGTTCTCTAGAGTTCTAAATCTTATTTTTAGTTTAGTTTCGTGTTCTTTTAGTTAGTGTGGAGTTGAGAGAAAGAGAGAGAGAAGGAAGAGATCTCAGTCAAGGAGTAGTTGAAGCGAAGGGTAGTCCTCAAAATGGGGTTTCTTGTACTTTGTTTTCTTCTATTTTCATGGCTGTAATCAATTCCTCTTGCAGTGTTTGTTTTATTAGCATGGAGTAGTCTCTCTTTTTTGGGGAAGTCATGAACTCCTAGTTTGTTATATGTTTGAATTCTGAATTCTATAGCAATAAAGTATCCTACTTTTGTTTAGAAATTGTGCTTACTGCTTATTTCTAACCCGAATTGATAGTTGAAGTTTAACGAGGTTCGAATAGAGAAGTTAAAGTTCAGTAGAGATTCTGATTAGTCATATGATTCTTTGTTTTTTAAAACAACTCGTTTTTCTAATTAGTTGTTTTCGAATTGTAATGGAGACAAGTGGAAAAGTGATGTGACTCTTTATAACCCTTGTTCTGAATGAGAGAGTTGATATTTATGCACTTAGGATTTGAATGTTTTTGGATTGTGATGGAGTTCAAAGAATGAGTGAAAGTTAACTTGTTTTTCTCACTAGTTGTTTCCGGATTGTGATGGAGATTAGTGGAAAGCAATTTGACTCATTAAACACTTTTGTTCTGAATAAGAGTTGATCTTCAAGCTTTTATATTTATGCACCTAGGATCTGAATATTTCCGAATTGTGATGGAGTTCAGAGATTAGGTGAAAGTTATTTCCTGTATATGGGTAACTAGGTTTTCAAAAGCTAAGTCAAGGTAAGGATGCTTGAGCAATAAAATCAGAATTCTGCATATTAACAACTAGGAGGAATTGACACCTCTCCCCAACATCTCATCTTCATAAGTTTTTTCAAAAGTTTCAAATTCTGTTTTTTTTCTTTTTTGTTTTCAACAAAAATCTAAATTCTCTTCACCTCAATCAATAGGAAAATTTTTACTTAGATTAGGCTCACATCAAGGTCCCTGTGGGATCGATATCTGGACTCTTAAAATCTATATTACTTGCTGACCTAGTGCACTTGCTAGACACTCAACATAAAGCCTCGAACAAAAGTTTTCTTTAAATTCACTTACTATAGCTTTCAACCCTGATTTTACTTCAATTATGATTTTTCATAAAATTTCTTTACTAAACCCTTCAGCTCTGATTTTTATTAAAATTATTGTAGTAAAATCATTAGTCACAATTTTCTTTAATATTCATTACTATAGCCTTAAACCATATTTTTTCTTAAATTCCCTTACCATAGCCTTCAGCCATGATTTTTCTTCAAATTCCATAACTACAGCCTTGTACCATGAATTTCTTAAATTTTTCTTACTATATCCTTTAGTCAAAATTTTTATCAAAATTCCCTTAGCCTTCAACCATTATTTTTCTTCAGATTCCCTTACTACAACCTTTTTCTATGATTTTCTAAAAACTACCCTTAAAATAGCCTTGAACCATTGGTTTTTTAAATTCTATTACTATTGCCTTCAGCCAATATTTTTCTCAACATCCCTTGCTTTAACAATCAGTTTTATTTTTTCATAAAATTCCCTTACTATAGCCTTCTACTTTGATTATTCTCAAAATTCTATTACTACAAGCATCAGCCAAGTTTTTTTATCTAACAACTCTTATAGTATCCAAAAAACCATGAATTTTCTTAAAATTCTTTTCCAATAGCCTTCAATCATTATTTTTCCTCAAATACCATTACTTTTAGTCTTGTCCCACTATTTTATTCAAATTCTCTTACGATAGCCTTCAGCCATTTTTTTGTCAAAATTCCCATACTTGAGCCTTCAACCATGATTTCTCTTCAAATTCCTTACTATAGCCTTTAGCCTTGATTTTTTTTAAAATGTCAATAGCCTTCAAACACCATTTTCTTAAAATCCTCACACTATTGCTTTAAGCCTTGATTTTACTTAAAATTCCCTTACTATAGACTTCAATTAAGATTTTTCTTATAATTCACTCACTATAGATTTCATCACTAATTTTTTATAATTTCTCTTACTACAACCTTCAGCCATTATTTTCTTCAAATTCCATTTCAATAGCCTTAAACCATGTATTTTCCTAAAAGTTCCTTGTCATTATTTTTTTTAAATTCCCTTAATTTAGCCTTAAACCATGATATTTTCTAAAATTCCCTTACTATAGCCCTCTGCCATGATTTTTTTTCAAATTCCCTAACCATAGCCTTGTACCACGAATTTCATTAAATTCTGTTACTGTAGCCCTTAGTCATTATTTTTGTCAAAAGTCCCTTATTATAGAGTTCAACATTTTTTTACCTTCAAATTCTCTTACTATAGCCTTTTTCCATGATTTTTTTTAAAAATTCCCTTACTATTGCATTCAACCATAGTTTTCATAAAATTCTATTTCTATTGCCTTCAGCCATAATTTTTTTACTCAAATTACCTTACTATAACGTTCAGTTTTGATTTTTCTTAAAATTCCCTTACTATACCCTTAAGCTCGGATTTTGATTTTTATAAGCTTACAAAAACCTTCAGCAAAGTTTTTACTTTAAAATTTCTTACTTGCACATTAAAGCATGATTTTTCTTAAAATTCCCTTACGATAGCATTCAACCATAAGTTTTCATACCCTTTCTATAGTCTTGTGCCAAAAATTTCTTCAAATTCTCTTACAATAACAACTAGTCAAAAATTTTATCAAAATTCCCTTACAATTGCCTTCGACCATGATTTCTCTATAAATTCCTTTCTATAGCCTTTATCCATTATTTTTTTAAAAATTCCCTTACTATAGCCTTGAACAACATTTTTCTCCAAATTCACTTACTATAGCCTTCAACCATGATTTTACTTCAATTATGATTTTTCTTAAAATTCTATTTGTAAAGCCTTTAGCTCTTATTTTTCTTAAAATTATCTTAGTAAAATTGTCAGCCATAATTTTTTTTAAGATCCATTACTATAGGCTTAAATCATAATTTTTCTTAAATTCCCTTACTATAGACTTCTGCCATGATTTTTCTTCAAATTCCCTAACTATAGCTTTGTACCATGAATTTCTTCAAATTCTCTTACTATATCCTTCAGTCATAATTTTGGTCAAAAGTCCCTTAGCTTTCTACCATTATTTTTCCTCATATTCTCTTACTATAGCCTTTTTTCATGATTTTTAAAAACTTCCCTTCAAATAGCTTTCAACCATTTTTTTTCAAATTTTATTACTATAGGCTTTAACCATTATTTTTCTTTATATTCCCTTGCTTCAACATTCAGTTTTGATTTTTCAAAAATTCCCTAACTATAGCCATCATCTTTTATTTTTCTGAAAATTCTATTACTACAAGCATCAGCCAAGTTTTTTATCTAACAACCCTTAACGTAGCCATAAACCAATATTTTTCTTAAAATTCTTTTCCAATAGCCTTCAATCATTATTTTTCCTCAAATACCCGTACTCTTAGCCTTGTACCACTAATTTATTGAAATTCTCATACTATAGTCTTGAACCACCATTCATTTAAAATCCTCGTACTATAGCTGTAAGCCATGTTTTTACTTCAAATTCCCTTACTATAGCTTTCAATTAAGATTTTTCAAATAATTCACTCATTAAAGATTTTATCTGTGATTTTTTAAAAATTCTTTTACAACAACCTTCAACCATTATTTTCTTCTAATTCCGTTACTATAGCCTTCAACCAAGTGTTTTCCTAAAATTCCCTTGTCATTATTTTTTTAAAATTCCCTTACTTTAGCCTTCAACCATGATCTTTCCTAAATTCCCTTACTCTAGCCTTCAGCCATGATTTTTTTTCCAATTCCCAAACTATAGCCTTGCACCACGAATTTTTTTAAATTCTCTTACTGTAGCCCTTAGTCATAATTTTTGTCGAAAGTACCTTACTATAGATTTCAACCTTTTTTTTTCCTTCAAATTCTCTTACTATAACCTTTTCCCATGATTTTTTTAAAAAATCCCCTACTATAACATTCAACCATAGTTTTCATAAAATTCTATTTCTATTGGCTTCACCCATGATTTTTTTTTCAATTACATTACTATAGCATTCAGTTTTGGTTTTTCTCAAAAATCCCTTACTGTACTCTTCATATCAGATTTTGCTTAAAATATGCTTACTAAAACCTTCTGCCATATTTTTTCTATAAAATTTCCTACTAGAGCTTTAAACCATGATTTTTCTTAAAATTCCCTTACAATAGCATCAACCATAAGTTTTCTTAAAATTTACTTACTATAGTCTTGTGCCATAAATTTCTTCAAATTCTCTTACAATAACAATTAGTCCAAAATTTTATCAAAATTCCCTAACAATAGCCTTCGACCATGATTTCTCTTCAAATTCCTTTCTGTAGCATTTAGCCATTATTTTTTTTAAAATTCCCTTACTATGGCCTTGAACAACAGTTTTCTATAAATTCACTTACTATAGCCTTCAACCATGATTTTACTTCAATTATGATTTTTCTTAAAATTCCCTTAGTAAAGCCTTCAGCTCTGATTTTTCTTAAAATTCTCTTAGTAAAATCTTCAGCAATAATTTTCTTTAATATCCTTTACTGTAGCTGAAAAAGCGTTTTGATGATATTGGTTAGTATAAATTAACGAGTGTTAGAACTCCGTATGGAACTCTGCGTCAAACACTTCGAGAAACAAAAGCCAACGCAAACACAAACAAGTTGTTATCGCAGTTCGGAACAACTGTTCCTAATCTGCGGGGCACTCTTGCCCGGGATAGTAACAATCCACTAGTGATAATTGGTTACACGTCTTTCACAAAGACAATACAGTTTTGGTTCACCTTCTCAACAGAATCGTGGATTACCTTCTACACCTGACCCACTCAGTGTAAGTGGTCACGTTACTATTCCACTGAGGCTCCCCCTTAGTTTGATCTTCCCAGCGTGGAAGACTCAGTCTGTCTCCAGCACAGACTTCAGCAAGGGTGTTCCAACTGCGGGTGGAACTCCGTCTTCATCTCCTCGACTGCTTCTCATAAAGCTAATTGATGAAGAACAAATACGCTCCAGAACACACGAACTTCTCTTGAATACTCGGAATAGCTCTCTCAGAAGTTGAGTTCAATGTTCAGGCCTTCATACCCATTTGTACTCATACATATCCATTTATGGCATGTCTTCTAATCATGGCTTAATTGACTGTCCATGATTTTCTCAGTCTTCCTTCCTCTCATAACCCTCTTCTCCATATATATATTCAGTCTCCCTTAATTTAATCATACTTCCATAATCTTCTCAGCCTTTCTTCCTTTTGTGACCCGCTTCTTAATATTTTCAATTTGACCTTCTATAAACAGATCACCTTATCCAAACAAATGGCAATCTCTTCTTCTGATTTATTTGACTACCAAAACGTGTCATCCTCAATCAGTCTCTTCACATGCACATGTGTATACTATATACACCTCACGTCTTTGTCTCCAATTATTCTCCTCATGTATAGATTGTATATACTTCACGCCGTAGTCTCCAATGCTTTATTTTGTCCAAAGAATAGTCAACTATAGTCAACTTGTGATGTCTTGGCATTAACAATCTCCCCCTTTGACTTTCTTTGACAAAATACTCTTGAAGCACCCTTGAAACATGGACTGTTGCATTTCTGTTCAGAAACTCTTTTTATAGACAATTATGTAACCAAACCACAAGAGTAACACATCACAAAAGAAGATAAAAAAAACATCAAAAAGATCATCAACATACTTTCTCCCCCTATTTTGACAAGGGAAGTCAAAGGGGAACCAACCCAACCATCTTATTCAGCTGTATCATCTGAGGCATCATCATCAAACTCGACAGAGGGCTCTGGCTCATCAGCAACAAGAGCTTGGAGTTGACGACGTTCATGCTGAAGGATAGCGAGCAACTTCTGCAGCATAGGTATTTCAGAATTGAGCACATGCAGCTGTTTCCGATAATACTGTTGCTGGCGCTTGGAATAGGCTTCATAAAAAGATGGCAAAGTGATATCCTGAGTGTCTGTGTCATCTTCACATTGACCAGTCTGTATAGAGGCTTTCCTTGTACTGATCTTCAGAGGAACAGACCAAAAACACAACAGACCCGGAGGCAGTTCAAACTCCTTTTGAGACACCAATATAGAATATATGGTGCTTGGAAACATCATGCTAGCATAGTGCTTCGGGTTCTCAGCAAAGTTGACAACTTGATCAAAAATAATTTGCCCAAGGTTAACTGGAATAGCCTTACCCACACGATACAGAAAACGTGCAAGTGCTTTGTGCACAGTGGTGTAATGACCGGTTGGCATCCAGTGAGAGATAGCAGCCTTGTGGAGTCCGTAGTACTTTGTGGTCAAAGCCGAGGTAGGAAAGGTGCGATGTGAAACCCACTGTTTCTTGTATCCTCCAGTAAGTTCAGAAATAATTTCATCCATACTTGCATCAACAGGTATTTCATCTACTGAAGGGACACCAACAAACATAGCCAAAATCGCAGGTGAATACTCATAATAGTGACCCCGAAGCCATACCTTGTGAAATCCGGGAGACGCAAGATCAGCTATATCCTTCTTCAGATTGGAATAAAATTCGTATATGATCACCGAATGAAATTTTGCAGTGAACAATGCGGACTGTCGGAGATGTGTCTGACTTAAAACTAGAAGAAGATTTGCTTTCTCGTACTCTGTCTCACAGATAGGTAGTTCGAGAATAAACTTCCGAGTGCTGAAAGCGTTCCACGATTTTTTGGCTTGCTTCTCCACTAGAACAGGATCGACATCTGGAAGTAGTACTGGCGTTGCAACTGTGCCAGATGTTTCACCATCTCCCTTAGCTCGACTTACATTAGGTACTTCTTGGACTGGTCCTGAGACCAAAGCAGAGGTTGTCCGACATTTTTTTAGAACGCAGAACAGGTGTTCGTTGAGGAGTTGAAACTGCTTCTTTAGAAGTACGGGGTTTAGGGTTTCAGTGAATCTCGCATAGATGATGACGATTTGGCTGAGGATTCTTCAACAATGGGAGAACTACTAGCGGCAGCCTGTGATGATGCTTTGAGTGGAACTTTTACTGTCTGGGATTCATCACGAATAGAAGGAAGGAACAGAGAAGGAGGCGTGATAGCCGTGGCTGCTGCTTTTGGCTGCTCTTCCGGTGCTGCCTCAACAAAAGGTTCATCACGAACTGGGGGCGGAGGCAGAGATGAAGATGAGTGAGTGGAAACTGATACTTTTGGAGGACCTTCGAGTTCTGCCTCAACAGCTTTTGGTGTGGATGGTTTCGTCAGGAAGAAAGAGACTACTCTGTCAAACAATAGTTGTTGCTCCCTTCTTTTGCCCGGAGAGGATGATGAGGACTCCATCAGATCAGCAATTTCTGGTTCAGTGTGTTTCTAGGGAACAAAGTTAAGTCTCGATTCGTGAGACCAGAAAGGAAGGAAATCAAGAAGAGATGTTGTGATTGAGAAGGAGTTTAAACTTCCTTTAAATAGTCACCAAAAGTTGTCGTCGCATGTCAGCGTGTCAGTGAGAAATTTCTTACCATTGTACAACGGTAAAAAAAAAAACCCCAACCACCGTAGGTTGTTCAGCCATAGAAGTCTCATCAAGGTGAACTTTCGCCTGTAGGAACTCCCTCTTGAACACCTAGCAAACATGAAACAAACTGTGACATATAAATTTCCCCCCTTCTTTTTTTTTTTTTTTTTTTTTTTTTTTTTTTTTTTTTTTTCATAATCCACATGTTTTTGTGATTTACATCTGACACATCCCAAGAGCTCCTCGGAGGGACTCAAACCTTCTTCGATCAAGATTTTTGGTAAAAATATTTGCCAATTGATTTGTTGTAGATATGTACTCCAGACTGATTATTTTTTCTGTAACCAGCTCTCTGATAAAGTGGTACTGAATATCAATATGCTTTGTATGCGAGTGTTGTACTGGGTTTTTAGAAATGCCTATTGCACTCGTGTTATCACAAAACATTGTCAGTGTATCTTGCTCAAAACCATAATCAGCCAACATTTGCTTCATCCATAGTAATTGAGTACAGCAACTCCCAGCCGCAATGTACTCAGCTTCAGCAGTAGACAAAGATATTGAATTCTGCTTTTTACTGTACCATGCCACAAGATTTGTCCCTAGATAGAAACAACCCCCAGAGGTACTTTTCTGATCATCAGAATTCCCAGCCCAATCAGCATCACTGTAGCCTGCAAGTGCCACAATTGAAGAATTTGAATAGAATATACCAAGTTCTGTAGTCCCATGGACATACCTCAATATTCTTTTTACTACTTGGAGATGTGATTCTTTCGAATTTGCCTGATAGAGTGCACATACCCCAACACTGAAGCATAGATCAGGACGACTTGTTGTAAGGTATAAGAGGCTGCCAATCATACTTCTGTATAGATGCTGATCTGCTCCAACTCCTTTTGAATCTCTATGTAGTTTTTCATTGGTACCCATTGGAGTGGCTTTGGGCTTAGTGTGTTCCATGCCAAATTTTTTGACCATCTCTGTAGCATATTTCTCTTGACTTAGGAAGATACCATGATCCTGCTGGTTGATTTGAAACCCAAGAAAAAATGACAATTTTCCAACCATGCTCATCTCAAACTCCTGTTTCATAGCCTGAACAAATTCATTTAGCAATGTTCTTTTTGTTGCACTAAAAATCATGTCATCTACATAAATTTGTGTCATCAACATATCCCCATCAATTCTTTTGATAAATAGAGTGTGATCCACATTACCTCGACGATACCCGTGACCAATGAGAAAAGAGGTCAAACGATCATGCCAAGCACGTGGTGCTTGCTTTAATCCGTACAATGCCTTGGAAAGTTTGTAGACATAGTCAGGGTTGTGAGAATCTATAAACCCCTTGGGTTGCTCCACAAATACCTCCTCTAAAATGTATCCATTCAGAAAGGCACTTTTTATGTCTATCTGATAGGGTTTTATCTCAGGAAGTCCCTTCATTGCTGCATGATTGATTAGCTTCTGAGTGTGTCTGAAATGCACATGTCCCAATTTTCGATGCCAGATATCTGCACTATCAAAAGAAGCAGTATAACACTGTAATTTTTCAGTTAACTTGTAACAGTTATCACCTGTTCGAACTCCTTCCTTCACCAAATTACTTTCATGATCAGCCACTAAACACTTTTCACTAGTAAAGTGAACTTGTAGATTCTCATCACACAATTGGCTAATACTAATCAGATTTGCTTTCAGTCCCTGAACAAGTAATACATTCTATAATCTAGGCAGTCCATCAACATTTAAAGTGCCTTTTCCAGTGATTGTACCTTTACCTCCATCACCAAAAGTAACTTGCCCAAATTCAGTGTAGCTTATGTTGCTCAGCAGATCTGATTTGCCAGTCATATGTCTCGAACATCCACTATCAAAATACCACACAGAGTTAGTAACTGTTTTCAAAACATGATTACATGATACCTTCTTTCGAACCCAAATGAACTTATGTTTCAGATGATTCCTCTGAAACCTTTTGTTGCTATACTTCAGATCTCTGAACAATTTGTAACACTGTGGTTGTATATGTCCCAGATCCTGGCAGTAATAGCATCCACTCCTTTTGAACTCTTTATGAGTTCGCTTCACTTGCAGTCCTTCTTTAACAACCACTGTTTGCTATTTGGAGGATCCTTCTTTAACAAACACTGTTTGCCGTTTGGAGGTGCTTCCGGTATAGCCAAGTCCACTCTTGTCATTATTAATCTTGTCACTGATTAAAATCTCATCCAAGTTACCCTTTCCTTTCTCCAACTTCTTCAAGATTTGTTGAGTCGAGAATAGCTCCTTCTGCAATTCTTCAATCTATTTTTCTTGCAGCTTTAGAGATTCTTCTCTTTTTATCACATCTATCTGAAGAAACTTTTGAGAAGCTTCTGACTCATTAAGTGTAACAATTAGCTCTCGATATATATTGGAGAGATGATTCAGTTTGTCTTTCATACCTTTCAGAAGAGTGAAGTCACCTTCGGGTATCTCAGGTGGTGAAACACCCTCTTGAACTCAAGCTAAGAACACAGTATAATTTTCTTCTGAATCTGATGAGTTGTTGTTTGAATCACTCCAGGTCACATTATGAGACTTCTTTTTCTTCTGTATTGTGGGGCACTCGGCTTGAATATGACGATAACCATCACACCCATGACATTGTATCCTCTTTTGTACTGCAGTGAACTGTTCAGCTTTCTTTTCACCATACTTGGAAGGATTTCAACGTTTAGAGAATTTCCTGTACAACTTATTGAACCCTCTACTAAGATTAGCAATTCGTTCTTCCAGTAATTCATTTGATGACTGACCTGGTTTTTTGGTTTCACCAGTGAATGCAATATTCTGGTCATCCACTGGAGATGTTTTCTCCTTAGCTTCCATCTCTGTCTCAAAGGTACACAATGAACCAATCACTTCGTTCAAAGTCATTTTATCAATATTGTTAGCTTCAGCAATAACAATGGCTTTCACAGAGAATTTTTCATTTAAAGACCTCAAAACCTTCATTACCAGTCTGTTTTCTGGAAAGGGATCTCCAAGTAATCTTGCTTCATTTGCCAATCTTCTGATCTTTCCATCATACTCCAAAATGGTTTCATCTTCTTTCATTTTAATCAATTCGAACTTTTTCATAAGTTGTTGGAGTTTAGCGATTCTTACCGAAACAGTTCCTTCATAGTGGATCTCGAGTGATTCACATGCCTCTTTTACAGATGTAATAGCTGACATCCTGCTGAATTCCTCCAGGCTAACACCACAGAATATGGCATTAAGCGTTTTCAAATTCAGATTGCTGCTTTTCTTTTCTTCGTCTGTCCAATTCTTTTGTGGCTTATCCAACGTCTTTCCTTCAAGAACAACAGTGGGATGGGACCATCCTTCAAGTACAGAGAGCCAAGCATCTTCGTCTATATTTTTTATATAAGCAGTCATTCTGGCCTTCCAGTATGGGTAATTTGTTCCTTCCAGAAGGGGTGGACGAGTTGAAGAACCTCCATCTTTGATTGTGCCTGCCATTCTCACCAGAACTTTTGAATCTCACCACGTAATCTGTCTGGTGCCTGCTCTTATACCAATTGAAAAAGCGTTCTGATGATATTGGTTAGTATAAATTAACGTGTTAGAACTCCGTATGGAACTCTGTGTCAAACACTTCGAGAAACAGAAACCAACGCAAACACAAGCAAGTTGTTATCGCAGTTCAGAACAACTGTTCCTAATCTGCGGGGCATTCTTGCCCAGGATAGTAACAATCCACTAGTGATAACTGGTTACACGTCTTTCACAAAGACAATACAGTTTTGGTTCACCTTCTCAACAGAATCGTGGATTACCTTCTACACCTGACCCACTCAGTGTAAGTGGTCACGTTACTATCCCACTGAGGCTCCCCCTCAGTTTGATCTTCCCAGCATGGAAGACTCAGTCTGTCTCCAGCACAGACTTCAGCAAGGGTGTTCCAACTGCGGGTGGAACTCCGTCTTCATCTCCTCGACTGCTTCTCAGAAAGCTAATTGATGAAGAACAAATACGCTCCAGAATACACGAACTTCTCTTGAATACTCGGAATAGCTCTCTCAGAAGTTGAGTTCAATGTTCAGGACTTCATACCCATATGTACTCGTACGTATCCATTTATGGCATGTCTTCTAATCATGGCTTAATTGACTGTCCATGATTTTCTCAGTCTTCCTTCCTCTCATAACCCTCTTCTCCATATATATATTCAGTCTCCCTTAATTTAATCAGACTTCCATAATCTTCTCAGCCTTTCTTCCTTTTGTGACCGGCTTCTTAATATTTTTAATTTGACCTTCTATAAACAGATCACCTTATCCAAACAGATGGCAATCTCTTCTTCTGATTGATTTGACTACCAAAACGTGTCATCCTCAATCAGTCTCTTTACATGCACATGTGTTAAACTATATACACCTCACGTCTTGGTCTCCAATTATTCTCCTCATGTATATATTGTATATGCTTCACGCCGTAGTCTCCAATGCTTTATTTTGTCCAAAGAATAGTCAACTATAGTCAACTCGTGATGTCTTGGCACTAACAATAGCCTTAAACCATAATTTTTCTTAAATTCCATTACTATAGCCTTCAGCCATGACATTTCTTCAAATTCCCTACTTATAGCCTTTAGCCATGAGATTGTTAAATGTCCTTTACTATAGATATGAACCATGATTTTGTACAAATTCTCATACTATAGGTTTAAGCCATGATTTTACTTCAAATTCCCTTATTATAGCCTTCAATTAATATTTTCATACAATTCACTCTCTATATATTTCATCTCTAATTTTTTAAAAATTTTCTTACTACAACCTTCAGCCATTGTTTTTTTCACATTCCATTACTATAGCCTTAAACCATGAGTTTTCCTAAAATCCCCTAGCCATTATTTTCTTTAAATTCCCTTTAGCCTTAAACCATGATCTTTCCTAAAAATCCCTTACTATAGCCTTCAGCCATGATTTTTTTTTAGATTCCCTAACTATAGCCTTGTACCACGAATTTTTTCAAATTCTCTCACTATAGCCTTTAGTCATAATTTTGTCAAAAGTCCCTTACTTTAGATATCAAGCTTTATTTTCCTTCAAATTCTCTTATTATATAGCCTTTTCACATGATTTTTTCTAAAAATTCCCTTACTATAGTGTTCAGTTTTGATTTTTCTTAAAACTCCCTTATTATACCCTTCAGTTCTGCTTTTTCTTAAAATACACTTACTAAAACATTCGGCCATGTTTTTTCTTTGAAATCCCTTACTAGAGCTTTAAACCATAATTTTTCTTAAAATTCCCTTACTATAGCATTCAACCATTAGTTTTCTTAAAATTCCCTTACTATAAGTCTTGTCCCAAAAATTTCTTCAAATCCTCTTTCAATAACAATTAGACAAAATTTTTATCAAAATTCCCTTACAATAGCATTTGACCATGATTTCTCTTTTAAATTCCTTTTATAGCCTTTAGCCATTACTTTTGTTAAGATTCCCTTACTATTGCCTTGAACAACAGTTTTCTCCAAATTCACTTACTATAGCCTTCAACCATGATTTTACTTCAATTATGATTTTTCTTAAAATTCCCTTAGTAAAACCTTCAACTCTGATTTTTATTAAAATTTTCTTAGTACAATCTTCAGCCATAATTTTCTTTAATATCTATTACTATAGTCTTAAACCATAATTTTTCTTTAATTACCTTACTATGGCCTTCAGCCATGAATTTTCTTCAAATTCCCTAACTATAGCTTTGTACCATGAATTTCTTCAATTTCTCTTACTATATCTGTTAGTCATAATTTTGGTCAAAAGTCCCTTAGCCTTCATATTTTATTTTTCTTCAAATTCTCTTTCCATAGCCTTTTTCCATGATTTTTGAAAAACTTCCATTAAAATAGCCTTGAACCATTGTTTTTTTAAAATTCTATTATTATAGCCATCAACCATTATTTTTCTTAGCATTCACTTGCTTTAACATTCTGTTTTGATTTTTCTTAAAATTCCCTTAGTATAGCCTTCAGCTTTGATTTTTCTAAAAATTCTATTACTACAAGCATCAAACAAGCTTTTTTGGCTAACAACCCTTACTATAGAAAGGAATTTGAAGAGAAATCATGGTCGAAGGCTATTACAAGAGAATTTTGATAAATTTTTTTGACTAATTTTTATTGAAAGAGAATTTGAAGAAATTTTTGGCACAAGACTTATAGTAAGGGAATTTTAAGAAAACTTATGGTTGAATGCTATTGTATGGGAATTATAAGAAAAATCAAGGTTTAAAGCTCTTGTAAGAAATTTTAAAGAAAAAACATGGCAGAAGGTTTTAGTAAGCATATTTTAAGAAAAATCAGAGTTGAAGTGTATAATAAGGGAATTTTAAGTAAAATCAAAATTGAACACTATAGTAAGGTAATTTGAGGAAAAATCATGGTTGAAGGCAAGAGAAATAGAATTTTATGAAAACTATGGTTGAATGCTATAGTAAGAGAATTTAAAAACAAATATGGAAAAAGGTTATAGTAAGAGAATTTGAAGGAAAAAAAAGGTTAAAATCTATAGTAAGGGACTTTTGACAAAAATTATAACTAAGGGCTACAGTAAGATGATTTGATGAAATTCGTGGTACAAGGATGTAGTTTGAGAATTTGAAAAAAAATCATGGCATAAGGCTATAGTAAGTGAATTTTAGGAAAGTTCATGGTTTAAGGCTAAAGTAAAGGAATTTAATAAAAATAATTACTAGGGAATTTTAGGAAAACACATGGTTCAAGGCTATAGTAATGAAATTTGAAGAAAATAATGATTGAAGGTTGTAGCAAGAGAATTTTTAAAAAACTAGAGATGAAATCTATAGTGAGTGAATTATATAAAAAATCATAATTAAAGGCCATAGTAAGGGAATTTCAAGTAAAATCATGGCTTAAAACTATAGTATGAGAATTTGAACAAAATTGTGGTTCAAGGCTATAGTAAAGGACATTTAACAAAACCCACGACTAAAGGCTAAAGTAAAGAATTTCAAGAGAAATCATGGTTCAAGACTATAGTAAGGGAATTTTGAAAAAAAATGATTGAAGGCTATAGTAAGAGAATTTGGATAAATTAGTGGGACAAGGCTTTAGTAAGGGTATTTGAGGAAAAATAATGATTGAAGGCTATTGGAAAAGTAGTTTAAGAAAAATCATGGTCTATGGCAACATTAGGGGTTTTTAAATAAAAAAACTTGGTCGATGCTTGTAGTAAGAGAAATTTAAGAAAAATCAAAGTTGAAGGCTTTAGCCAGGGAAATTTGTGAAAAATTAAAGCTGAAGGCTTTAGCCAGGGAATTTTATGAAAAATCAAAGCTGAAGGCTTTAGCCAGGGAATTTTATGAAAAATCAAAACTGAATGTAAAAGCTAGGGAATGTTAAGAAAAATAATGGCCGATGGCTATAGTAATAGAATTTCAGAAAATCAATGGTTGAAGGCTATTTTAAGGGAAGTTTTTCAAAAATCATGGAAAAAGACAATAGTAAGAGAATCTAAAGAAAAATAATGGATGAAGGCTAAGGGCTTTTGACCAAAATTATGATTGAATGATATAGTAAGAGAATTTGAAGAAATTCATGGAATAAGTTAGGGAATTTGAAGAAAATTCATGGTTGAAGGCTATAGTAAGGGAAATTAATAAAAATTATGATTTAAGCCTATAGTAATGGATATTAAAGAAAATTATGGTTGAAGATTTTACTAAGAGAATTTTAAGAAAAATCAGAGCTGAAGGCTTTACTAAGGAAATTTTACGAAAAATCATAATTGAAGTAAAATCATGGTGGAAGGCTATTGTAAGGAAATTATGATAAAATTTTGAACTAGTTGTTATTGTAAGAAAATTTAAAGAAATTTTTGGCGTAAGGCTATAGTAAGGGAATTTTAAGAAAACCTATGGTTGAATGCTACTGTAAGGGAATTTGAAGAAAAATCATTGTTTAAAGCTCTAGTAAGAAATTTTAAAGTAAAAACATGGCTGAAGGTTTTAGTAAGCGTATTTTAAGAAAAATTATAGCAGAAGGGTATAGTAAGGGAATTTTGAGAAAAAATAAAACTGAACACTATAGTAAGGGAATTTGAGGAAAAATAATGGCTGAAGGCAATAGAAATAAAATTTTATGAAAACTATGGTTGAATGCTATAGTAAAGGAATTTTAGAAAAGATCATGGAAATAAGCTATAATAAGAGAATGTGAAGGAAAATAAAGGTTGAAATCTATAGTAAGGCACTTTTGACAAAAATTATGACTAAAGGATATAGTAAAATAATTTGAGGAAATTTATGGTACAAAGCTATAGTTAGGGAATTTGAAGAAAGAGGAGAGAAAGAAGAGAAAGAGAGAGAGAGAGAGAGAGAGAGAGAGAGAGTGGAGAGAGAAAGAGGAGAGAGAAATAGGAGAGAGAAACATGAGAGAGAAACATGAGAGAAAAAGAAGAGAGTGAAGTATAAAATTTTTAAATTTTATTAAAGTTGTATAAATTTTATAAATTTATTTTTTTTACTATTTTTAACTATTTAAAAAATATAAATCTTTCTAAATTTTAATTTTAAAAAAATATTTAAAATATTTAATACTTTTATCATTCTAAAAAAAAATATTAAAATTATTAAATTGAAATTGAGCTTAAAGCGATATTGGGCTTTATTGGGTTATGGGTATCCAGGCCTTAACTATTGGATACCCGTTATGTTAATGGGCAAATTCCATACCCGACCCGCTAACAAACGATTGGATACCCGTTTGTTAACAGGTCCCATTGCCACCCTTATACACAACCGCGAACGACGCCATCAAACTGATCACACGGGATACCTAATTTCCCGTCCAGTCAGCTAAATTTGCCACAATCATCCCAGAGATTGCAATTCACAACGGGATCGTGAGAAGGCTCAAATTTCACAAACTAGATCGAATTAGAGGAATACTAAAAGACACACTTGAAAATTTTCTCAAATTCTCACAAATTGTAAATTTTTCTGTACAGACAAGCCAATTTGGGTGAATACAACCCTCTATATATATATATATATTCTAGACTTCAAATCCAATTAGGACTGCGGTTGCCGATCTTGATACTTTTCTAGTTTGGACATCAAATCCAATGAGTACTGCAGTGTCAATCTTGATACTTTCATAATTAGGACTCTAATTACCAATGATCTGCACTAACAGTTGGAATATGAAACAATTGTCTAAAAGACTTCAGCACTTGGCGTGCGTGCGTGCATGCTGCCTTCTCTTTCCCTATCTTTTCGAGGGATCGATTACAGTTTGGCATTTTCCGTTATTTTTGGAATGCCCAGGGGTTATTTTGAGTTTATGAAAATACACCTTTTAAATTTCGAAGTTCAACACAAAACTTCTTCCGTTGGATAAGGATATGACCGTTGCAGGACGCTCCCTTGGTTCAAATCTCGAAAACAAAAAACCACAAATCGCTGGGATCTTGAGTCACTCTCTCTTGCCCATTTCTGCAGTTCTGATTTCTTTCAGGTGACTGAAACTCTTGAATTTTTCAAGCAAAATGCCTCAAACGAAATCGCCTTCGGACCGCCGACCGCCGCTGGCTGAGTCTCCTCAGCAGATAAGAGCACGCCGTGGGGGACTATGCACAAGTACCTCTATCCAGACTCCGCCATGTAAGTATGATGAAAAAAGAATTGGTTGTTATGTGGGTGTTTCTCTTCGGATTTTCTAAATGTCTGTGTTTTTTTTATTCTTTGATATCCAGCTTCGGCTGCAAAGACCCAGATGCCAACTCGCCGTTCATGGGTCGCGGAAGAGTGTCGAGTCCGATCGGAGTTGAAGCCGATGTTGGGGGAATTTCAGGCGTTGGCGAAGATGGTCGAAGACGAGCTCGGATGCGCAGGTTTGAGCAAACCCATTTCTCTCTTGTCTCGCTCTACTGTCTCGACGACTCTGTTCAAGAGAGGAAGGTTCTATGATGAATATTCGGCGAGAAGGAACGAGAGGCTGAAGAGAAAGAAAGCGGAAGCAGAGTCTTCTATAGATCACAGCGTCTTTAATGTCGAGTTCGGGAAAAGGAAGACTGCGAAGAAGACGGATGCTCTCAGAAAATCCGTCCCTGCTAACTTCTCGGTTCCTCGTAGAGAAGGGTTGAGATCTTCTGTTAGACTCAGTAAGGAAAACAAGCAGCCGCTGCCCACGAACATAGAGAGGCCGGCTCTTGAAGGGGAGAAAAAAAGAATGGCGACGAGGGCCAGCCGAAGAAGACAAGCGGAGTATGAACCCACTTCTTAATACTTTGAATGACTTTATCGTCTGGTACTTTTGAATGAGTTTTGCCTCATCTTTCGGAAGGAATTTGTGTTGTTTCAACTGTGAAAATGGGTTGTCTTACTTTGGGTTTCAAATTGATTGAGTCTTAAGTTTGATACAACCATCGCAGTCTTCTCTTTCATTCATAATGCTTTTGTGGTGTCATTCGGGCTACTAATCAAACCAACGGAAAAGAATACAACACTTTCTGTGGCAGGGCAGAACCCCAGTTTCATCCTTTAATCATTTTAATATTTAATACCCCTCTATCATCCATTAATCATTTTAGAAATCGTGTTCCATGCAATGCTGTGAAAACACCAACCATTCCGTCCCCATTGTCAATGACAGGGCAAGAACCAATCTTGTACTCTTTTTATCTTCTTTTAGAAAAGACGATCTCTATGGTTCATCTGTACATCCGGTTAAGGCTTCATAGTTACAGAAGTCCTCACTAAGTCTCTTTCTGAAGCTTCAGATATAGCATCTTGGAATATGTGAGAAGACAAATACACAGGACAAGAAGAACCTATTGTGTGAAAAACTTGCTAAAATGATTGATTTGTGATCTTACAACAAGCAGGTTACTGTATACAGCCAAAACTTTATATGTAACGTGGAAGCACCTACAGGTATCTGAATAATGAAGCTTTGCAACTTGGAAGCTGATCACCTGATTTGGAAGTGCTTAATGTTTGGGTTCCTCTTTGGAAGTACTTCTGAGTTCCTCTTGTTACTATCAAACTCGGCTAATTCATGGAACCTGCATAAAGATTAAAAAATTTACCACTCCAATGATGATAAAGCTCATTTCTTACATTGGAAAGGAAATATAGAGAATTTTATCCCCAGTACATCTTTAATGTGCTTGATTAAGTCATGGGCTGAAAAAAAAAAAAAAAGTGCAAATACAGACAATAAAAGATAAAAATGTTAACACTTTGTTTCAACTGAGAACAGCCATTTGAGCTTCGACATTTGAAAAACTCAAAATATCAAAAGCACCTCTAACTTCATTCCTGAAAACAATGAAATTTGTTTAACAGATTTCCAACCACAGAAATATCATCACACAATTGGTTACAGCACACCCTTGAATATTCACCGACTCTGAGAACACTGTCTAATTTGATCGTAGTACATAAACTAAAAACTGCTGCTAGCAAGCCTTGTTCTTTTCATCAATTAAGAGAAAAAGAAATAGCAATAATGTATTTGGAAGCATTTGAACTTGGAGAAACAATAGAAAACCAGTATCATTTAGTTCACAGAGAGATGAAGAAGCAGAGAGAGAGAAAGAGAGAGAAAGAGAGAGAAAGAGAGAGAAAGAGAGATGGGGAGGGAGAGAGAGAGAAAGAGAGAGAGAGAGAGAGAGAGAGAGAGAGAGAGAGAGAAGAGAGAGAGAGAGAGATGAGGAGATTGAGAGAGATGAGATTAGAGAGATGAGGAGAGAGAGAGAGATGAGGAGAGAGAGATAGATGAGGAGAGAGATATTAGATAAGGAGAGAGAGAGAGATGAAAAGAGAGAGAGATGGGGAGAGAGAGAGAGATGGGAGATAGAGAGAGATGGGGAGAGAGATTATTATTATTATTATACATTAGAGATATTATTATTATTACATATTATTATTATTACACGCATATTATTCTTTTAAACACATATTCCTGCATATTATACATAAAAAGTATTATTACATGCATGCATTACATATTACACGCATTATTATTAATATTAATAAAAGTATTATTATTATTATCCACTTAAACTGCATATTATTAATTTCAAATTATTATTACATACATTAAGCATATTATTAATACATTATTAATTATTATTATTAATAAATTACATTATTATTATTACACACTTATTATTACATATTATACATGTCCAAATTATTATTATTATTAAAACATATTATTAATTCCGCATATAACATATTATTATTAAGACAGCATTATTAAACAAAAGTATTATTACATCTTTATTACAATTTATTATTATTATCAAGACCAAGAGATCTAAAAAACATACATCTTATTACACATAAAAAACATATTAATTTTAATATTATTAATTCAAAACATCGCTTTTTTCATTATTAATCTATTATTAAGAAAACACAACATTACATACACCCTTTTTATTAATCTAAAAACATATTGTCATATTATTTCAAACATAGATTATTAAAAACATTACGCTATTACATTAAGAGAGAAAAAAACATGAGAGATTATGAAGAGAAAAGAGATGAGAGAGATGAAGAGAGAAAGAGAGATGAAGAGAGAAAGAGAGATGAAGAGAGAAAGAGAGATGAGAGAGATGAAGAGAAAAAGAGATGAGAGAGATGAAGAGAGAAAAAGAGATGAGAGAGATGAAGAGAGAAAAAGAGATGAGAGAGATGAAGAGAGAAAAAGAGATGAGAGAGATGAAGAGAGAAAAAGAGAGATGAGAGAGAGATGAAGAGAGAAAAAGAGAGATGAAGAGAGAGAGAGAGAGAGATAAAGAGTGAGAATGAGAGACGCAGAGAGAGATGAAGAGAAAGAGAGAAGGAGAGAGAGAAAGAAAGAGAGATGGAGAGAGAGAAAGAAAGAGAGATGGAGAAAGAAGAGAGAAGGAGAGAGAAGGAGAGAGAGATAGAAAAGGAGAGAGAGAGATGAAGGGTGAGACAGAGAAAGAGGGAGTAGGGGTGGATTTGAACCGAACCAAACCCGAACTTACGGATGTTCAGGCTCGGCTCGGTACAAAAAATACAGCTCGAGCTTGGCCACAAACCTTGAGCAGAGCTCAAACTCAAGCTCAAGTGATTTTATCGAAATCGACCTCGAGAAAGAGAAGGCTCAATTGATTCGCATTTGAGAGACAAAAACAAGAAAAAACAGATTGTTGAGAAAGAGAACAGGTGGAGAACCCCTGCGATTACACAAACCTGCGCTTAACGTGCGATTATTATTTTTAACCGTCGGATCAACTTTAGAAAAAATCTATGGTTCGTTTTTACATTTTAAAGTTACTTTCAAAATTTTACATTATTGCCATTTGGGGAAGAGGACGATGGCGCAAGGGGCTTTTCTCTCCGTTAAGCGCAGGTATGTATAATCGCTCGGGATGGGGCTTGCGCCGGGCGGGTTGCTCATCCGCGACATGATCTCCGACGCCGCATCCTACGACGCCGGATACGACGTCGGGTTCGACGATGGCGGTGGTTTCGATTTCTGATCGGGTTTCATCCTCTGTATACCTCGACGGAGAACTTTGGTGGTGGAGTTTATCTTTAAGCTGGGTAAGGAGGAAACACAACAACTTCGTGAATCGGGAGCAAATGCAACAGAGAAGAGGATATACACCTTCTCAGTGATAACCAGTACCCCTATCGCGTTTCCGTGAATAAAGCCAAAAAGAGTTTTACAAATTGAATCACCAAGACAACAACATAGTCATCGTATAACTCTTTCACGCCGAAACAAGGGGCTGTGATGAAAGCAATACCAGTCTCACCAAGGTGGGTGAGCAAAGTCTCCTCCGTGCAAAAAAAGGCAAATATAGTTCAACAAATGGTAAACGAGCGAGACAGCAAATCAGAACCAATCTCCAACTCCACGACATCGAAACAAGGGGCTGAGATGAGAGCAATACCAGCGTCTCCCCGAGGTGGGTGAGCGGCAGTCTCCTTCAATCCCGGAGAGAAAAGCCTTGCGCCATCGTCCTCTTCCCCTAATGGCAATAATGTAAAATTTTAAAAGTAACTTTAAAATGTAAAAAGAACCATAGATTTTTTCTAAAGTTGATCCGACGGTTAAAAAACAATAATCGCACGTTAAGCGCAGGTTTGTGCAATCGCAGGGGATCACTCCCCTATATATATACATAGGGCAATGATCGAGTGCGCTCAAGGCATATGTACGCTTAAGTGCGCTCAAGGCATATGTACGCTTAAGTGCGCTCAAGGCATATGTACGCTTAAGTGCGCTCAATGCCTTTGAGCCGTCCGATCATTGCCCATTTGATCTTATGGTTCAAAAATAATTTAACAAAATTTCGTTATAATTATGAAATTGCCACCGAAGCTAAACTCCCGATTATTCTTCCCTTCCCTCCCGATTCCTCTTCCCTCCCATCCCGACTCTCTCTTCCCTCCCCTCCCGACTCTCTCTTCCCTCCCCTCCCGACTCTCTCTTCCCTCCCCTCCCGACTCTCTCTTCCCTCCCCTCCCGACTTCTCTTCCCTCCCCTCCCGACTTCTCTTCCCTCCCCTCCCGACTTCTCTTCCCTCCCCTCCCGACTTCTCTTCCTCCCCCCTCGACTTCTCTTCCCTCCCCTCCCAACTTCTCTTCCCTCCCCTCCGACTCCTCTTTCCTCCCCTCCGGGGACTCGGAGAGTCGGGGGAGGGAAGAGAAGGGGGAGGGGGAGGGAAGAGGAATCGGGAGGAAGGGAAGAATAATCGGGAGTTTAGCTTCGGTGGCAATTTCATAATTATAACAAAATTTTGTTAAATTATTTTTGAACCATTAGATCAAATGGGCAATGATCGAACGGCTCAAAGGCATTAAGCGCACTTAAGCGCACATATGCCTTGAGCGCACTCGATCACGTGTAGAAAAAAATTTCTAGGCTCAAGTTTTAAAGAAGAAAGAATGGGTGTTTTTATAAATGTGATTTTCAGCTATATTTACTTTTACAAAAATAACCCCCACATTTATAGCAATGCTTCCACTTTTCTTAGTGCAAAGAAAAGTTTCCACACCTACCCTTTTCTCATGCGGCAACTCTCCAGCCCACTGGAAAGCCTCTTTCAGCAGGCAGTAATCTAAATCAAAGAGGATGGGTCAAGGGGAGGTTAAATGTATATATGGTCGAGATCTCTTTGTCCATTGCTTGGACCCACCCTTTATCCTTTGAGACTTTTGAAAAGATATGTGGATTACAATCAGCAAAAATAGCAAAATTGATGATCTCCTCATTAGCAGGGTCAGTATCTTTATAGATTTTATAGTCTTGTAATCAGTGCCTAGAGTTTTGGTTTTTATTGGAACTGATGATATCTGAGGCTGTTGAGATGTGGATAGAGCTGATGATGTATGAGGCTTTTGAGATGTGCATCATTAGTACTAAAGTTATCCAAGGCTAAAGATGTTAACTTCTTTGTCAATATTGCACGCATACAATTTTTATAAGTCGATCACAGTTTGACAACCCAGTATGTGAAGATTCAACCATACAAAAGTTTAAAAATCACTTTTTGAAGCTTCCAATTTTCATCCATGAAATGAGCAAGTTAAGCACATAAAATATTTATTTTGGTTTGAAGTCTACGTATCACTAGTGAGGCTAATACGAGATAACATATTATCCAAATAATTGTACAAATTCTTTTTCTCATTTGCAAAAAGACCAACACAATCTGATTTGATTGTATTACGAAAAACCATATTGAAGTCTGGCTGGAGATTTTTTGAGTAAATCCTAAAGCCAACATGATTTACAATTGAGAAAGGGTACTCATGGAGAATGATCATTCGTGCAAGGTCTGTCCTACTACGTTCTTGGTTCAAAGGTTGCTTCGTTTCATCATTTCCTAGAACAATAATAGAGCTTCTGGTTAGATTTTCAATACATATCTCAAGATGACTTCTTATGTGGGATATATTAAGCTTACTTATTGACTTAATTGTCTTCTAACAATGTCTACAAATCTTATTTCATTTGTATCATCACTAGGGGTATAAACGGGTAATAATCAAAATGGGTAAGGGTTATTCCGTTACCCGTTTCGATTACCCGACTTGTGTTTTGTCACCCGTTTTACCCGAATAAAAATTAGTCATTCAGTTACCTGAAATCGGGTAATCGGGTAAATAAATAGATAATAATATTTTAATAAATTTAATTATCTAACCCTTATAAATTTAAAAAAAATACAAAAAAAATAAAATAAAATTATATAGAAATTACATCCAAATTATTAAGTTTATCTAAAAACAACTTAAACAAATGCATACTATCTAAAAATAACATCAAATACATAAAAATTACCAAATTACCATCAAGGTAATCGGGTAATTGGATAAGGAATACCTATTATCCATATCCATTTTGATTAAGAGTCGGGTAGTCGGGTAATTGGATAATCGAAATACATAATTTTATTCCTTATCCATCCAATTACCATTCGGGTAATCTAGTAAAATTGCCACCCTTAATCATCACTTTCAAAATTAAGCCAAATTTTTTACCTTAATTTTCTTTTTTAATTAAATTATAATATTGCATTACTATTAATGTGGCTTTCGTCATCAACCAAATTAATATCCTAAAAATAAATTATCAGCGAACTCCACAACATCTTTACCTTTCCCTTTTCACGAAGATATAATAGACTTTTTTTCGGTGTCCTTGTTTAGTAGCAACTGGCATGATATCGCCTGTTTGGAGTTGGGAGGACCTGCGTAAAAACTTCTCGGTGATAAGTTTTTTTCTTTTATCTAAGAACGTTTTACCATATTTACTTTTCTATTGTGAATGACTGTGAATGGTTGTGAATGGTTATGATCACTGATGACGAAGGACCGACACAGAGGGACTCAGCTCCAAATCCCCATTAAAAAGGATATACATACTATACATACCATTACTTGTTTATTCAAATTCCGCTTCTTGGAAATTCTTAAAGTACAATTGTTTATTCCATTGCGGATCGGGTTCTCTGTCCAAACAGTGTGGGAGGATACGGAAATCTGCCTCCGCCAGTGGAAGTCTCAGAAGTGTCCCTTCCTTCTAGGGGTGGCAGTTTTACCCGCTTACCCGATTACCCGCTTACCCGAAAGGTAATCGGATGGATAAGGTATAAACTTATTGTATTTCGATTACCCGATTACCCGATTAAAAAATTACCCGATTACCCGACTCTTAAATGAAACGGATATGGATAATGGGTATTCATTACCCGGTTACCCGATTACCCGGATGGTAATTTGGTAATTATTTAAAACTTTATGCCCTTCTTTATTTGATACATTAACTAAGTTATTTTTCCTTGGTAATTTGGTAAATATTTAAAACTTTATGCCCTTATTGGTTTACTTACACTTGGTAATTTGGTAAATAGTTTAAACTTTATGCCCTTATTTGTTTGAAACATTAACCGAAGTTATTTTCTTTGGTAATTTGGTAAATATATAAAACTTTATGCCCTTATTTGTTTGATACATTAACCGAAGTAACTTTTTCTTGGTAATTTGGTAAATATTTAAAACTTTATACCTTAATACTAGGGATGGCAACGGGTACGGGTTAGCGGGGAACCCGCCCCGACCCGACCCGCTTAAAGCGGGTTTGGGTTGATGTTTTTACCCCGCGGGTCGGGTTCGGGTTTTGGGAGCAGAACCCGTCACGGGTTCGGGGCGGGGACGGGTTTTGCCCCAAAAACCCGACCCGACCCGCTTAATTCTTATGTAAAAAAAAAAGGTTTTAGAGGGTATTTAAATAATACAAAGTAAAACCCTACTTTTTTATGTTCTCCCAATATGTTTAGGTATTTATATGTTTATATTATTTATTTTAATTTTTTTTTATATTTTTTAATTTTTAATATTAAACATAGCTGGTCGGGTCGGTATACGCTGGGCGGGCGGGTTTTTTCGCGGGTTGGGGTGGTTTTTTTGCCCTGGGCGGGACGGGTTTAGAAATCAAACCAGAGGGGCGAAGCCCAGCGGGGACGGGTTTTCCCAGTTTTTTGGGCGGGGATGGGTTTCAAAAACCCGCCCGCCCGCCCCGCCCGCCCGCCCGCCCGTTGCCATCCCTACTTAATACATTAACTTTATATCTTTATCCTTTTATTTACCCGATTACCCGGTTACCCGCGGGTAATCGGGTAAAAGACTCGGGTGACGGAATAGCTAATTGTTATTCGGGCGAAACGGGTAACGGAATACCGGGTATGGTAAGCGAAACGGGTAACGGAATACCCCTTACCCGTTTCGTTTATTACCCGTTTACACCCCTACTTCCTTCCTTCCGGAATCATATCTCATACTATAGTGTAGTATATATCCCTTATCCTTTGTTTTCTCTTTATGTAGCTTTTGCGTTTCCTCGATTGGAGAAAGTGAAACCACTCGTCGAACAAATGGAGGGTCTGATCAAATGCTCGGCGAACTACGTTCCCTTGTCTCCCATAAGTTTCTTGGAGCGATCGGCGGTTGTGTACAGGGACTGCGTTTCTGTAGTTTATGGGTCTATCAAGTATACATGGCGGGAGACCCATCAAAGGTGTCTTCTTCTTGCTTCCTCTCTGGCGCAGATGGGAATTGATCGTGGCGACGTTGTGAGACTCTCATCTTTTGTTTTTTTATCTCCTTTTATCTGTTTTCTTCAACCGTCTCAACACCGTCCCGTTTCGACGTTTTATCATTGAAGAATAAGAATGAATGAAGAGCCCATATTCCTTGATCCTTTGTTTTTTATTTTTTGCTGCTAGATGGAAAAGTCATCTTGTTTGAGGTGAGGTCGAGGATTCCATGACACGAAAGTAAAACAGATCATCTTGCTTGCTTGCATGTTTCGAGGCCACCTTTAATTTCTTCCCTCTCATGATCTTCAGAAACTGGGCGAAAGGGCAAACCCCAGGAAACCTCTCCCTATGTTTCACGAGCAGTCTTCAACTAATATAAGAGATTTAAGAGGGAAGAAGATTCTCAAAAATCGCAAAAGAATGTTCTTTTACATCTTCCCCATTCTTATTTCCTCCATTAGCTCTCTTTTTCATGTCTTCTTTCAAGCTGAAAACAGAGTTTATCACTCAGAGTACTTTAGGATGTTTTTTCATTTGGAAGGACACGAGAGAAGAGATAGTATCCCAAGGCCTACTGAATTCCATGATTAGAGGGTTCCATCAGTATCTCTCTTGCCTTAGCTGCAGAGAGAATGATCCTATCAGTAGAGGGTTCGGGTGTTTGATTTGGACACTACGTGAAAATCCTTGCCATTAATTACTATAAGTGGTCTGTTTAGTTTGAATTGAACGAGTTCATGCTAGATTGGTCTTACCTGTGAGTCAGTTATATTTTTAGAGTAAAAAAATGAGTGCTTAAGAAATTCTAATGTTAATAGCAGATACGCTTGAAATTGGAATAATGGACTCAGTTGGATCAAATGCATATCTCTGTTTTCCTTTACATGCTTTATATTCTGATTCAAAACTTAAAAAGTACCAAATGACAGTTATCCTGGTCTATTTGGTAATCTACAGGGTTGTAACTTCTAAGCTTGGTGTGCCAGTTGTAGAGCTTGATGAAAGTTATCCTGGTATATTCATTTATTTCACACATTGTGCCTGATTAATTGTCAATCACTGCAACAGATTGCTGCTCTGGCTCCTAACATCCCAGCATTATATGAACTCCATTTTGGAGTCCCAATGGCTGGTGCTATCCTCAGCACACTCAACATCCGTCATGATTCTGCTATGGTATCTGTGCTTCTCAGGCACTCCAAAGCCAAGGTGATTTTTGTTGACTACAAGCTTATGGATGTTGCTTGCAATGCCCTTAAGCATCTCACTGACGAGCAGTTGATGCCTCCTCTCCTAGTCCTTATATCTGAACCCAGTAGCACTTCTACCCATATGGAGTTTGATGCTTTGGAGTATGAAAGCCTCTTGATGACTGGAAAACCTGACTTTGTTGTAAGATGGCCAAAGGATGAATTGGAACCAATCGCTCTGAATTATACATCTGGAACCACTTCAAGGCCGAAGGGAGTGGTTTATAGTCATAGAGGTGCCTATCTCAATTCCCTTGCTTCAGTTCTTCTTAATGAGATGCAATCAATGCCAGTGTACCTGTGGATTGTTCCAATGTTCCACTGTAATGGCTGGTGCCTCACCTGGGGAATGGCAGCACAGGGCGGGACTAACGTTTGCCTCCGAAATGTCACTGCAAAGGGTATATTTGATTGCATTGCATCTAACAAAGTGACACATATGGCTGCAGCTCCAACTGTATTGAACATGATTGTGAATTCACCTGCTAGTGACAGGAAGCCATTTTCTGGAAAAGTGGGAGTATTGACAGGAGCAGCCCCACCCCCTCCACACATACTGTCCAAGATGGAGGAACTTGGTTTCAGTGTCACTCATTCTTACGGGCTCACCGAAACTTCTGGCCCTGCAACAGTTTGCACATGGAAACCCGAGTGGGATGCATTACCTCTCAAGGAAAGAGCGATGATCAACTCGAGACAAGGGCTTCACCATGTTGGAATGGCTGAAGTGGATATCAAGGATCCGGTCAGCATGACGAGTGTTCCAGCTGATGGGGAAACAATTGGGGAGGTGATGTTCAGGGGCAACACTGTGATGATGGGTTACTTTGGTGATTTAGAAGCAACAACTGAGGCTTTTTCAGGCGGGTGGCTCCGAACAGGGGATCTTGGAGTCAGGGACTCGGATGGATACATAAAAGTTAAAGATCGTTCAAAGGATATCATAATCTCCGGTGGGGAGAATATAAGCTCAGTTGAAGTCGAATCGGTTCTATACTATCATCCTGCTGTTCTAGAGGCTGCAGTTGTTGGACGTCCGGATGAGCATTGGGGGGAGACAGTTTGTGCTTATGTGAAACTGAAAGATGGTTGTACTGCCACACCGGAAGACATTATCGAGTTCTGTCGGACTCGATTGCCTCGTTACATGGCACCTCGAACTGTTTTGTTTGAGGAATTGCCTAAGACGTCGACCGGAAAGATTCAGAAGTTTGTCCTGAGAGAGAAAGCTAAAGCATTGGGAAGACCTTCAACAAGTAGGATGAGCAGTAAGCTGTGAGAGGAATGGCTACAAATGCCGGGGAAGGGCCTTTTACCCTGTTTGTGTTAGTTTATTGGCCTTGATCACAGGGTGTTCCATGATATATCAGGTCCTTGAGTTTCTCAGACCTCGGAATAAAAACTAAAAAAATAGAAAAAGGGGGTTTCATTGACTCGGTTGATCGATCACCCCCAACGAATTAGACAAGTGCTCTTGTGAGACGTTACTGAAAGATGCAAAACTCATTGCATATTTCCATGGAGAAGCGTAAGATTTATAACGTTAATTAATCACAACAAAAATATATGATTTTTGAAAGTTCTACAATGGATTGAAATCCAAGTGAGTATTTGTGTAAAAGTTGTAAACCTCCTCTTCAAATAATTTGTATTTTGAATAGGAATTTTTAGTTATTTGGAAGACCACCAAAACTAAGTTTTTCCAAAAATAACTCTTTCAAAAAATCTCTCAAAGAGTCCTTCGGGAAATAGAGTGAGATGGGGATGGACTGGGATCAGCTGCGAACAAGGGCTGT
Organism: Aristolochia fimbriata; assembly: GCA_019845555.1. Taxonomy (NCBI): domain Eukaryota; kingdom Viridiplantae; phylum Streptophyta; class Magnoliopsida; order Piperales; family Aristolochiaceae; genus Aristolochia; species Aristolochia fimbriata. The sequence continues at coordinate 28,489,052 of CM034083.1, read as the reverse complement.
GCGTATGGAACACTTCTTTTTATTAGTTGTGCATACCCATACGCAAAGCCCTTGTTCGCAGCAGATCCCGGTCCGAATGGGACCAGCTACAAGTAGGGATGGCAATGGGGCGGGGCGGGGCTGGTTTTTGGAAACCCTGCCCCCCAAAAAATTGGGGGAACCCATCCCCGCGAAAACCCGCCCCGCGGGTATGATTTCTAAACCCGTCCCTGCCCCGCGGGTACCCGACCCGACCCGCTATGTTTAATATTAAAAATTTTAAAAATATAAAAAATTCTAAAGTAAATAATATAAACATATAAATACTTAACATATTGTCAAACATAAGGGAAGAACGTAATAAAGTAGGATTTTATTTTGTATTATTTAAATACCCTCTAAAATATTTTTTTTTATATAAGAATTAAGCAGGTCGGGTCAGTTTTTTGGGGCGAAACCCGTCCCTGCCCCGAACCTGTGACGGGTTCTGCTCCCAAAACCCGAACCCGCTTTAAGCGGGTCGGGTCGGGGCGGGTTCCCCGCTAACCCGTACCCGTTGCCATCCCTAGCTACAAGGTTGCCAAGCTACAAGGCTGCCAAGTGAGGGCACTAATGCACGCGGCAGTTACCAATATCAGGAATAGTTTCGGCAGTTACCTGCGGGAGGTCTTGGGTTTCTGTAATATCAGGAATAGTTTGCTGTGGGAGGTCTTGGGTTCGGATCTACTGTATTGTATAACATTGGGAGTAAAATTATAATTAGGAGTATAGCCAGAAGTATTGGCCTAAAAAAATAAAAAAATAAAAATAAAAGACTGCTGTCTCCTCTCATTCTTATTTATTTTTAATCGATAACGATTAAGAATGGGTGTGATCAGTTCAGCAATCAAATAAGGACACGTTAGAACAGTTCATATTAAAATATTATACTTAGGGTCAAAATATTACCTTTGTAATCATAATTAATCACCATTGGGTTAAAATAACGTAACGGCGGCGGGACGGATTGATTGTAAAGTTTATCCTCATGCTTATCATTTTTTTTAACTTCGGTTCAGACAAAAGGAATCGCGAATTAAAAGACCAACTTCGTCGTGTCGTTTTGTAATTTATTTTTCGTTCGGTTGTCGTTTTGAAGATTTTTTTTTTTTTGGGGTGCATTATCCGATTTTGAGCCGACAACGATCGGTTATCGTCATTCCTGCGAGGTCGACATTGGGCATGCAAATCCTCCTGTTCGTAACGGCAACGTCATTAAGGTTTGCGTCCCATGGATTCCGGAAAAGACGAGGATTATCCGTATTTCCGTCTGTTACAAATCCATCCCTTTATTTTGCTCGTTGTCAAATGCCGTTTCATTGACCTGAATTGCTTAATAGTGACTCCCTTTGTCTTCTCCTTCGTCAACTTCAAGTCAGAACATATACCCAGCTGCTCCCTCCCATGGTATTCCCGTCTGTTCTTGGTGTGTGACAAATTCCCATGTTTTTCCTCAGTTGGGCGATTGGTTACGATTTGTAATTGCCATTGGAATACGCCCGCCCGCCCGCCCGCCCGCCAAGAGGGACAACTGCTATTGGGGATCCAAAAAACCCAAGCGTTCGGCCTTTCAGATTCACAGAACGCTTAATATAAACTGTTAAAGGCCCGAGGCTTCTCCAAAATGGCGGCCTACATTCGAGGCTACAACAAAGTATTAGAGAAGCTGCGTAGTTCAATCTTATCAGCATTGATTCTTCGGAATGTCAGTCTGAAACTTGAGAGAACACTATCTCGGTTCTCGGGTCTGGCCGAATTTGGGAGAGGAGCTTCCGCGATTGAGATTGGGATGCCACACAAGAGGTCGCAGAAGCTTGTTGGACTGGGAAAAAGTTGGTAACGGGACCATTAATCTTAGTTCATGTTGCTTTTTTGCTGCTCTATATATTGGTTGTCTCTTAGCTAGCTAGAGTGTCTCCCACTCTATCAATTTGGAAAACGTTGTTCATGACAAAAAATTGTGAATGTTTAAGTCTCCTCCAAACTCGATCTAATGTTCGTCGATCATCTTTCCTTGCTGCTCACTGTGCCAGGGCTTCTTAGTTCACTTAACGTCTCTCGGAGATCCAAATGGGAGAGCCTTGTTACATGCTCAGCAAATTATACTCCTTTGTCCCCCATAAGTTTCTTGGAGCGCGCAGCAAGTGTATACAGAGATAGAGTTGCTATAATTTATGGCCCTTTAAAGTACACTTGGGGAGAAACCCATGAAAGATGTCTTCGTCTTGCTTCAGCCTTGACACAGAGTGGGATTTCACGAGGCGATGTTGTAAGATTCAGTCACAATACTCATTTTGCCTCTGATCTCTCCACTGCAAATTGTTGTCAATGCATCCTTTCCCTTCTTAGTAGGATGTAATAATTTCATTTCTCTTTTTCCCTCTAATAGGAAGCTGTCTCCATTTTTTATCTGCATCTTAATCTCTCTTAGCTTTTCTGAATTTGTCTTTTCTGCTACCAAATTCTGAAAATTCTCTTATTTTTATTGGATAAAGTAACTTTAAACTTACATCTAGTTGCTTCATCCAGTTATACATTTCTGTGGAGAACTTTTGTGATATTAGTTCCAACTGTGCCGGGGCACATCAGAAGGTTACGGTTAGAAGAATTGTATGTATTATAGTAGAAAAATGGGTGATTCTTCTTCACAACCTAATGAGACTGAATCTTTATTGTTAAACTTTTAAGACCTAATTCTTCCCAAAAAAAGTCGTCAATGATGGTAAATAAGAAATATTATTCCAGTTGAAGGTAAAAAGTATCCAGCATGCATTGACATAGTTGGATATGATCACGGGCATGAGGAAAACTAGCTGGTCAAAACACTAACATTTGGGCAGAATCTTATACATTCTGCCTCTGTTTGGAACACGAGATGCTTGTGTGATACCGCAGTTATGTGTTCCCAGATGAGTAAGTTGAAGCATGCAAACACTATTTGAGAAATGACTAGCACTTGAAAAGAAGGACAAAATTTAATTAAAAGAAGACTCAAAACCAGAATGATGCTAAATGGAAGTAGTTTATAATCTATTGCAGATGTAGCTACAGAGCAAATGAATATTTTTATGCGTTTGTATCTTGTGTAGCCACTTCATATGTTCTTTAGTGTACCTGAAAGCACCATTCTGCTTGTACTATATTCTTCTTTGGGTTAAACAACCAATAAGAAGCAGTAAGCTAAGCCAGGACTAGTGCATAAGCTTCCACGAGGCATGTTCAACTCTGTTGTGACTGAAAAGTACTATTTGCTCTGGTTTCCAATTAGTAATGTTCAATTGGAAGTTCAAGTGCTATTAAATATCCTCTTTTCACAATTTTTTTTTTATTTGAGTGATTCTCTGTCATTTTCTGTTCCCTTGTGTTAGATCTGGATGTTGAGAAAAGTTGATTATTTATGGGGTAAAACAAAACACTGTCAATTTTTGGCATGAATGGGCTCGTGTTTTGTCTTCAGTCTCACTGCTGTCACCTTACCAGGGGTGTATCCGGTATTCTTAGTATCAAAAATTTTTGTAAGCATAACCATCTGCAATCCTAAATGAAGTTGAGAATGGAGATACCTATACCCACAAGAATATTTATTTTTGCCTGTAAAATTCTTTTGGTACATTACTATTTTCTTCCCATCTTGTGGCTAGAATTGGATGGAGCCTGAAATGATTGTAGCCCTCATCAACTGCTATCTGAAGAATTTCCGGAGGCTTGGAGATCTTTTCTTGACATCCTATTAGTTTATCCCAATCTATCCTATGTTTTTGTCATCCATTATAGGCTTCTCTATCTGGCACCCAAAGCTTTTATGTAATGATTTTATGCTTACTTTTCCTTTCTCCTTTTTCATTTTCTTGCTTCCTCATCAATTTACTCTGTATTCGAACAGATTGCTGTACTGGCCCCTAATATTCCAGCTATGTATGAACTCCACTTTGGGGTCCCAATGGCTGGTGGAGTTCTCTGTACACTCAACATCCGCTACAATGCTGCAATGGTATCAGTCCTGCTAAGAAATTCAGATGCCAAGGTGTTTTTTGTTGATTTCCAGTTGTTTGACATTGCTCGTGAGGCCCTTCATCTACTTAGTCAGCAAAATGCTAAGCTTCCATTATTGGTTCTTGTACCTGATTATCCCAACTCATCGCCAAGTAGTACCAATCCAATACCAGATGATGCTCTAGAGTATGAAAGCTTTTTGAAGAGGGGCCAACCTAAGTTTGAGATAAGGTGGCCAATGGATGAGCTTGAACCAATTTCCCTAAACTATACTTCGGGAACCACATCAACTCCTAAAGGTGTAGTGTACAGTCATAGAGGGGCTTATCTAAACTCCCTTGCAACGGTGCTTATGTATGACATGACTACAATGCCAGTGTACTTGTGGACTGTACCAATGTTTCATTGCAATGGTTGGTGCTTGACATGGGGACTGGCTGCTCAAGGTGGAACCAGCATTTGTCTCCGAAATGTCATCCCAAAAGATATATTTGAATGTATTTCCTCTTACAAGGTGACCCATATGGGTGGTGCCCCCACTGTACTGAACATGCTTTTATATGCACCAGCAAGTGATCGGAGGCCACTTCCGAGAAAAGTGCAGTTAATGACAGGAGGCTCTCCGCCACCTCCTACTACTATCCACAAGATGGAGGAGCTTGGATTTGGTATTACCCACATATATGGGCTTACTGAAACCTATGGCCCAGGCGTATTCTGTACCTGGAAGCCTGAGTGGGACTTGTTGCCATGCGAGGAACGAGCAAAGCTCCTTTCTCGTCAGGGGCTCCACCATGTTTGCTTGTCTGGGGTGGATGTAAAAGACCCAACAACGATGAAGAGTGTCCCTGCAGATGGGAAAAGTATGGGTGAGGTTATGTTCAGGGGCAACACTGTGATGAGTGGCTACTTGAATGATGTAAAAGCAACAACGGAAGCATTTGCTGGCGGCTGGTTTCGGTCTGGGGACCTTGGAGTGAAGGATCCTGATGGGTACATCAAGCTCAAAGACCGTTCAAAGGATATCATAGTTTCTGGTGGTGAGAATGTGAGCTCAATGGAGGTGGAGTCAGTTATTTGTAGCCACCCAGCGGTACTAGAGGCTGCTGTTGTTGGACGTCCAGATGACCATTGGGGGGAGACGGTTTGTGCATTTGTGAAGCTGAAAGATGGTTGTGAGGCAAGTGCTGAAGATATTATAAAGTTCTGTCGGGCACACTTATCCCATTACATGGCACCTAAATCTGTTTGCTTCGAGGATTTACCAAAGACTTCGACAGGGAAAACACAAAAGTTTGTTCTGAGGGAGAAGGCAAAATCCATGGGTACCCTTACTAAGACATAGGCTTACCAACATAAAATCCAAACTAAAGTAGTCCCCAAGTTGGGAACCAAACAAACTGCATCAATTTATGGAGACGAGTCCCAAGAAGTTTCAAAAGAGCTTTAGACGTGTTTGAGATTGCTCTTGAAACATGATTACAAATGTATGCGTTCGTATGGATTACAGGTTCACGTGTTCTGCAAATTCTAATTTTGAAGAGTTTGATCAAGTTGTGGAGGATGTGCTTTTCACATTGTTAGTCTGGAATTTGCAAATGATTGATGTTGGAAGCCATGCACAAGAAGCAGGGCCCTTGGTATTAAAGATATGCCTATGAAATTACAGGGTTATGAAGGCACCAGAATGCAGCTCAATAAAGTTTATTATTACTGCAAATAAATCTAACATTGTTGAGTTTTACAGAAGCACTAAATGACTCTAGCTACGTTAGTTAGATTTGCTTTTAGTAATCATACTTTTTATTTTTCCTTGAATGACAGGGTAGACTACATGTTGTCTTAGATAACTGTAGTTTAGTTGCCACCATTGTTGTCGCCTTTTTCAGTGTAGTCTCGGAAGGATATATGAAAGCTCAACAAATTAATCTCATGAGATGGCAAAAGGTTATGAAACCAAAACTCGTTGAAAATATTGAGTATTGAGTCTTTCATTATTTGTTGGGTTATGAAAACCAAATAAGGAAACATTGAGTATTGCTTATATTAATGTTTGTTTTGTAGTGTCATTATTTTGGGATTATTTTATGGCACAATTTTGAATTAAACTCACAGTTTGTAATGAATAACTCATTTTCATAGATGAGCCTCATGTCCAATGGATAGGGTTATGAATAACTCGTTTTGTGTCTAACTTTTATCCTGGTTTTCCAAGTTGTGAATAATTCTTTATGTTAGTAGAATTCATAATAAAAGGTAATGATAAGGGAAAGAAGCATGAGATGTGGTTGAGCATAGGATTGGGACATTAAATCATATAAAAATCAGCTAAGATTCACACAAAACTACTCTATACATGTAAAATCCAAGTTACACCCAAGAATTATAGCAAAATGAAGAAAGAAAATAAATGGAACTTATACAACTCCATCCTCAAAGAGTGATCAGTTTGATTCATTTCTTGTCATCTAGAATAGTAAATAATTTTTTTGTAAATATAAAGGCTTTTAGAAAAGAATCAAAACATTGTGGTCTAACTCTAGAAAAGTTTACCCAAGTCCAAGGTTCAAATATTCAAATATATGCAACTTTCGGTAGGACCTCATTAGAATTTACTATGATTTCGTTGAAACTTCACTCAGAATATTTTATTGAATCGAATCAATAATGAAGAAACTCAGAAAAGAGAGTGACGAAGTTTTAATTAAAAAAACTGAGGATGGATTCCAAGATGCAGAAGAAAATTGTCTGAAAAAATGGTAAAATATAGAGGAAACAAAAGTGGGTCTTCATTGTGGTGGATTTGATGAAAGTTAAGTCTGAACTCTGAACCTGAAGGCTTGAAAGAGGCACACTGGAAATGTTTTTCATCTGTTTTCTCTCTCATTGAGCTGAAAAACAGGTGATTTGTAATGGGTTCTTCTCAAGTTTGTTGAAGTCTAGTCAACTCCGGCAATGGAGAAAAGAGTGGGAATAGTAGGAGCTGGAATCAGCGGCCTTCTTGCCTGCAAGTACATGCTTCAGAAGGGGTTCCACCCCATCGTTTTTGAAGCCAAGGAGAGCATTGGGGGAGTCTGGACGCACACGATTGAATCAACCAAGCTTCAGACACCCAGAGAAGGTTACAGATTTTTAGACTTTCCATGGCCCGCTGATGTAGAAGATGAGTTTCCCAACAGTGGGCAAGTCATGGAGTACATTGAATTGTATGCTCAGAGATTTGATCTTCTTCGTTTTATCAAGTTCCGTTCCAGAGTTGTCTCTATAGAGTATGATGGGGTCCCTCAGATGGAAATGGACTCGTGGGATCTCTGGGGAGGAACTGGTGACGCATTTAACACCAGAGGGAAATGGCTTGTTTCAGTCGAAGATGCCCATCGCATTGTAGAGGTAACCATTTTCATTTTGCCACTTTGGGGATCCTCTTTTTATAGATAATGGTACCCATTTCTCTTGCAATGATGCTTGCTGATGCTTCTGTTCTACAAAGCTTTTCAATTATATTTCTGGTTCTTACATTCAGCCATTACACTGACCACAAACAGTCCCAGTGGCACTTGTGTTAAAAGCTTCCTGATTTTGAGTCTGTTGTAATGAGAGCAGCCTCTCTACCATAAATTTCCAACTCAAGAGAAGGTTGTTACTTATTAATTTGCTTTAAATTTATGACTTTAATTGTTGATAGTAAATGAAGATCGTTTTTATATCCAGAAACACAATTTCCTTTAACAAAAAGGAAGGCTGGAAATTTCACCCTCAAGTGGAATCCACCATTATGTGATGGAGGTTCACTTGAAGTTAATAGAAAAGGCTAATTTAATTTGAACAGCAAGATAACATCACCCACAGCCCCACACAGATTTCTTCAAACTTCTTTAAATGCAACTAAGAGCTGACTGAATAGTGAATACTATAACCAGATTTACCAAGTGGACTTTTTGATTCTCTGCATTGGCCGATTCAGCGGCATTCCGAACATCCCCTTCTTTTCTCCTGGTCATGGTCCTGAAGTGTTTAATGGCCAAGTGATGCACTCAATGGACTACTCCTCCCTGGACAACCACAAGGCCATTGAGATGGTAAAAGGGAAGCGGGTAACAGTTGTTGGATTCCAGAAATCAGCATTGGATATTGCAGCGAACTGTGCAACTATAAATGGTTAGTATGAGAGTATACTAGCAGTGACCTGCTTTCTGGGAAAACAGTAACTTTTGAACTTTGTGATCTATTTCAGGCTCTGCATACCCATGTACACTGACATACAGGACTGCACATTGGAATGTTCAGCATTACTCTCCATGGGGAATTCATTTGGCTTACCTATATGGAAATCGATTTTCAGAGCTCATGGTTCACAAGCCCGGAGAGGGTATGCTGCTAAGACTATTGGCTACATTCTTAACACCTCTGGTAATCTATCTTTTCCCTTTCATACTCTTAAATATCAAATACCCCAACGGGACTCTTTTTATTTTGATGTTCATGAGACTTAACAACTAATTGATGGCTTCATCTGTAATCCAACATAGCCAAAATATACAATTTTTTTTTTTGTTTGTATTTTATAATATAAATTAAAGTCTTTCCCACCTGAAATTTGAGGTTAAGATCAAAGTACTCTGTTTGCAGAATTGAATTTGGCAATGATGCAGCTTTCAACTCTGTGAATGTGTGAAGCAAAGGAATATAATCACTTCCCAGTGATATATTTCAAGATTTAGAATTCCAGCATACTGCTATTAGACCCACCATTTCCGTAGGAAAATTCTTTGACTGTTGTCTTACATGCTACAACCTGCAGACTAGCAATGAAGGCAACTAGACAATAGACCAAAAAAAATCACTATTCTTAGAACACAAGAAATTTTATCTAGCAATTGCCAAAATGTTATGTAGCTTCCCACTAAGTATACAACTTCGCGATCTCCCCGTATGTGTGGGGTTTGCATTTGCTTGGTTGAAAACTTAGATGTTAAAACAAGGATTATTCGGAAGCGGGTAAGCTCCCTTCACTAAAGAAATCCCTCAAACACTGAGACAAATAAACCAAAGAATTGTTAGCACAGTCATAGCATATCTCAACCCTCTGATGTTATCCATGAAAAGTAACTTTCTATACTCATCTTCGTATCAACGCTTATTCAAAGTCTGGCATTTTGCAGAGGTGGGCAGTCTCTAAATTTGTCGAGAGCTATTTAAGGTGGACTCTCCCACTCAAAAAGTATGGACTGGTTCCTAAACATAGTTTCTCTATGCAACTCACTTCTTGTTCACTCTCAACTTTGCCAAGCAACTTCTACGACAAAGTTGAGGAGGGGAGCATAATCTTGAAGAAGTCACAGTCATTGAGTTTTGGGAAGAATGGTGTCATCACTGACAGCAAAACCACTCCTCTTGAAACAGATCTTGTAATCTTTGCCACGGGATTTAAGGGTGAGCAAAAGCTGAAGGACATATTCCTGTCACCTGTCTTCAAAGAAGCAGTTGTAGGCTCATCAAATACTACCGTTCCACTCTATAGGTAACTCCATTCCCCTTTTCTCAATATTTATATCCAAAAGATCATATTTTCAAGGGGAATACAGTGCCTTTTTTTTCTCTCTTTTTTTTGGTTTGCACAACCAAAAGGAGAAAATAAGTGTTAGTGCCTCCATGAGAAATAATTCCCATGATAAAGGAGAAAATCCTTTTCCATTATTCATTTTTTGAGCACTGATTTATTAGGACAAAGGATTTTCTTGTTTGGAAAAACTATACTAATCCAATACAGACCGATACATGCTGTATCTCAAGCTTTATCAATTATCTTATTGAGACAATTCGCAAAGCTTGGATTAGATCAAACTTAAACTATATTTGGGTGCTCGGCTAGAAAACTTGAAGAGGTGTTCTCTGGATATTTTTCCCTTTCTGCGGTTGACTTTACCTCTATTTGACATGGTTAAAACTGTATTATTGTTTCATTTTCAGGAATTGCATTCACCCCCGTATTCCTTTTCTTGCCATTATTGGGTACTCAGAGAGCATATCCCATTTGTTCACTAATGAGATGAGATGCCGTTGGCTTGCAAATTTTCTAGGTGGTGAGTTTCAGTTGCCCAGCATCAGAAACATGGAAGAGGATGCTTTGGGGTGGGAGAAATTCATGAAGAAATACACTGGCAGGTTCTACAGGGGTTCTTGCATTGCAGGATTCCATATATGGTCCAATGATCAACTCTGCAAGGAAATGGGTTGCAGCCCTACAAGGAAGAAAGGTTTTCTCAACGAGTTGTTCTCTCCCTATGGTCCCTTGGATTATGCTGACCTGAAGTGACTGTTTTGCTAATCAAGTGCTTAGAGCCATCCAACAAGTAGATTGTTTGATGTACACATGCTGTGAGCCTGGCAAGGCAAGACAAATGCAAACGATGTGGTCAAACAGAATTGAACTGAAACATTCTTAAAATGTTTTGCAAAATGATTCTACTCCATATGATTTTACAGTAGGAACTGGTCCTGTCCCAGACGCTTTTCAGCAAAACATATAAATTCTTAGACACTTTTAAATATATATTGCGCAAAAAGGAACTATGGTTGAGCATTACAAAGACGCTTCCCCAGCAGCTGCCACTGGATACCACAAATAGAAGAACAGAATTGAAGCTACAAAATAAAACACAATATGACAACTTAGTGAATTCTGAAGGTCACATCCAAGATATCGCGTCCTTCAAGACTTGTCCATTTCCCAAATAATACCACCATCCTCTGCAAAGAAAATGAACAAAATTTTATAACCAACAACTTGTGATAATGGTGCTACTTGAATTTAATGTGAATCTAACCTCGGATTTTTTTGTTTATCCAGACTTCCACCAACATGCCTGCACCTACTCCTGCTGCAATAATTGCTCCATAAATTGCAATGGCTGATGGTAATGATCTTCTAGGGAGGAAATAATACTCTGGGACTTCCCTTATTTTCTTTGGAAGCCGCTTTTTTGTAACAGGCCCTGCAGGTGCACTACCCTCACCATTATTGCCTAAGGCTTTCCAATCTAAGTTTTTCAGCAAGTCTTTAGAATCTTCAGTTCCCATGAAGAAACAAAAATTAGTTGGCCCTTCTAACAAGCTGCATATTCCAACACAAACTATTTCACTACCCATAATTAGTAAGCAGACAGCAGATCCTCTAGTTTAGTTAAAGAATGTCAGAATAAACAAACTGAACCTCTTCACATGAATATACGACAGTGCATTGGGAAGAAAGACACTAAAAAAAATGTCCGGATGAAACAAATAAGAATCAAATGAAGGGAACAGCTAAAAGAACAATATGAATTAAATTAAAACTAACTGATCTTCTCAAACCCAAGACCTCCTGCAGCAATAGCTTCCTTGTGACGGCAATGACTCCCAATTGTGCTACTCCCTTGCATGGCAATAACTTCCAATTCCCATTGCTGCCGTGGAGACTCGAACCTGAGATCTCAGGCAGCGATGACTCCCATGCGACCACCTGAGCTATTGCTCAGGGCTCAAGTACCAAACTATTTGAAAAACAGTGTTATTACTTATATCATCACAAGCTCTGACTGTATCCCACCTCAACAAGTCTGATAGGATTTTCAAAGAGGATTAATCATATTTCAAAGTGAAGACAATTTAAGATGTCTCAAGGTTACGTTTGGCGAGTCATACCAGAACAGAAGCATAAAAAAATGAGTAAAAGTTTAGCTGAAAAGGTAGCTGAGACGACCTCAGTTGTCCAAACACCAATGACATGATATTGTGCTCGAGTCTGTGTTAGCATCACCTTTTAAAATGAATAATAATAATTTTTTCATAGCAAACTTTAGCAGACAAACACCTCAAAGAGCCACAGATTTGCCTTTGAAGAAGCAAAAGTTTATTGAAAGAGAAACTCTGTAGGATGCATTCTCTCTGCTCTAGAATAGCATATGATTCGGATAAAGTACTTAGACAGTTTCATCTGCTTTCTTATTTGAGATATAAATCCATAGCCCCAGACAGAAGAGGCCAGGTATAATGCATCTCTCCATTACATGAAGTTCCATCTTTCCTATTAAAATCATACCATGCCATGTGCTAACAATTGAGACAATTCTACTAACTAGTGCATTACTTGGTATCGACTTTTCTCTGTAACAACTAACTCTTTAGTCTCTTGGGCACATTTTGACAAACAAACAGAGGATTAAATAACTCCAAATGTCTTAATAGATTTTAAGGACCAAAATGTTACGTAAGGTCTCTTAGATCCTTAGCGCTTTTTCTTTTATTGGATTCATAAAATCAGAAAGCAAGGATGGACAGAAGTCACCATAATCAACAGACATTTTTCTTTACAGACAACATCGATCAAGTTCTTTTTGATCGGCCATAAGAAACCATTTTAAGTTTTAGCATAATGTGTTACATATCTCAAGTATCTAATGAAAAATAAGTGACCATCCAAAATAAATTTTTTAACTAAGCTATTTGCCGATTCAGACAAGGCAACCAAAGCATAAATGAAAAAGAAGTATTTACACAACCAAAAATACAAAAATAATAATGCTAGAGTAAGCAATTTTCACGAATAAGGCTCCAGAGTTTTTACTTAGCTCAAACATGCAGAAAGAGATGCACAGAGATGGCAAGGAATAGCATTATAGCAAGATGCAGGTAAGAGCCCCCACGAAGGACAGAGGTCGAGATGCAACTAGAACGGTGAATCGAACCAGCCCGACCAATCCGAATATGCATAAATTCGAACTCGGTACGGGATTAAAAAGCCTAACCTCGAGCTCGGAAGTGCTCGAGCTGCAGCAATAATCTGCTGCCCACTCTAGAAAGAAAAAGAGCAAAAGTGAAATAAAATTGAGTCAAAATGCAAGGGGATGAAATACCGTGTTCAAAACTTCAAAACGAATAATCTGCCAACAAAATCAGAGCAGAGAAAAATCGAGAAAAGTGTAAACATAAACATAAAAAATCATATTAAACGCAAGCAAGAGCGAGAAAGATGCTATCGGGTGCCGAGCGTGGAGCGGAGAACTCAAAACAAACCTCACCCAATTCACAACGGACACAAAAAAGAAAAAACTCAAAAAGTCGACACGTTGATAAGCAAAAGTAAAAACAAAGATTAGACAGGGAGAGGGAGACGCGCAGAAGCAAAACTTACCCAAGAGGATAAAAAATCTACAATTAGGGGTCTTGTATGGTTAATAACTCTGTATTTGAGACTCCCAATCGAAAGAAAAATCTGCATTTGAGGCCGAAAAAGCTTTCTTTCAGCATCTATGCATTGCAGGAGCTTTAGTTGGTCCTCTCTCGCTCTTCGAGGAGTCGAGGGATCTGAACCAGGGTTGTACGACTCGGGAACCGGTACCGTATCGGGCAGGTCAAAATCCGATACGGTACGGTACGTACCGGACGACTCGGGTCAAACCGACCCGGGTTCGGTAATATGGGTTTCTCTGGCAAAAATAAAATAAAAAAAAAGGGAAAAAATTACCAATTTTTTTTCATGATATTGTTTCACCGAAAATCCGCCAGTCCGCAGAGTGGGCGACCGAGAGAATAATTCGATTATATCAGAATAATTTGTGTTACAATTTGTGTTTTGAATATCAGGAATGCGAGTAATCCCCTAGGCTTCCTCTGATTCGATCTCCGTGTGAATTTGGTGAAGTTTTGGCTTCTGGGGAGGACGTCGAAATCCAAGTTCTGGAACGAGTGTGCATGAACGGGGACGGCTTTGGTCGGTCGGACGGAAGTATATGTGTTCCGCGTGGATTGACTTGTGACTTTGCCGACGAACGTGTAGAGCTGTTCCGGTCGAACTGTAGAATTCTGACGAACTGTGAGATGCTGAACTTCTCTGGCTCAAAAGAGACTCCCCAAGTGAGAGCTTCTGGGTAAAAGATTTTTGAACCTCTGTGCGTAAAAGTTCTTCTTGATGAAGGAGTTTTCGGACCATCGTTTTAGAGAGTTTTTCTGCACTTAAGAACGTCTCTTTGATAAAGAATTTTTGAACCCCTGCGACGGAACATTTTTGGCTATTTGTAGCTTCTTTTGTGCAAATATTGGGGGATCGATCGATCCTTGTAATGGGGATCATGATCTCCTTTTGGCTGCTTCTTATGAGAGAGAGGAAGACTAGGAGCTCCCTCGGTTAACGACCAGACTCGGTCGTTTAACTGTTGATTTGAATGGCATTTTGATGTGGCTACTGACTGTTGCTGATGCGGCATTTCATTGCTGACGAGGGCGACATTGTATCGATGATGCGATGTCGCGAATGGACTTAGCGATGGGCTGCTACGGATTACTTTAAGAATCGACAGAGCCTACCCACGACGATCGGTTGCTGGATCGGTGGGTGTTTAGGCTCGTCGAATTTGGGCTGCCCACATTTTAGTGTATACAGATATATAAAAGTTTGAGTATAAAAAAATTATTTAAGCATCCGATGCGATAATATATATTGTAATATATAATATATTTGGTAAATATATTATAAATATTTGAGAAAATTTATTATAAAAATTTTAAGTTTTAAATTGTTTTATTTAGTTATAAATATGTGATCTTTCAACAAAAAAAATAGTTATATCTACCTTTAAAAAAAATTTTACATAACATACTTAAATTAGAGGTGTACAAATATACCATTCTATTTTGAATTAAATGATAAAAATTAAAATATAAATTAATATATTCATATCACACATTGTTTCACCAAAAATTCGCCGGTCCGCGAAGAAGTGCGACCGAGAGAGTAATTCGATTTGCGACAGAAAATTTTGTGTTACAATGTGTTTGAATATCAAGGAATGTGAGTACAATTTCCTAGGCTTCCTCTGATTCGATCTCCGTGTGAATTTGGTGAAGTTTCGGCTTCAAGCGAGGACGTCGAAATATGAGTTCTGGAACGAGTGTGCACGAACGGTGACGGCTTTGGTCGATCGGGCGAAAGTATTTGTGTTCCGCGTGTATCGACTTGTAGAGCTACTCCGATCGAACTGTTGAGTTCCGACAAACTACGAGTCGCTTAACTTCTTTGGCTCAAGAGAGTTCCTGTGTGTGAGAGTTCTTCTCGACAAAAGATTTTCGAACCCCAGTTTTTGAACCCTTGTGATAGAACGTTTCTGGCCATTTGTAGTCGATTCTGCCCAGTTGTTAAGGGTTGATCCCTGGAATGGGGATCACGATCCCCTTTTTGCTGTAATTTTTGAGATGGGTGGACAAGGAGTTCCTCTGCTGAATCCCTCAAAAGAGGATCGTGGCTGTCCTTTTTGGCTTCTTTAGTTGGTGACCAAATTTGTTGTTGTTTAACTGTTGAAGATGCTGACTCATGGATGTCTGCTGACTGGTGCTGACGCGATAGCTCACTGCTGACTGGGGCGTCGACTGTATCGATGACGCGACAGAATGAATGAGCCTAGCGATGGGCTGCGACAAATGACTTTAAAAATCGACAGAGCCTACCCACGACGATCGATTGCTGGATCGGTGGATTTCTGGGCTCGTTGTATTTGGGCTAGCCGCATTTTGGTGCATACACTCATATCATAATTTTTATTTAATTTGATATATTATTGTTTATGTTCTTATACTCGTGCTTCTACTATTATCATTTAGCCCATAAGTGCTTCTACTTTACCCCATAGATAATAAATGGTTTTTTAAAATTTAAAATTAAAATTTTTCTATTAACAAAACTGAGTTTTCATTTACATAAACATAATTTTTTTCTTCGACACTATAATATATGATATAAATTATAACTTATGAAAAGTAATTGTTACTTAAATATCGAACCATATACGCATGTGGATAAAATTTTGAGTCATGGAGGTTGGGAAAAATGCCCCTCACTTAATCCTAAACCGGTTTAAACCAGTGCTTTAAAAACCGAACCGGTCATCGAAATGATTAGGCATCTGATTTTGGTTGAACTAGTTCAATCAGGTTTAAGAGGTGGTTAAACCGGATATACATCATGTTTTAGTTAAATTATCATAACTAAATCTACTTTCACTAAAACAAGTGTTTTTAAAAAAAGGTGTGCATCCAAGTTACATCAATGAATCATAATATTTGACAATCAAATGTATGTAATTAATGTCTTAAAATATAAATATAATTTAAAAATATAAAACTTCCCCTATGGAACCTTTGCTAAAGGACTGTGTCATGAGAAAAAACTAAATTCATATACTGAAAAGAACTAAAACAATAAACAAACAAATTCATATACCGAAAAGAACTAAAACTATAACAACAACAAGGTAAAGCACAAAAAGAAAAAGGTTCGGACTCCCAATAGATATATTACATAAGTTTGAAAATGATGTGACATTGAAGTAGTAACTTCAAATACGTTTGACTAGATATAAAGATCTCAGCAACAAGCCTACCGAATAACGCAGAACCCAAACAAGTTTTGAGTAAAAATTTTTGAAAAAACAAAGTGTTAAATCTTTGAAATTTGAAACAAAAACTAAAAGTGGACGTTTACATAATAGGATTTGAGAAAGAAATTAAAAAATCCTAAACAAAAAATGAAGAAAAACCTAAGAGACTTACCTTTTCGTCCTTTGAAGTTTTAAGCCCCTTTTGCAAATCCATGTCGTGTTTTGAAAGAAATAGGTATATGTAGAGTAGCTCCGTGTTGATTAAAGAGATTAAGCAACAAAACTTCCTTGCCCTAAAAATCTCGTCGAAACACCTTGCCTTAAAAATCTCATCAGAACAGAGTATGTGAAGCCATAGCCTTTCAAAGTTTCTTCCTGAATCCCCATGTTTTAAACCTCGCCTTTGGGCCAGGGGAAATTAAAACCGGTTGAAAACTGGTCTAGTCGGTTCAACGGTTCAATGGTCGAACCAATAAAACCGGTCGGGTCATTCGATTTTCCTCCCTCTTCCGATTTTGGGCTTTACAGAACCGTTTCAAGCTCCAGTTTCGATTGAATCAGATTGAACTGGCCAGGTCGGTTATGTTTTTAAAACACTGGTTTAAACCATCGTCAAACCCATTTAAAAACCTACCAAACTGAATATATTGAAAACCAGATCAATCTCTCACTTTTTTGGAATAACATATTAGTTAATGGTCTATAACATACTATTATGTTATGCATAACATGCATGCTTTCCTGTTCTACATAATATATTAATTAATGGTATAATTTTTTGTGGTTAAGGGGTGGTTGGCCTAATGAAGCTGGCATAACATATTAGTTAATGTTCTATAACGTACTATTATATTATACATAATATGCTTTCTCGTTTTGCATAACATACTAGTTAATGGTATAATTGCTCGTGGCTAAGGGTGTTTGCCCCATTAAGCTGGCATAACATATTAGTTAATGGTCCATAAAATACTATTATGTTATTCATAATACGCTTTCCTATTTTGCATAACATAACATTGAGAGAGATTGGCTGCTCGAATCGAAGTTCCGTGACTGTCAAAACTTCGGGGTGTGGCTCCTCTGGATAAGGTTTGGCTGATGCGCTCATGGCCGCTTGGTGCCATTCGGCTTCCTGCGAGACCTCCCCCATGTTGGCTATGAGGATCTTCAGGTTCTCCATCATTTTCACGATATTTGTATTGTGGGCTATTATTTGTGCTTCCTTTGCTCAAATTTGCTCGCTTTGCTTTCTTAGCGTAGCTTGCATTTTGGCGAGATGTTCTTCTACTATCTTGGGTTGTGTCACAATGGGCGAGACCTTGACGATCAAAGCTGAGGAGGTGGCCCATGGTGAGAATTGGTGAGGAGAGGCCATGACTAGCAACTGGGTCTTTTTAGTGGAAGTAGAGGGAGATGGGTAGTTGTGCTGCTCAAAATGCTTGATCATGGCGGGGACAAGCATGACCCTCCATGCTTGCGAAGACTTTGTCAGGCTTACCATCGGGTTGCGTGCTAGTGGTGTGGTCTCTACAGCTAAGTAGCTGAGTTTCGTCGATGCTGTGATGGGTTTAGTTGGTACTGTAACGGGTTTTGTGAGTGCCGCGGAACCTCGAGGTAGAAAGACAGTGCTTGGGTGACGGGTATCCCTCATGCGGTTAATAGACTCTTCACTAAGGCTCTTGTTATTGGGCCTCCGTGAGCTGGTATTGGCAGTGAAGTTGGAGATGAGCTTTTGGGTGACAAGTCAATCGATGGGCTGCGAGCTGCGAGCGCGGTTGTCGAACTTGACCCTGTGACATGTCACAAGTAGATAGGGCTGGTGGGAAAAACCTTCTTGCCAGAGTTGTTGCTTGCCATTTCGTCTGTTTTTTTTTGTTTTTTTAAATTGACGGAGAAGAAATGAGAAGTAGAAGAGGTCCCACTGGGGGAGCCAAATCAGTATTCCTCAAAACTGTCTGATCTGTGAAGCAATGCAAATCGGTGGATTGAAATTATAGAGAAAATTTTACAAGTTTGAGAATTGGGAAATTTTGTGGGTGCGTTCTTTTATACTTCCTTTGATTCGATCTCCGTGTATGGGAGAATTTTGGGGCTTCCTGTGATCCGGCAATGAATCATGAACTCTGAGACAAGAGACACGAACTGTTGATGAATTTAGTCGGTTAGACAGAGAATTTGGTACTTTGTTGGGATAAGCTTGATGACGTTTTCGAGCTCGTGTAGTTTCTCGGCGAACTGAGTATGATGCCATTGGAGGATCTTTAGTAGGTTGAGTTTGAACATGAGAATTTATGGACCAAGACTTTCCTCTAAACAGAGAATTTCTGAACCCCTGACATTTATTTCTTCTGGCTATTTGTAGCCAGCCTCCTGTCTATCTTCATAAAGAGGATCTACCTCCTTTCTCTCCATCGATCTTTATAAAAGGGATCGAGGCCTGACTTTCTAATTCTAGTTCTCCTTAACCGTGACTTGGTTGATCCTTGTGGTGGACAGATGGCGATAGTGATGAGCGATGTCGTGGCGATGACAGAGATGGTGACTATGAACTGGATATGAAGTAGTAGTGATGACGTGTGAGCGTAGACCCGATGCTGATTGACGGTGCGCCTGTGACATATGAGATGGCAGTGGGCTTCCGATGGATGAGGATAGATCGGTAGATGGGTAGACGATGGGTCATAGGATGGATGGACAACAGTGGATGCATCGGTGGATGGGTTCGCAGTAGATGGGCTGTCAATTTTCTGCGTCTACAAATATATAATATAATATAAGTATATATATATTCTTTCTCTCCCTCCCTCACCCTCTCCCTCTTCTTCTCTCTGACTCTCTCTCTCGACTCTCTCCTTTCTCTCCTCTCTCTCTCTCTCTAGATCTCTCTCTCTCTCTCTCTCTAATAATCTATCTCCTCTCCCTCTCTCTCCCTATATATAATCTCTCTCTATCTCTCTCTATATATATCTATATATCTAATATATCTATCTCTCTCTCTCTCTATATATATCTATATCTCTCTCTCTCCTCTCTAATAAATATATATATATCTATAATAATAATAATAATATCTCTCAAATAATATCTATATATAATCTATATATTAATAATCTTTTATATAATAATAATCTCTCTAATATATAATAATAATAATATGTAAATTTTAATAATAAATAAATAATAATCTCTAATAATATATTAATAATAAATAATAATAATAATATTAATAATCCTATTAATATATAATAATAAATCCTAATAATAATATAATATAATAATATGTATATAAATAATAATAATAATAATAATAAATATATAATATAATAATATATAATATATATTAAATAATATATATAAATATATAATAATATATGTAATATAATAATAATATATATATATAATAATATATATATGTAATATTATTATATATATATATGCATTATAATAGTTTTTTTAATAATATAATATTTTTATATGGTTCATATTATGTAATAATAATCTGGGATCATATTTATTTTGGATATGGGATAATATATATATAATAATATATGGGATGTATTTTGTTTTTATAAAATATACCGGATATATAACTTTCTATCTTATCGGGATATATTTTTTTATTCATCTATGGGATATATATTTTGTTTTTATATCTCTCTTATATTTGTTTTATATATATCTGGATCTATATTTATTTATAAAAATATCTGGATATATTTTTTTTATAAAAAATCTCTGGATCTATATGGCACAACATTATATACCTCTCTGGATATATTTTTTTTTTTCCATATCTGGATCATATATTCTTTTTATATCTCTCGGATATATATTTTTTTTATTAAATATCTGGATATATATATGTTTTTATATACCTGGTTTTATATAATATCCATATTTATATTAATAATAATGGATCATATATCCTATTTTATATAACATATAACTTGGATTTTATATCATTGCTATAAAACCATATATAATAATAATTTTATATATATGCATATATATAATTTTATATATATGGCGGATATATATATCATTAATATATAATAATATATATATATAATAAAAGTATATAATAATATATATATATAATATATAATATAATATAACAAATAATAATAATAATATATAATAATATATATATAATAATATATAATATATATATATAATCTAATATATAACAATAATATATAAATATATATATATATATATATATATATATAACAGTAATAATTAATAATAATATGTATTATTTAATAATAATATTTTAATAATATATATATAATTTTAATAATATATAATAAAATAATATAATCATTTATATATAATAAATAATAATATCATTATATATATATATAATCTATATCATTTAATAATATTCATTTTAATATCTAATTCAATATATTCTAATTTTTATGTATATAATAATATATGTCATTTTATATAATAATTTTAATATATCTCATTCTATATAATCTAATAATATATATATATATTTTAATCTAATAATAATAATATTCATTTATATAATAATCTTTAATAATATAATCTAATCTCTCTCTCTCCTTCTCTCTCTCCTTCTCTCTCTCCTTCTCTCTCTCCTTCTCTCTCTCCTTCTCTCTCTCCTTCTCTCTCTCCTTCTCTCTCTCCTTCTCTCTCCTCTCTGACCTTCTCCCTCCCCTTCTCTCTCTATATAATATTATATTTTAAAGTGGGTGGGGGGCTTTATTGCCCTAACCCTATATAAGGGTAAAGGAAATATTTAAGGGGGCCATGGCTCCCCTTGCGTCCGCCATTGGGTTCAACATCGGTAGACCAGCCAAACTGATCCGATTTTTAAAACACTAGTTGAACCCCCAAATTGCCCTAGTCTATTTCTATGGCGGTTCGGGTGCATATATGATAAGTGTCTAGAAGACATTATTTTTACGCCTTTAAAATGATTAGAAATTCTATTTTTATGTCAATTCTTATTAGAATATTATGAAAACTGGCTCAAATTCATGTTTTGTCTCTTAGGCAGCCAATACAAAAAGAATTTCTCTAATCGGAGCAAAAATGCAGAAATATGACCAAAATAAGCCAAGAGGAGTTTGGCATGCCTACACCTGGAAAAAAGGCAAAAATTTAAATGAATGGACAAAAATGCCCAACGGATTAACAGTCATGAAAGAGGATATTTGGGGAATGTGATTTGGCGCGACAACACCCTTGGATGGCGCTACAACGTCAGAAGGTTGGTGCTACCACACTAGAAACAACGCTACCGCGCCATGAAGCTTCCTAATTCAACTAGGGCATGGTTTTCGTTTCCAGACTTGGAACAACTTATGCTCAAACGGCGCTTCCGCGCCATATCAAGGCTAATTCTGGCACGACTGCGCCAATGACTCTGCAACACCAAATAGCATGTATCTCGGGATTTTGACAACCAATTGATCCCAAATTTGGACCACAGACTCCTAAAACCACGAAAAACTTAACCACGGGGATTCAGAGCAGGTTGATTGATATTTTCTATGTGATGAATTTCCCAAGAGGTGGGACCTAGTGATAAAATTGGCAGCTGAACCAACTCAACTTCCCATCTTTATATCTCGAGAATCCCAATTTGAATTGAACTCAAATTTTGTATAGTAGTCAAGAACCCTAGAAGGAAGGACTAGATGTAATTTCATCCTATTCGGAGGTCGGGATGGGTGGGAATTGAATTTTAGTGCAATCTTTTCCTATTTTCTTTAGTTCCGAGAGAAGAGAGAGTCTAGAGGGAGTCTTACATGACCTCTGGAGGTTTTGATAAGTTCAATCATTGAAGGCAAATTTGTAACAAAGGGAGTTCTTTCTTAATTTACTTAATCTTCTTCTTATGGCTGTAATCAAATTCGTTTTTGTTGTTTTTACATTAAGTATGGAGTATTCTTTCATAATGGGAGCCCATGACTCCCTTGTTATGTAAAAATATTAGTATTTTATATTTAATTGGAGGCTAAATTTGTGTTTGAATGAGTTTTTCATGATGGTTAATTCTCTGATTTTGCTCTTGTTGTTTTGATGATGAACAGGTAGAGAAGTTAGGACTTAAGGCTTACATGTATGATGAGATGTACAATTCTTTGAGTTCATGCACTAGATTCATGCAGATAAAATATAAAATTTTAAAATTTTTAAAATTTTAGAAATATTGATACAAAAAATAATAAAATTCATTGGAAATATTTTTAAAAATTTATTTAACATCGTAAAAATTTAGAAATATCCATAAAAATTAATTAATTCAATAGAAATATTAATTTTAATAAAATTTTAAAAATATTTCTAAATATCTTGAATTTATATAATTTTATGGATTTTTTTTTTTTTTTTTTAATTTTAGACTATTTATAAATTTTTTACGATTTTTTTTTTTTTTTTTTTTCTTTTTTTTTTTGTTTAAAATTTTAAATTTTTACGAATTTTTTCATCCTATAGGGTACCTCTTTGCCTATTAGATCCTTAACGGGTTCTGAATGGGTACTTGTTAAGGATCCAATAGCTTATGGGGTCCTTATTGGGTACCCGATAAGGACCCAATAACTTTATTGGATCCTTATTTGATACTCAATAAGGTCTTAACGGGTTCGGATCCGGGTCGGGTTTTGACCTTGGACGTATCCAACCCGATATCACTCCTATTGGTGGCAGCTGCTTGCTCGATCGTGTAATACTCAGTTCAGCATTCTAGCTATAACAATTCCATTTTTCATTATAATTAACCATCTCATTGAATGCAATTATATATGTATAGCAGTCTGGTCAAAGTACAGCGCTATGAATGCAATCACTTAGCTGTGCGTTGCCTCAATCAAGTGAAATTGCATGAATTGCTTACCTTTCTGATTCTCAGCACTTCAATGCAAAGAACAACGCCGCTATATACCCATGTTTACACTCACAATAGCACACACACATGTATGTATATATATAATCGCCCGGCCGCGGCTACCCAGCAGCTGGTACAAGCAAGCAACATGGCGAAGAGAAGCAGCAGCAGCAGCAGCAGCAGCAGCAGTATGCAGTACATGAGCTTCCATCATCTTGCGTCGTCGGTGATGTTTATGCTCCTCCTCCTCCCTTGCTCTCACTCGTCTCGGAACTTTAATACCGAGGACCTGAGAACGATCGAGCAAACGTGCAATCAAATCGGAGGAAAAGACGACCCAGAGGTGAACACAGACCTGTGCATCGATGTCTTCAAATCCCTACCCAGTAGCCTCAAAGCGGATCCTCCTACTCTGGTGAGGATCTTCCTCGACTGGACCTTACACGAGGGGCGCGTTACTTACGAATACTTTCTAGACCTCTACTTGCGAACAACCGATCCCAGCGTTAAGAAGTTGGTCACCAAGTGTTCTGTTTCTTATTCCGAAGAGCTTATCAATGACATCCAAATCGCCCGCCGCGAGATTGGTGACAAGGGGCCTGTTGACCCTATAAGGATGCTCCTCGTCTTGACGAAGATTCAGCAAGCGAAGAAGATCCCAGCCGACTGCGAGGAACTCTTGGAGGGTTCAGGGCGTCAACCGGAACCGGAGACGAAGAAGAAAAACGGAGAGATGATACAGCTATGCTCCATAGCCTACGCTTTGACCAAAACATTTGCCTGATTAATTCATCTAGCTCCATCTATCCGTCTTCGGCAGCTTAATTAATTTTGTCTTTACTAGTAATTAAGTTTGGAGCAATGATATTAATCTGAACCTGTACCTCGTCCTTCCATACATAATTAGTAATTAATGGACGAGTTAGCAATATAATAAACTACCAAGGAAATGGATGTTAGCCTTCTCAATGATGACATATTCTTCATAAATGGATGAGCAGTTGCAGCAAAAAAATCTGGAGGAACCCTGTTTACGTAAGGGGCACTTAACACCGGGGAAGAAACTGAAATTGGTGAAGGAGTAAAAAAAACCCAGAGATGGAGGAGTCGAAAAACCCAGAGAAGTATGAGTCGAAAAACCCAGAGAACGAAGTATGAGTCGAAGAACCTGCGAGCTGCCTCCAATACAAGTACGTGACGGCCAGGAAAAAAACCAATAGATATGAATCCAAGAAAGCCAACAACCAGCTGCAAAATCGGTTTGGACAGTTGGGAACTAGGAAGCCTATAAAAACAGTGTGCTCTTTCAGCTTGGGGGAGGGGGGGAAGGTACGTCAAAAAAAGCCTTTTTTTTTTAGTCTGCTAATTATGTTCTCATCCTTGACATAGAGCAAAGACAAGTCATAAAAAGACAAACAAAGCCAATCTTCCTCTTCTTATAATTCTTCTTCTTCTTCAAACTCGTCATAGAAAGGGAGATCATTCTTGTCAATGCCATTTTTCTCTGACCACATTTCCCACATCAACCTGTTGTTCTCACAAAACTCACACCGCTCGTCCCTTAAGGATTTGAGTTTAGCTTCAACCCTCTTTAGTCTTTCACTATCTTCAGCCTTGCTTTTTTAAGTGAAAACAGTTTTTTGTGCTTGATTATTCAGCTGTGAGTGCGAGGAGTGATTGACTTCTCTAGCGGCACGATAACTTCTTCCTTGTTTTGAATAATGCCTGCCTCAATGCACAACCCAGTGATAAGATGAGGGAAAGGTGGGGTAGTTGGGTGCTCTTTTTGCTTCATGATGGAAGCATGGATAACTCTGCCCACATTGATAGGCATTCCCTCAAGAAAGGCATAAAGGAGTCTTGCCTTCTCATGTGTAACTTCGGTAAGGTGGGAATTTCCTAGAACTCTAACGAAAAGAAAGTGGGCCCAAAGCTTCGCATCAACCTTCGTGAATTTCTTGGGAAAGTGAATGGGTTTCCCTCTTCTCTCAACCCAATCTACCCCATATGGACATAAGGCATCAGCTATCTCCCTAATCCCTTTTGTTTCTTCTAAGTTTTGAAAGGATGAATCATCTACTTCTGGAATTTGGTAGTAAGCATTGATGGCATTGGGTTGGGCTTCTAGGAGGTTGACATAGAACTTGTTTACCTTGGAAATAAAGGCACCTATAGGTTGTTGGCAAAAGACAGCCAATTCCTAGTACTACACATTGATGCCCTCTGTTAGGACAAAATTAGGTGGTCCTCTTTTTGGCATAAGGACGTGGCTGTAGGAAAGGAAAAGTGGAAACAATCCATGTCTTTATTTAGACATGGAATGTGTCATGATGGACACGCGTAGATAGACTCACTTGAGATAAGGGTCATAGTGGAGCTTATTGAGAAGCCTAAACTTGGTTTGTTCTCTACTATAAAAGAAAAATGATATGATCAACAAGGTGAACAAGCATAAACAGAGAAGAAAGGGAGTAGAGTGAAGGTCCTAGAAGGTTACCTTGGAATTCACAAGTAAGAGTACAGTCCATACTCTTAGGAGAAGAGTATTAACCAAGGGGGAGCCTTGGTTCGGCCAGAGAGAATCAAATAGTCAAATTTCTTCCACTATTGCGTGTGCAAAGTAGATTATCACTGGTTGTAAGTTTGTAGTTGTGTGTTTATCTACTATTGTAATTTTTGTTTCTTGCAACGTTGTATACGATTCCCTAAAAGGGCTATAACCCCATACTACAGTATCATGTGACACTATATTCCGTTAAATTATTAAGTACTTTTCACTTCAGATTTCTTGTTGTTTGCTGTTCCAATTATTGCGCTTGTTGGGAACACCTGGGTGTTATAACACCTCTTTGTTGTGTTAAATACTAGAAGCAGGGACTTACACCCTTTATTTGGAATTCTCTCTCTTGGGTGATTCCTAGGTTTTATATGGTATGCTACTACCTTCCTTGGCATCTCCAAGTTCTGAATCGCTTCCGGTTGAACTTTTTAGCTTGCTTTCCTCGGGCAGCACTTGAAGAAGCCATGGCAGAAATCTGGTGAGATGGCTACTTTGGAAGTTTGCACAAAATGGAGCGTTTGGTTTGATGTGGTTCTGGCACCACACAAAACTCCTTTGAAGCCTCTTTTCACACCAATTGACTGAGCTTGATTAGGATCTAGGATAAATTTTCTACAACTCTTCAAAGCAAGGTTTTGCAAGCAGAATTCAGGCGAGGGTGCCTAATTCTGGTGGCTTTTTCGGCGACTTTTGACGACTTTTGGGCAGAGCTTCCTTCCCTTTCTCTCTCCTTAATTCTCTCTCTCTCTCTCTCTCTCTAAAAGCTCGATTCGGCTCGAATTATTTCAAGCTTGAATTATTTTTGAGCTTGAATCAAACTTGAGCCTTGAGTAAGGCTCATTTAGTTAAATGAATCAAGCTTAAGCTTTAGGTAGTTCGACTCGAAGCTCGACGAGCCGACTCGTTTGTATTTTGAGTTATATATTTTCAAAATTAGGTGTAATATTTTAGCTTTTGAAAGAGAAGGAAAGAGAGAAAAAAGAGAGAAGGAAAGAGAGAAGGAAAGAGAGAAGGAAAGAGAGAAAAAAATGGAGAGAAGGAAAGAGAGAAGGAAAGAGAGAAGGAAAGAGAGAAGGAAAGAGAGAAGGAAAGAGAGAAGGAAAGAGAAAAGGAAAGAGAGAAGGAAAGAGAGAAGGAAAGAAAAAGAAGGAAAGAGTCAAATATTATTAAAACGGAAATGTGGGTTTGATATTTAAGAGAAGGATTAAAAACGGGAATTAAAATTGTTTATTATATTAAATGGTTGATATTATTAAAATTATTAAATTCATTATTTGGAATTAAACCGGATGCTCGGTCATTATTGAAAGTTTATTATTAGAATTAAATGGTTAATTAAAAGATTATTAAAATGGAAACTTATTATTTTAAAACTTTTATTATTAAAAAATTTTGTATTAATATGGTATTAAATTAAATTCATATTATTAAATTATTCATATTATTGGTACCTTTCATGGTTCATTATTAACGGTTATTATTAAAATGGTTTATTATTAAAAACGGTATTATTATTTATTTCATATTGGAAAATATTTTATTCCATATTAAAATGGTTTCATAAATTATTATTATTACCAATTATTTTCATTATTAAATGGTCGATATTGTTTATTATTAAAATGGTTATTAAATATTATTAAAACGGTTATTATATTGTTATTATTAAAATGGTTTATTAAAATGGTTATTATTTATTGGTTATTATTAAACGGTTACATTATTGTAAAATGGCTTATTATTAAAATGGTTATTTATTTATTATTATTAAATGGCTTATTATTGTTTAAATGGTTGTCATTATTTTCGGTTGATATTAAAATGGTTGAGATTATTATTATTAAAATGGTTGACATTAAAAATTATTTGGTTGATATTAAAACCTGTTATATTATTATTATATTAAACGTCACATGTTGCCATTATTAAACGGTTTGATATTACGGTTTATTATATTAAAAATTAATAATATTATTATTAAAAAAAAATGCTTTGCCATACATATTATTATTATTATTGTATGGTTATTATTAAATGGTTGATATTAAAATTATTAAAATGTTATTATTATTAAAAATGGTTATTATTGTACGCATTATTATTAAAAATGGTTTATTATTAAAATGGTTATTATTATTATTAAATGGTTTACATACCTTATTTATATTAACCTGTCATTAAATGGTATTATTATTAAAAATGATTATAAAATGGTTATTAAAAATGCGGTTTCATATTGTACCTTTATTATTAAAATTTGCTCATTAAAACGGCTCATATAAAAAAATGGTTACATATGTTTTATGTTATGGTTATATTATTTTAAATGGTTATATATTAAAAATGGTTTATTAAAAATGGTTATTATTAAAATGGTTTTATTAAATTTGTCATAAAAATTATTATTAAATGGTTATTATTAAAATGGTTATTATTAAAATTACCATATTATTAAAAATGATATTAAAATATTTATATTAAAATGGTTATTAAATGTATTAACCGGTTTATTATTAAAAATGGCTTATTATTAAATGGTTATTATTAAATGGTTAATATAAATGATTATTAAAAGATCGACATATAAAATATTATAAATGGTTATTATTAAATGGTTATTAAAAAACCACATATAAAAAATATATCATATTAAATAATGTTATATAAATGGTTTTTATATTATATATATTTCATAAAGGTTTATATTATTAAAATGACATATTATATTATTCTATTATTACAAATTTATATTAATCTTTTTAAATACATATTTGAGGCATATAGGAGGATTTAAAGATAGAGAAGATATATATAGAAAGATATAGAGAGAGAGAGATTAGAGAGAGAGAGAGACCGACAGAAAGAGAGAGGAGAGTGGAGAGAGAAAGAGTGAGAGTGAAAGAAGAGAGAGACAGAGTGAGAGAAAGAGAGAGAAAGAGTGAGAGAGAGAGAGAGAGAAAGAGAGAGGAGAGAGATTCAAAAAGAAGGGAGAGAGAGAGAAAGAGAGAGAAAGACTGAGAGAGAGAGCGAGAGAGAGGGGAGAGAGATCCAGAGAAGGAGTGAGAGGGAGAGAGAGGAGGGAGAGAGGGAGTAAGAGAGAAGGGAAAGAGAAGGAGAGAAACAATATATAATATAATATAATATATATTATATATTTTTTTACATTTTATTTTTTGGCCCCCAAGAAGAAATATTTCCTGCCCTCACATCGCTTTCAGCAATTCTATTCAGAATTGTCTTTTTAAATTTCTATTAATGAATCTATTAATCAAAGTTAATAATTAACTATTTTTTTAGCATAATTAGGTACGTAATCAGCTTATAATCACTAATCTAGATCTATTATTGTAGATAAAATTCACTATAATAATTAAAAAGCCCTAATTACTAACTCATTGGGCATGAGCTGGAGCTCATGTTGGACTTTTATGACCTAGAGCTCAACCTAGGCTCAACCTGGGCTCGACTTGGGCATGGGCGGGAGCTCGAGTTCGGGCTCGATTAGGAGATTGAGCCCACTCGAATCAAGCTCGAGCTCGAACTTTAGCCCAGCCATGGGCTCGAGTCCAAGCTCAAGCCCGAGTCGAGCTCATGTATTATGGGCTGAGCCGAGCTCGAGCCATCATAGGTTTGGCTCATTGTCAGCCCTACCATAGGTTAGCTATTAATTGCGTAACTAGCTATTAGTTGATATTTAGGAACCCAATTCAATCCCAGTTAATTGATATTAAGGAACCCAATTCAATCCCGTTTAATTGATATTTAGGAACCCATTTCAATCCCGAGAGGGTAAATTTGGATACATTTGCATTAGGCAACGTGTGTTCCATCTAGTTAAAGGTCTAGCTAAGGGATTCATGTGTGGAGTTACGACTAACCTACCGCCGTACGTGACTTATAGGCTACGTGTAGTGGGTTCAACCATCTAGCTCTAGTAAGGAGATTGTAGAGTTAATTGGGTGAATACAAGTGCGGTGATCTCGGAAGACACCTATGCATATTAAATTCCAGGGTCCTTCAAGTGTTTGATAAAATGCTTGAATGCTATAATAGGTTAGATATAGAGCATGAGACGTGAAATCACACCCTATCTCTATTTTAAATAGATTCTCCTATTTATCCCTTGTCCGGGTCCTAATTAGTGAATATATTTTTGTTACTTTCATTGATTAACTTTCAAAACTCGTGAATTTCCCTTTATCTAAATTAAGTAATTAACTCAATTCTCTATTATTTCACCTCATCGTTGGATTGTGGTCTATTGTTATTACTTTTTTTTTTTCTAATTGTTTCTTCTCTTACACAATCCCTCTTTTTTTTTTTTTTTTTTTTCTTTTTTTTACTAGCATTAATCCTATGAGGGAAGAGAATAAGTTTAATATAAATATATTTTAATATATATTATTAAAACTCTATTTTGTATAAGACATGATCAAGTGACTGGGTCCACCAGTTTTTCATTACAAAAAGAAATTTTGGGACAAAGTGGATAAGACTGTACTTAAATTCTTGTAAGATGGCAATTTTACCTATTTCCCCTAAATTGAATGGATATGAAATAAAAATTTTTATCCAATTCCCTAATCAAATGTGACCTGAGTTGTTTAATTTAAGATTTTTTTTTTCTAAAAATCATTGATTTGTTTGGGATCTTATTATATTACTTTAGTTTTTATATATGTAAATAATTTAGTTATTTCTATGTGTGCCTCATGTTTATGTGCTTATTATTCTGTTTATTATTTGATATTTCTACTGACCTATAAATAAATATTTAATATATATCAATTATCAATTATCAAATAGAAAATAGCAAATTTTATTAATATGTAATTTATAATAATTTATATTTTATATTACATATTAATGAATCAAATATTAATAAAACAGTATACTGAAATTAATAACTTACTACACTTTTTCCTAATGATTTGCAGTTGACAAACACCAGCAATTGCTGGTTAAATCATAAATGGTTCACCTCTTACAATTGCCGACCAAGCAATCGACTGCTATTTGAGGACCAGCACGGAGCTTCTGTGTATGTTTCGGACATGTTGCATTCTTGCATTTTGAGGCGCTGTTGGTGATGTTTGGAGTTTGGGAGGTGCGCTACCGTCTCGTTACATTGGACGTTGAAACGATGGGTGTTTCCGATGAGATGTGAGGAAATTGCATTCTTGCATTTTGAGGCGCTGTTGGTGATGTTTGGAGTTTGGGAGGTGCGCTACCGTCTCGTTACATTGGACGTTGAAACGATGGGTGTTTCCGATGAGATGTGAGGAAATTGGACCATTTTTTTTTTGCGGAGAACAGCTAAGAAAGTAGGAAGAAGAACAAGGAGCTCTGAAAAATGGGCTCTCTTCTTTCTCTCTCTTTCTTCCTTCTCATTTTGCAGGTCTCTTCAGTTGTCAATGGCAGAAATTCCTCCGAATCCTTAGTCACGCCTATCAATTACGATCTATACCACTCAAGGCAAATCTCTGCTATCCACTTCTTATATTTGGATGGATCTATGTTTTCATCTTAGAATTGCCGCAGAGGCAGCTTCCTTTTTCTTTGTAACCAATGATTGAGTGATTTCATGGGATTGATTTGGGTACTGAAGGGGAATTTGAGCTGAGTTTTCTCATACGTGTTGGCTGATAATGAAAATCTTGAATGTGTTACACCATAGTAGTAGTTATTTCGAAGTATTTCTTAGTTCTTATTTGTGAGTCTGGGAAATTTGCAGCGACTCTCTGCTGAAAAAAGTGACAGCATTGGTGGGTCGCCACCCAGATCGCTTGAGTGTGAGTTACTCGCTTATTTTAGCATTACAGAATCGTTGAAAAGTCTAATTTCTCTCTGACGAGAACGTCCATGACGCATTCCAGATGGAGAAGATCAGAGCTCAAAATAAAGGCTACTCTGCGGAAATTTTGGTTGTCACGTACAGTCACGTGCAGAGACAGATAGAAGAGAGTTCAAAGTTCCGAATCCTTCTAGTAAGCAAACTATCTGAATTTTCTGGTTGCCATGATAAAGGCTGTGGGAAAAAGTAAATTGAAATGGAAAGGGAATCAATTTTATTTATTTTATTTATTGGCTCTGTCTTTATTTCTTTAAGCTTTGCTATTTGTATGATTATTTAGTCTATCAAACCTGCCCAGTGAAGTACATGGCAATATGGTTTATTTTAACTGCAGAATCATAGTTGTTTAGTTAACAACTGATAGAATTTTTGGATCCTTGCTGGTTTTCTTGACAGAATTCCTTGTCTTCCAGACTTTTGGACAGCATGGAAGGGAACTTATTACTTCAGAAGTTGCATTTCGGCTTTTGACCATTATAAGCGGAGATAAGAGTCTTCACAACATGGGTCCAAATTCCTTAAACGCAATGAAAGACAAGTTAGTAATAAAAGTAAGTGGATAGTGTTCTTTTCAGTACTTCTTGGTTTTAGCAGATTGATTGTTAATCTTAAACTTTTTGAACCATAATGTAATTCATTGGAAATTGTTAGGAGTTATATCACACATGTGATTGCTTGATATGTTTGCATAACTGGTAATTGGTTATTGAAACTGCTAGTCAATTTGAATAACAATGATGAAGGAGAAATCACATATGAGAGCACTGCCTCAACAGGTCAGTCCATACTGGGAGAAGTGTTATTGGAAGAAGATGTTTTACAGTTTCAATACTTTTATAGCAATTTATCAAGTAAGACTATCAGTTTGACTTCAACTTTCTTTCAATGAGTGAAGTTGATGTCAATAATATAACAAATTTGAAGAGTGTATCTGAGAAAGACTATTGGTTTGGCTTTAATTTTCTTTCAATGAGTGAAGTTGATGTCAATAATATAACAAATTTGAAGAGTTGTCAATAATATAACAAATTTGAAGAGTGTATCTTATAACATACCCTTAATTAAATATTATACACAGATGAACTGTTTTCTCAGATGTTGGATGGCTCATGAACCCTTTATTAATATGTTGAGGTGTCTGTTAACATGCCTGACATTATATTCCTTTGTCCGAGCTCAGAACCAGCTGCTAGGCACCAACTAGCAAAGTCATTTGCTAGATGCTTACTCATCTGATGCAGTACTGCAATTCTCGAAAATCATTTATATTCTACCTATTTGAGTTGATTTGTTAGAGGAAATTGAATCCACTCTCTGGTTTATGAGTTCTAGTTGCACACTTTCAACTAGCACTAAAGTACACATTTTTTTTTTTTTGATAGTTGGAAATACTGCTCTGAATATGAAAGTGAGTAAAACACAGAACATTTGTTAGTAGAGGATACATTGCAGAATGCTGCACTATATCCTACTGACGAGGTTTGAAATAAGTTACAAAAACGGATCCGTGGATTACAACAAAGAAGGCTGTGGCTGACTAGTTACAGGGGTTACAAAATGGATTATTGATGAAAGAAAAGAATTACACAAGATATAAAGGTAAATACAAGATGTAAATGGCTGCAGCGAGCTGCGAGTTGCCCCTAGCAACTTCTCTACAAACATTCTAAAACTTCAGTAACTGCACACTATTCCAAATTTCCTCTTAACCTCTGCAACTCCGCTTGGGCTTCATCAAGTATGAGATGAGGTTCATAACCAGCATAGAAAACAAGTGTTTGATCAAATACCTGAATCCAACTTAAACCTGGATCCTTTTCTGTCAACAATCCCCTGATTTTTCTTCTCATGTCAGACACTGCATCCCATCTACCTGCAGCAGCATAGAGGTTGGACAGCATTATATGAGTTGCACTATCTTCTGGCAAGAGAAAGAGGACTCTCTCAGCAGCACGCTCTCCCAGATCCAGCTCCTTGTGAATAACGCAAGAACATAGAAGATTTCTCCACAGTTCCGGAAACTTGCTTCCGAGACCTGAGCTGCTGATTAAATCATCTGCCTCTTGCAAAAGCCCTGCTCGACTTAAGCAGAAAGCCACAGTTCCCTCTCCCCACCAAGCCACAGTGACTGCAAGCAGAAAGCAGTGATATAAAAGTAACATGATCAGGCTTTAAGCCTCGTTCGAGCATGTGATTAAAGAGCTCGAATGCCTGCTCAACCTTCCCATGGTGACAAAATCCTCCAAGCATTGAATTCCAACATTTTAGATCGGGGTTTCTGACTTCTGAAAATATTATATTGGCAGGTTCAAGGCTACCATTCTTGGAGTACATATCAACAAGGCTACCAGATACACACATATCTGAGTTATGTCCGCTCTTTATTGCCAGGCAATGGATCACCTCTCCTTGCTTCAGAGCTGCAAGATCAGCAGCACCACTCAAAGCACTATTAAGAGCAAAGCTATCGGCCTTGTGTTGTTTTTGCATCTCACAGAAGTAATTTATTGCAGTTTTTTTTTGAGAAAAGGTGATTTTATTGAAAATCAATACAGGTTATAGTACAACAGTAGTATTACAAAAGAGTGATTTAAACGATAGGGATTAGTGTTCCCATTACAAGTGCTGCTCTTGTCACTCCTTCCTTGGCTAGTTTGTCAGCCAACGAGTTGGCTGATCTGGGGATCTTGCTCCATTGAATTTGCCAACCAGCCGTTAATTCTGTTATCTCATCAAAGATGTTCCTTAGTTTCCATGGTGGTGAGCCTTTTGTGCTCCAGCCAATAACCAATGCTGAGTCTCCTTCAATCCTCAGTGGTCCACTGAAGTTAATTGAGTAAATTTTGATACCAGCTAGGAGTGCTCGAGCCTCTGCCATGTTTGAGGTGCTCTGGCCTATAGGCCCTGAGTAGGCTAGTAGGGTGTTGCCCGTGTGGTCTCTAAAAGTTCCTCCAATACCAGCTTGGCCTGGGTTCCCCATAGATGATCCATCGAAATTGAGGCATATCCAATTCTTGGGGGGGGGGGGGGCTTTCCACTCTTCCATCTTTTTAATCTCGTGGGTGCGAAATTGTATGATCGAATCCCAGTGCTTGTGAATTAATATGTTTGGAAAGGGAGGAAGCTTTTGAGCTGCTCTGATCCATAGTAGTATACTCTGTATGGTTTTGATGATGACCCCTTCTTTGGTGGAACTTCTGCTCTCAAAAATTCTTTTATTTCTCTCTAACAATAGATTCCACGGAACAGCCGCCAGTGTGGCTGTCCAAAGTGCTTTGCCACAGTATGGCAGGGGGCATTTTACCCACTGTTGGATGAATTGACTGAACCTGTTTGGAAAACAGAGATGTATGCTGAATTTTTGGATCATTGCTGCCCATATACTTCTGCTAAATTTACAATGTAGCAAGATATGATTGCTTGTCTCTTCTTGGTCACCGCATAGCTTGCACAAGTTATCTATGATCACTTGCCCTCTCTTCATTAGTTCATCACAAGTCAATATTTTCCGATGCATTGCTGTCCATATGAAATGTTGCACCTTCTTTGGAGCAACTAGCTCCCATGCACAACTGGCTGAGTTGGTCGACTCTTGTTGTTGCTGCCCTGAGCAAAGTATTTTGTAGTATGATGCAGTTGAGAAGCAGCCTTTGGGACAAGGCTTCCATACAATATCATCATTTCCATTATCAGCAGTGAAGGTAGTGTCAAGTAAGTCGGTCAAGGCTGCTGCTTCAAGGGCCTCAGTGTCAGTCAAATTTCTTCTAAAGTTAAGGTTCCAGGTGTGTCTTTGGGGCATTTTGGCACTTCTGACAGTTGCTATTTGATCTCTGGCAAGTCGGAATAGACTTGGAAATGATTGGCTAAGAGGTGTGTCTCCTAGCCAACAGTCAGTCTAGAATTTTATTTGTGCCCCATCTCTTGCATGATAACGAATATGGGCTTCAAAAACTGTTCTTTCTTTTAGGATTGCTTTCTAGCGTGAATGTTGATTTTTGGTAATCACTGGTGATCGCCATGGCCATATTTGGCCGCAATTGTCTTCCTCCACAGGCTTTCCTTTTCTGATGAGTATCTCCACAACCATTTCGCTAGCAAGGCTTTATTCATCATCTTAATTTGCTTGATTCCCAAGCCTCCTTCCTTTTGGGGTTTGCATACTTGCTCCCATTTCACCAACGGATATTTGAAACGGTTTTGGGACCCACACCATAAGAACTTCCTTTGGATTGCCTCTAGATTTTTAGCAATGCCCTTTGGGCATGGGATTAGGGAAAGTAGGTAATTGGGTATGCCTGCAAGTACAGATTTAATTAGTACAAGTCTTCCAGCTTGAGATAAGAAAAGTCCTTTCCAAGTTTCTAGTCTTTTTTGGCATTTCTCCATAACTGATTGCCAGATGGTTTTTTTTACTCTCCCATGAAATATAGGAAGACCCAAGTAATTCGAAGGGAGTTGAATGTGGCTGCACCCTAATATTCTTGCAATGTAATCTTGTACTCTTTGATTGCAATTTATTTCAAGTACCCCTGATTTGTTCCAATTGACAGTTTGACCTGACATGGTCTCAAATAATCGGAGGATGGCTTTGACGTTTATAATCCTCTCATCTAAACCTTCTACCATGATTACGGTATCATCTGCGAACTGTAAGATGGGGATTCTTAATTGTTCTCTTATGCTGAAGCCCGAAATCCATCATTTTTCTTGGCTAGTGTATAATAGAGAGCATAGGGCTTCACTGATGATATTGAAGAGTAAGGGGGAGAGTGGGTCCCCTTGCCTCAGCCCTCTTGAGCTTTTAAAAATGCTCTTAACAGTTCCATTTATGAGTAGTGAGAAACATGCTGATTTCAGGCAACTTTGTATCCAGAATCTCCACTTAGGTGGGAATCCCATACGAGACATCAGACCATCAAGAAATCTCCAATTCACCTTATCGAATGCTTTTTTTAAGTCGATTTTGAGCATAGTACCCTGCAGCCCATTCTTCTTATAATGATGCATCACTTCATGAAGAATCAATACGGAGTCCAAGATCTGTCTACCTTTTAGGAATGCTGATTGATTGTCACTGATTACTTGTGGAAGTATAACTCTTAGCCTCATAGATAGAACCTTCGAGATAAGCTTGTAGTGACTGGATATGAGACTTATAGGTCTGAAATCAGTAGTCTTTGAGGCTCCATCTTTCTTCGGGATGAGAGTTATGAAAGTTGCTCCCATACTTGTAGCTGTGATTCCATTATTGTAGAAGTCTCTTTTCCTTCCTTTTTTGTTCTCTTTCTTTGTTGTTTCTTTCACCGCTTTGATAATGGCTTTGTATTTGTAAGCACCCACTTCTATTGGGATTTTTGTTGTCTTCTTCATTTCGCTTGCCGTCGAAACAAGGGCTTTAAAACGATCAATACGAGCGCCTGTCATGGCTTCATCGTCGATCTTTGTGACTTCTCCAAATCTCCCAGCTATCTGCATAAAAATCTCTTGACACCATAAATGTGTCGGTATGCCTCTCACCTCTAACCATCTTTCCTTTTTCATCGTACCTTTTTCCATTGACCATGGTTGTATATCTTTGAGCACATTTCCCAGCAACTCTTGTTTTAGGGTCGTCACTCTCTTCTGTTCTTCTTCCGATTGCAGAGCGATAAGCCACATGTAAGGGCTCACGTAGTGCATTTTTGGGGGGACGACTAGCTTCTAGTTGCTTCGGATCCACTCAGTGAGTTCTTGTTTGTCCCAGCCTTTTTCCACCGTTGTCGTTACTACACATTTCGCTAGCTCTGCTCTTCGTGTTGCGGTGAAAGAAGGCTCTATTATCATGGTATTTTGGCCGTTTTGACATTCCCAGCCAATATTGGGTCTGGCTGACTTCTCTTGAAGGTGCTCTGAAAGTAGAACGTCTTTGTAGGCCATGGGTTTCGATTGCACTATGGCTTTTTGGGTTCTGGGATGTGAGTTTCCGCTAGTCGTTTGTCGTCCATTTTTGCGTAGCGTTGATATGCTATGGAGGCATTCTCCTATCCAGACCCATATATTGCCATTTCGCAGCTCTTTGAGAATGGATATCTCTCCTACTATCGTAGGCCCTCTGTGTTCGGCGATTCTGCAGGTGAGTCCACCATTGACATATATTATGCTTAGGTAGAATTTTCCTTTGCTCGTAACTTGACTTTTCCCATGGGTGTTTGTTGCCGTGATAACATTGAATGCGAACAAAATATTTTCTTTCTGCGGTCTTTAAGGCGATCTTTACTGCGACTTTTCCTTGGAGGGTCATGGTGTCTATGTACAGCTGTGTCCCTGCTTCGATCCAACGGAAGGTTCGACGGAGATCTGCCGGAAGTTCGGATCTTTCCCCATTTTCCCACGGCGGTCTCCGGTGGCTGAAGCTCATCGTGATCTTTTATTGGCAAGTAGTGACTTGTTAAACCAGAATGTTGGTGATATCAGATTGGACAAGGAGATTTGTATTTGGCAGGGACTCGAGTCGCATATGAGGCAGCTTGGCCGGTTTGTTCTTTCCTTAATTTGAAGGCTTTGAAAGACTCCAATGCTTTTTCCCTTCTTATTTGCTTGCTGTAGATCTTTGTCGAGATGTCTTGCTTGCCATTCTATTTCGAGGTGTCTTCGCTTCCTTAATTTATTGCAGTTTCAGCCTCGCCCAATTTTAGGTAGCCAGAAATCATCTCAGTCCAGAGGATAATATCTTTTCCTGATACTGAAAAAAGTACACATTTTCAGTTTTCACTTTTTGAAAAGTGCTCAGTGGTCCCATAGGAGTAATTAGCTGTGAGAGGTCTTGGGTTCAGATCTCCCATGCAGCATTGGGAGTAAAGAATTTGTAATTGGGAGTATAACCAGTAATTGAGTAAAAATGTATTTGCCATTTCAAATAAAAAAAAAAAAAGAAGTGAAACTGATATTGATGTGAGTGAAGGACAAGAGCTCTTGAGTACATAATCAATGCCTTTTGTATTCAGGTAATATCTGAATGAGAAATTTTTTCTTAATGAAATTCAAAAAGATTACTGAATCTAAAATGTAGCTAATCCTGCAAGAGGATTAAACTCTCAAAGCAAAACCTGTCCCACTGAGTTGTCTTCTCCCTGTGCTAACCCAAAGTCTTACTACAAATTCTTACCTGTCCAGCTTCTCTCCACCCTATGTTCTTATGTTTGTCCTTATTCACATACTAATTCGTAGCACTTCATTACTGGACCAGCGAATCCTCCCTTCTTTTTTCTGTTAGTCCTCTTTCATTCATCTGAGGTGGAATGTTTTTCTTGGACCTCCTAGCGTTTTTTAAAAAGGTAGGAGTATCATCTCCAGCACTACATCCCTTGGGAAAATTAGCCTTGTTCTCAACGCTAAAAGCTGGGAATTGCAGGCCCACTTCAGTTCATTCATTGACTTGGTCTTTCCAGTAAATCAACACCTGTGATAGCCGTTAGCTGGAATTAACCATATGTTAACTGCAAGGATAGCAATCAATTCTAGTGCCAGTATGGTATCTGCCGTCGTATTATCTGTTGACATAGGTTGAATAATCTGATCCTGGAGAGCCTCTTGAATTGTGAAGCGTGGAACACCAGACGTATCCTAGATCCAGGTGCCAGTTGTTACTTAGAGGTGACACTGCCAACTTGGTGCAGAATTTGAAAAGGCCCACAATATGAGGTTGCAAGTTTTAGATGAGATGCAAGAGAAACAAATTGTTGCCAATGGGGATGGAGCTTCAAAGTATACCCAGTTTCCTTCTTTACAATACAATCATTCCAATGCACATTAGCGATCTTGGACGTGCTAATTTCAGCCTGACGTGAATTAAACTTTATTTTTCTAAGTGTTTGATCCCTTGTTAGCAACATTTATGCAATTCCCTCTACCAAAGTCTCATTTGGCATGTAACATGGTATTGTTTTAGGGGGGCATCCATCCACCTGCTGGGTAGTAGCATTGACAGAGAAATGGTACATAGAATTAACCAATGCACTTGGTGAATCCCATCTGCCCATCCTTGTGGTTGCTTCCAAGCAAACCGGTGCAAATAAGATTCTAACCACCTGTCAAGACCTCAGTTTGGCCATCCAGCTCTTGATGGTAAGAGCATTTCATCTTTAATGTTCTCTCGTGTAACTTGTACTACTATGACAGAAATTGCTGATGAAAGTTGAGTCATGGTCCCTCACAATTGATTGAGAGACACCGTGGAATCATATCCCATGCAAAAAATGATACCTGACAAGTGTTTAATCAGCACAAAATGCCGTAGAGAGAGAGAGAGCCAATCTACCTAAAGGAAACAGCCTCGTAGCCTCTTGATCTAGACAAACTGATGTGGGCGTTCATGTTTGCATCCTCATAAACAACATCTGGAATCGAAAGTGACTGCAACAATCCAGCTGGTGCCATAGTCTGATTTTCCTGTTGCTGTCACACATTACACTTAGCGTATTGTGGAACATGGTCTACTGGTGGGGTCAGTATCAAGCTGTTGAACAATCTTTGGCAATTTTGGAACAACCACTTGTAGCGGTTGCTCCTAATCCAACTAATAGGTTTTGTAAGAATCGTTATGGCGCTTTCTTCACACATTCTAGCTGTTGTTGTTGTTGAATGCTCTCTACTGGCCTTCTACACAAATTCAAAATTGTAGCGGAATAAATTGGAAGACCAATTGTTAACTGCACGCAGGATTCAATGACCTTCTCTAAGTTCTCTAAAGCCTAATCATGGTGCTTTCTTCTCTCTGAGGATTTATTCCTTCAAACTCAGAACATCCAATGAGCTCAGTTGTTGCTGCATCTCGTCCATCACACCAATGACTGAATCTGCTGTTGTGTTTGTCCCCGTTTAACTGTTTCACATGAATGGTCAAAATGTTCTCTAGAGTTTACAGCTTGGTTTTTATCCAAGTCCCCTGATCTCCTTCAGTGAGCAGTTCGGACCAATTGATAGAGAAAAAAGTGAAGGAGAACTCCTATACAGTATGATTAACTTCTGTATCTATTCCAGAAAATCCTGAAGCAGGAATGTTATATTAATGAAATTTAAAGATATTAGAGAAACTAAATTCCCTCCAGAGAGGATTGCCACAAGAGAATTCTTGCTCCTACAAAGAAGTCTCCCTTCTGCTTTAACCTAACGGCTCAGTGAAGTTCTTACATGTGCTCTTCTCTGTCCTACATTCTTATGTTTATGATTATATATTAATTTTCAAAAGAAAATGTTTATGATTATTGAATGGAGATCACATGGCACTGATTACTAAATAAACAATTCCTCTCTTCAAGTACTTTATCTTTTGCCTCACGTGGGATGTCTTCCTTGGACCTCTTAGTGCATACCGCAAAGAGTAGGATCATCTTAACAGAAACTGAAGAGAGTTGTATTCTTGTTGATACCACTGGTGCAGCAACAGTTGCCAAACCAACATTGGTGTAAACTCTATATCATTTATCTGTACCCTATCTCTCCATCCAATGTTTATTGGTACCAGTTCATTTACTTTAACTTCCGTTGTTGCAATTTCTTTGAATGTTCTTGTTTATTCTGTCAATCGAGTTCATGCCAAAGAATCTGATGGCTTTAAAACATGACTCATGGATATCCATAATGAAACTGATCAATTCCTGAGATTTTAGTGATCAAATATGTCTCTTACCTCATCATTTCTAAGCATCTTATTGCACATATAAAGCATCAGCGTATTTATGTATCTGGTGTATCTACTAATGATTTTCTGGATTAACATCACTTTAAATTTGCCAGGTGGTACCAATGGAAAATTTGAATGGACGCAAACTTGTTGAAGCAGGAGATCTTTGCGAGAGGAGAAATGGTCATATTATTTATATCTGATTGACCAAAATGTTATCTTTTCAACTTTACGTTTTAGCACTGATATTTAATTATTTGGCAGGAAGGGGAGTGGATCTCAATCGAAACTGGAGTGTTGATTGGGGGAAAAAGGAGGAGGTTTGTTCAGCTATTTTCCTTATATAAATGATGTTATACACTCTTCTTACAGCCTGAATTTACACGCTCAAGATGGCATGTTATATTTATTGAGAGGAAAGTGAAAGCAAAATGTTGTTGAACATATTTTCCTATCATTTTATTTTTCAGCTTATATTGTTGTGGTCTTCCCTTCCTCAGGAAGGTGTGAGAGTTGACATTTTTGTTTCTTCTTTCCCTACTAATGTCTTTTTGTAGGATTTTAACCCATATGAGGAAAATCCTCGAACTGCTCCATTTAGTGAACCTGAGACTCAAATAATGCGAAGACTCTCAAAATCTTTTAGTCCACATTTATGGGTGAATGTACATTCAGGAATGGAGGTAATTTATGCTTGTAAAGTATTTACTTCACTCTGCTCTTGATATTGGAGAAGAGGAAAATAATTTATAAAAGTCGGTTCAAAGTTCTTAGAAGCCTTTCGTTGCCAGGCTTTATTCATGCCATATGACCACCGAAATACAACGCCAAATGGATTGGCAACAGATATGATGAGGTCGATGTTGGAAGAACTCAACCATCATCATTGTCATGACAGATGTCTAGTTGGTTCTGGGGGAGGCTCACGGTTTGTTTGTCACATCCGATTAATTTTAATCCATGGAGTTGAGAAACACTGATGAATAGATAAAAAATTAAGACAAAAAAAGGTGAGTTTATGAGTCTGAATTATGGATAAACTGTGTTTTAGTTATTTGGCACATGGGACTTCAACAGACTACATGTACGATGTTGTGAATATTCCATTGGCTTTCACCTTTGAGGTCAGAGACTATTGAGTATTGCTAATTATCTCTTTTGTTTAGCACCACTCTTTTCTTTATCACTTTCTTGGTATGTGAAGATTATCTTTTGTATGTTGGCAGATTTATGGAGACTCAAATGCATCATCCAAAGATTGCTTTAAAATGTTCAATCCCGATGATGCTGACACTTTTTACGTATGTAACCTTGTTCTAGGTAAACAAAGCATAACTTATTTGCTTGTAACAGACACTAACAATTTTCGTGGTGATTTATCTTCCAGAGAGTATTGAACGACTGGTGTGGAGCATTCATCATGATCTTTGAGAGTGGTCCAAACTGGCTAGAAAAAATATATTCACAAGTGCATGTCAACCAGAGCAGATTGGTTTCTATGAATAGTTATGTAGATAACAAATTTAAGGGAAGAAAAGAAGGCAGCAGTTATGAAATGATTGATTTTGGAATGCAAGAGCTGAGGAATTATTTCAGGTTCTTTATGTTGTCCTCAGTATTGTTGTTATTCATGTTTTGTTCAAGAATTTCAAAGAGCAAATATATAACAGGGACGTAAACATGGAGGGTGAAAATGATTTCATCCAAACTTTTAGTTCTGTCT
The DNA here is from genome assembly GCA_019845555.1 of Aristolochia fimbriata. NCBI lineage: Eukaryota > Viridiplantae > Streptophyta > Magnoliopsida > Piperales > Aristolochiaceae > Aristolochia > Aristolochia fimbriata. The sequence continues at coordinate 28,445,965 of CM034083.1, read as the reverse complement.
ATTGTTGCAACAAAGAGAAAACAAAAGTTGAGTGAAAGATCAGAATCGTGTACCTTCTACTGATTAAATCATATTCAGTGTAAGCAGTTTTGACTTATCTCACAGGAAGAACAACTCCATCTCACGGTGATTTTGTAAATATAATTCATGGACAATTTCATGATGTCTGTGCATTATAGGCTATCTCACAATGAGATCTCAATTGGCCAATAGGGTATGGTTTTTGGCTTACAAAATAAAAACTTAACTAGCCTCATGTAAAACGAATTTATAAGTAAATTTTGGATAAACCCAGGTTGGTAAGTTTTTTTTTAATTATAATTTTATTCTTATCTAAAGGATAAACCTAGTAGGAAAGTTTCCAATTACGTGGTAATTTGAATGATGAAAAATAAAACAAACGCTCCACGATAGTTCCTCAAGGCATGTTCTATTTAACTTTTGTACTCACAAGTTCAAAAATATTTTTTATTTAAAATATTAAAAATATAATTAAAAAAAAATTTCAAAGTTTTTTGGATTCCAAGATTCTACGAGTACTGCAGCTAGACAACGAATCCAGCTTCAAACCATTGAACCGGTCAACAAATAAAAATTATTTACAACAATGCACCTGATATGGCTTGAAGTGTTTTCATCTGTCTCATACATACAAGATACTCTTTACACTTATTCACTTCTCAATATGATAGAGAATACATACATACAATGAAGATGACAAGATTTTCTTTTCTATGAGGCGGATGAAGAAACACGTATGCAGTCATTGGTATACTGGTTTCCATAAAAAGAATTTGGATTGTCTTCTACATGATAAATCTTTCTTTTCATTTAAAAATCTTCCGAAGCATATGAAGACACTAATACCATCTTTTGCCAGCTATAAGTAGAATCAAGTTACCACCTGTACACGCAGTTCGAAATTTCTGACTGTGCCAGTATCACTCTTCCTGAATCACAAGAAATAAGAGAATTTTTTTTAACAGTTAAAATATGAGTAATTCTTGAGAATATATACCACCACTGTATTTTTGAGAATGTATACCGCCATTGTATTGTAAGCCTATCATGGCCGTGGAGATGATAGGCCAAGCTGGCAAAGTTCTTTTTGACTTCGACATTCAAGATTTTTTACTAGCATAATAGAACAAATACCACAAAAGATTCAGTTAAAATGTAAAGTGGTCTCCTACCAAGGTTTTTATTTCAGCAAGATACACAATAAGCCAAAGAACTTAAATGTAAAATTATCTGAATTGTACTTTTGTGTCATCAATCAAAATCTTAACCACCACATAAGTCAAATTCTTAAACACATCATTTCTCCATGCAGGAGTTTCACCTTTTGAGATGAAAAGTACATAATATGAAATCAACGTTCAAGAAAGAAAAGTTATGGAATAACATGCAGAATTTTGAAAACTTTAACCCCTCATACAATGAAAATGACTTACATGAATAAAATTTCAAGTTTATATACTGGTTTTAAAGCATGTCCATATCACGGCACAACATTCCTTTTTTGTTTCTGTATTTACCAAAAGCTGAATAATTGGAAGCAGTGGCTCCATCTACCCTTTGTTGAACATTTTGTGCCTCTGATGCAAAAGCTTTATTCTTTCCTTTTTCTCATAAAACCAAAAATACAAGTTAAAGAGGTCGGTTAGCAATACTAACCTTAAACATGAGATAATGGCTCAGTACATTGTTGAACCAAGGCTTCATCTGGGGAAAAGAATTTCTTCATTTTAATGTGGTATAAGAAAAAATCTGCTTCATGTAACGAAGAGCTGAACGCAACATTGCTCTGGCTTTTCTGTCTGGACTGCAACCAGACAAAATCATTTCTTCATAGACTGCAGGAACCTGATAAAAGCACATAATCACTAATTACTACAAGCATCTCATGTTATTGAAAAAGAGACATGGAAACAAAGGTACTCATAGATACAGTCAGAAGTGTATCTGGTAAATGATATCCCATTCAAAAGAAAGTTCATTTCATTTAACACATAAAGTAATGCTACTTAAACTTTTTTAAAATTTATTTTTAACTGAATCCTTCTTAAACAAATTACATAACCTAAAAAACAAGTTACTTGTCATATAAAATAACACCAAACGATGAGACCATGATAAACAATAAAACTAAAAAAAGGTTACTTGTCATCTATGTCTAGAAAGTTTCTGCAGACAATGCACGAAAAAGGGTTACCTTCTCATACTTTTCAGCACGTATTAGAGCCTTCATAATGGTAGTATAGGTAACAACGTCAGGTTTCACATTCTGAGGCAAGAAAAAATAAATTATTTGTACATCAAAATTTAATCTGACCAATAAAGTTGAGAAAAACCAACAGGGCTAAAGTTTGTTGAAAACTCACGTGTTCCTTCATATATTGCAAAACAGCAAGGGCTTCAGCATCACGTCCATCCTCCCCAAATGCATTTATCAGCACGTTGAGAACTAAAGTACTAGGTTTTATACCATCAGCTATCATGGCCTTGAAGGCATTAAGAGCTTCCTCAGACAAACCCTGGCACAATTTTTATATGCCATATTCCAACTTAGTAAATTCCTTCATCAAGCATGTTAATTGAAAGAAAAAAGAATCATAAATAGTTGTCAAAAACAAAAAAAATTCAAGCAACAAGCGCATTGAACTTCCAACAAACAAATAACAACTGTGTTTTTGGCTCAATTACAGTTTAAGAAGAATGAGAATATGCAAACGGCATGAAGCAGAGTGTAAACATAGATCAACAGCATCATAAATCATAAATACCTTCTGCGCATAGGCATTGACCAAAGCATGGTACATAGTTTGAGAAGGCTTCACACCAGATGCCCTCATAACATCCAAGCACTCAATGGCTTCCTTAAACCTCCCAGACTGCCCATAAATATCAACCAATGTAGTATAAGTAACCACATTGGGCAACAGCCCCTGGCCCCTCATCTTTCCTAACAAATCTTTCACTTTCTCCCACTTTTCCTGCTGGCCGAATGAATTAATCAGTATGTTATATGTCGTGGTACATGGAGCACAACCACTCTCCTGCATTTCCTGGAACAGCGTCCATGCCTCCTCATGCCGGCCAGCCTTACAATGAGTATCAATCAAAGTGTTCCATGTAACAGCGTCTGGTTGAATGCCATCCACCTTCATTCGTTCAAATGTCTCCATTGCATGTTGAAGACAATTATACTTCCCGAATGTATCAATCAACACGTTGTAAAAATGTCTGTCAGGACAAACGCCACAGTTTTTCATCTCTCTAAGAACAGCAAATGACTTTTGCCACTCACCCTTATCACGATAAGAGGCCAAAATCCTACTAAAAACATAAGAATTGGGGTGTACATGACTTTCTTCCATTTCTTTCAATATAATCCTGGCACTCTCCCACCTCCCCGCATTAGCATATGCATCAATCAAAAGACTGTACGTATGTTCGTCAGGTGAAATTCCACACTTTTCCATCTCGGTCACAACAGATTCGGCGTCTTTCAACAGCCCAGACTTCACATACCCCTTCAGCAGCGCGTTGAAAGCACGAACGCGGGGCTTGAGCCCACCTTCCTTCATCTCTTCAAACACAGCTTCAGCTTCTTCTGTTCGACCCAAATTGCTCAAGGCGGATATCAGGGAAACAAGCGTGGCAGTCTTGGGGTTCAATCCTTGACTCTGAATTATACCCAGAAAGTAGAGAGCTCGATTGGGGTCACCGGCTTTGGAGAATCCCATTATGAAGTCGTTCAAAAGCTGTCCATCGGGCTCAATACGATCCAACTCGATCTCGTGGTGCAACTTGAGGAGGAGTGTCGAATCCGCCTTGTTGGTGCGCGTGAGCGACTGAACAATAAGACTGTAATTGGCATGGTCGGAGGGGTACCCATTTTCGCGCATTTGAGAGAGCAAATTAAGCGCTTTGTCGAGGTCATTATTCAGCGCACAGGCAGCAATAAGAGCATTATAGGTGAGGGGAGACAAGGGCGCTCTCCGCGACAGCAGAAACGCTTCGTAGAGCTTCTCGGAGCGGCCGAGTGCGTGAATCAAAATAGAAAACAGCAGCTCATGAGAAAAACAGAGCTTGTGCTTCTGCAGCCATGCGACGAGCGCGATAGCGGAGGGAAGCGTCGCCTGGTCGGACGACAGAGACTTGAGAAGCGAGTGCCAGAGCGGCGCCGGAACCGCACGGTAGGTCTCGGCGAGGCGTCGATCGGTAGGGTCAAGCAATGTCGGAGCCGACGACGTACGGAGTGAAGAATCGGCGGAGGAGAGGAACCGGAGGAGAGGGGAGAAGTCGTACCTGCGATTGGGGAGCGCGGCGGGGTCAGAGGGATCGGTGGTGGCAGGGGCAGAGTGTGCGGCAGGAGCAGCTGTTGCGGCGAGCGTAAAAGGGAGGAGGACGCGGAAAGTGGGGCGGGAAAGGGGATTGGCGGCGAAATGGACGAGGCGAGGCGGAGGAGGAGGAGGAGGCGGAGGAGGAGGAGACGGCGAAGGTCGGAGAAGAAGCATTTGGATTTCGTTTTGGCATTTGTGATGGTTAGAGAGGACGCTTATGAAGCAAAAAGGAGAGAGGACGCACCGCCGTCCTAGATATTTGGCAACCAGAACCTCATCCACTGATCCACGGTGGTGGCGACTGTCGATTGTGAGTGTGGGTGTGAGCCCAACCAGTCTCGTTAAGGAATCTTCATCCCTGATATTTTCAAGAAAAAAAATAAATTCGTGGATTAGTAAGCTTTTGCTTAAATTAAACTTCAAATAATAAGCTTAGTGAGGGAGTGCTTTTGTGAAGGAGTTACTTTCATCTTTGTTTGATTCTTTCTTCTCCTTGTCTTCTGTCTCTATTCTATTCGATGGCACACAGACATCTAAAAGACATAATTAATAGTCCTCTTAGTAAGTAAGAATTACCCGCTAGGGCCGCTACAGCTCAATTTGCTTAAAGACATCCAAATATAAATATATTACTTGCTTTCTTTAAGGTCATGCACGGTTTAACCTCCTCCACCCCCCGGATTTGCTCCGAAACTGGGTAGTTTCGGAGCAAACCCAAGGTCCAATTGGAGACCGTCCACGCGAAACGCCCGTACGGACAGTCTCTAAGGTTTTCCCACCCACCCTTATGCCCGGGTCGGCCTTCATGGGCGGGGGCAATTTGCGCCCGACCCGGCACAAGACGAAGTGGGTTCTTCCTCTCATAAGACTCATCCCTGTCGAGTTCTTCCATGCTCATCCCTTCAAGGAGTTCCCAATTGAAGCACTAGAGAAGGTTAGCCAGCGCAAGCTGCAATGTCGTCATTCTGAAATCGATCCCGGGGCATCATCCCCTCTGTCCCGCACTGAATGGAATGAGCCCGAAATCGCGTCCCCTGTAATCGACGAGGCTCTTCTCGAATCGCTCTGGCACGAACTCTTTCGTGTCCGGCCAGGTCCTTTCCAACGGCGAAGGCGTTGACGAAGACGGTCGTCTTGGGCGGGATTTCGTAGCCGACGATGTCGATGGGGTGCGTAGTTTCGCGGGGGATGAGTAATGGGGCTGGAGGGTAGAGCCGCATCGTCTCTTTGATGACTGCGTTGAGGAATTCGAAACAGGGGACGTCGTCTTCTTCGACCTGGTGTTTCCCACGGACCACCGTTCGTAGTTCTCGCTGGGATTTCGCCATGGACGCTGGGTTCTTCAACAGTTCCGTCATCGCCCATTCTAAAACAGCGGTGCTGGTATCTGTTCCTCCGATCAAAATATTCTTTTGCAAACGAAAAGGGGGAAAGGAGTCAGAAAAACAGAGCAGGTCAAGTACTCGGTACAGAACAGGGGAATCGTATATTCTGAGTTCTCAACTCTCACATGAATAAACCTTTCACTTCTTCTCGAGTGAGGTGACGATCTATGTTCAGTCTCAGCATGACATCGACGAAGTCTTCCTGTTCTGGGTTCCTCCGATCGAGGTGCTCCTGGATGATTTTCTCCAAGAAAGAATCCATCTCGGCGCAGGTCTTCTTCAGCCGGGCGTAATGGCCTATGAGAACATCAAACACCCAACCCAGTTGTTCTGGAAAGTAATCAGTGAAGAAGAAATCACTCATCAGAATCCGTGTTTCGTCCATGGCCGTGTGCAGCTTCGTCTGCATGTGCCGTTCCTCTTCTCTGAAACTCTTCCCGAAGGCAGCTTCGAGAACCACGTCGTTCGCGAGACAAGGAATATCTTGCTCAAATCAACAGAAGAGGAGGAGGAAGCAGAAATTGCCCGGATCATCTCTGCAACTTTTTCACTTCGGATGGAGCTGAAGGACCAAACCCTTTTAGCAGTGAGCAGTTCCATGATGGAGATTTTCCTGAGTTCCCTCCAACGAGGGCCGTATTCGGAGAACCCCACGTCCGGGCCGAGAGAGAGAGAAGAGAAGAATGTTAAATCGAGGGGGGAATGTTTAATCGGGTCGGGCGCAAATTCCCCCGCCACATAAATCGTCACCGACCTGGGCACTTAGGGTGGGAGGGAAAACCCCGGAGATTGTTCGCACGGGCGTTTCGTGCATGGACGGCCTCCAATTGGGCCTTGGGTTTGCTCCGAAACCAAGTCTTACTGGTCTAACTCGGTCTACCCAATTTAACCAAACCAACTACCTTACCAGTTTGATTACCGATTCAGGTTTTAAAACTTAAATATATATAAATCATGGCTGAATGCAATGGTGATAGAATTTTAAAAAAACTATCCTTAAAGATTATAGTAAAAGAATTTAAAAAAACAAATCATGAAAAAAGCCTATTATAATAGAATTTGAAGTAAAATAATGATTGAAGGATATAGTAAGGGACTTTTGACAAAAATTATGACTAAAGGCTTTAGAAAAAGAATTTGAAGAAATTCGTGGCACAAGGCTATCTTTAGGGAATCAGAAGAAAAATCATTGTTGAAGGCTATAACAAGGAATTTTTAGGAAAAATCATGATTTAAGGTTATAGTTAGGGAATTTAGAGAAAATAATGGCTAAGGAATTTTAGGAAAACTCATGTTTTAATGCTATAGTAATAGAATTTCAAGAAAATAAAGGCTGAAGGTTGTAGTAAGAGAATTTTTAAAAAATAAGAGCTAAGGGCAATAGTGAGAGAATTATAAGAAAAGTCTTAATTGAAGGCTATAGTATGGGAATCTGAAGTCAAATCAAGGCTAAAGGTTATCGTAAGGAATATTAACAAAAATCATTGCATAAAGGCTGTTGTATGGAATTTGAAGGGAAATCATGGTTGAAAGTTATAGTAAAGGAATTTTGACAAAAAAATAACAGAAAGCTATAGTAAGAAAATTTGAAAAAATTCATGGCACAAGGCTATAATAAGGGTATTTGAAGAAAAATAATGATTAAAGGCTATTGGAAAGGAATTTTAAGAAAAATCATGGTTTAAGGCCATAGTAAGGGATTTTAAATAAAAAAACTGGACTAGTTCTTGTAGTAAGTAAATTTTAAGAAAAATCAAAGCTGAAGGGTATGGTAAGGGAATTTTAAGAAATATCAAACAGAATGCTAAAGGAAGGGAATTTTAAGAAAGATCATTGCTTAAGTCTATTATAATAGAATTTGAAGAAAACAATGGTTCCAGGCCATATTAATGGAATTTTAAAAAAAATCATGAAAAAGGCTAAGAAAGAGAACTTGAAGAAAAATAATAGAAGGGGACTTTTGACCAAAATTATGACCGAAGGATATTGTAAGATAATTTGAAGAAATTCGAGGCGCAAGGCTATAGTATGAGAATTTGAAGAAAAATCATGGCTGAAGGCTATAGTAAGGGAATTTTAAGAAAAATCAATGTTTAAGGCTGTAGTAATGGAATTTAAAGAAAATCATGGTCGAAGATTTTAGTAAGAGAATTTTAAGAAAAAACAGAGTTGAAGGCTATGCTAGGGTTAAAGAAAATTCATAATTACAGGCTATAGTAAGAGATTTGAAGTAAAATCATGGCTGAAGGCCAAAGTAAGAGAATTTAAAGTAGACTATGGTTTATAGGCTATATTAAGAGAATTTTCACCAAAATCATGGCCAAAGGCTATAGAAAAGAATTTGAAGAGAAATCATGATCAATGGCTATAGTAATGGAATTTTGAAAAAATTATGACTAATTGCTATTGTAAGAGAATTTGAAGAAATTTTTGGCACAATGTTATAGTAAGGGAATTTGAAGAAAACTCATGGTTGAAAGCTATTGTAAATGAATTTTATGTAAAATCATGGTTTACGACACAAGGGATTTTAAGGGAAAAACTGGCTGAAGGTTTTAGTAATCGTATTTGAAGAAAAATAAGAGCTAAAGGGTAAAGTCAGGAATTTTATGAAAAATGATTATTGAAGGCTATATGGAATTTGAGGAAAAATCATGGCAATGGTTATTGAACTTTGAAAAAACTATCGTTGAAGTCTATCGTAAGGGAATTTTTAAAACAAATCATGGAAAAAGCCTATTGTAAGAGATTTGAAGTAAATAATGGTTGAAGGCTATAGTAACAAAAATTATGACTAAAGGCTTTAGGAAAAGAATTTGAAGAAATTCGTGGCACAAGGCTATATTTAGGGAATGAGAAGAAAAATCATTGCTGAAGGCTATAACAAGGAAATTTTAGGAAAAATCACGGTTTAAGGCTATAGTTAGGGAATTTTGAGAAAATAATGGCTAGGGAATTTTAGGAAATCTCATATTTTATTGCTATAGTAATAGAATTTCAAGAAAATAAAGGCTGAAGGTTGTAGTAAGAGAATTTTAAAAAAATAAAAGCTGAGGGCAATAGTGACATAATTATAAGAAAAGTTTTAATTGAAGGCCATAGTATGGGAATCTGAAGTCAAATCAAGGCTAAAGGTTATCGTAAGGAATATTAACAAAAATCATTGCATAAAGGCTGTTGTAAGGAATTTGAAGGGAAATCATGGTTGAAAGTTATAGTAAAGGAATTTTGAGAAAAAAATAACAAAAAGCTATAGTAAGAAAATTTGAAGAAATTCGTGGCACAGGACTATAATAAGGGTATTTGAAGAAAAATAATGGCTGAAGGCTATTAGAAAGGAATTTTAAGAAAAATCATGGTTTAAGATTATAGTAAGGGATTTTAACTTAAAAAACTTTGGGTGATGCTTGTAGGAAGAGAATTTTAAGAAAAATCAGAGGTGAAGGGTATAGTAAGGGAATTTTAAGAAAATCCAAAGCTGAATGCTATAGTAGGAGAATTTTAAGAAAAATCATTGATGAAGGTTATAAATTATAATAGTAGAATTTGAAGAAAACTATGGTTCAAGGCTATTAAGGGAATTTTTTAAACAATCTTGAAAAAAGGCTATAGTAAGAGAATTTAAAGACTATAATAAGGGTATTTGAAGTAAAATAATGGTTGAAGGCTATAGTAAGGGACTTTTGACAAAAATTATGACTAAAGGCCTTAGGAAAAGAATTTGAAGAAATTTGTGGTACCAGGCTGTAATAAGGGTATTTTAAGAAAAATAATGATTGACGGCTATTGGAAAGGAATTTTGAGGAAAATCATGGTTTAAGGTTATAGTAAGGGATTTTAAAACAAAAATTTTTGGTGATGCTTGTTGTAAGAGAATTTTAAGAAAAGTCAGAGCTGAAGGGTATAGTAATGGAATTTAAAGAAAAATGAAAACTGAATGCCTTAGTAAGGGAATTTTAAGAAAAATCATTGCTAAAGGCTATAATACTAGAATTTGAAGAAAACAATGGTTAAAGGCAATATTAAGGAAACTTTTTCAAAAATCTTGAAATATGGCTATAGTAAGAGAATTTGAAGAAAAATATTGGATGAAGGCTATAATAAGGGGTTTCTGACCAAAATTATGACTGAATGCTATAGTAAGAGAATTTGAAGAAATTCGTGGCACCAGGCTATAGTAAGGGAATTTGAATAAAAGTAAAGACTGAAGGATATTGGAAATGAATTTTATGAAAAATCATGGTTTAAGGCTATAGTAAGGGATTTTAAATAAAAAAACTTGGCTAGTTCTTGTAGTAAGTAAATTTTTAGAAAAATCCGAGCTGAAGGGTATAATAAGGGAATTTAAAAAAAAATCAAAATTGAATGCTAAATGAAGGAAATTTTATGAAAAATCATTGCTTAAGTCTATAATAATATAATTTGAAGAAAAATAATGGTTGAAGGCTATAGAAGGGGACTTTTGACCAAAATTATGACTGAAGGATATAGTAAGATAATATGTAGGATATGCTAGGGGAATTTTAAAAAAATTCATAATTGAAGGCTTTAGTAAGAGATTTCAAGTAAAATCATGGCTAAAGGCAAAAATAAGAAATTTAAAGAAGACTGTGGTTTATAAGCTATATTAAGAGAATTTTCACCAAAATTATGGCCAAAGGCTATAGAAGGAATTTGAAGAGAAATCATGATCAATTGTTGTAGTAATGGAATTTTGAAAAAAATTATGACTAATTGCTGTTGAAAGAGAATTTGAAGAAATTTTTGGCACAATGCTATTGTAAGGGAATTTGAAATAACTCATGGGGGAAAGCTATTGTAAGGGAATTTTTTGTATAATCATGGTTTACGGCTCTAGTAAGGGATTTTAAGGAAGAAAATGTGCTGAAGGTTTTAATAATTGTATTTTAAGAAAAATCAGAGTTGAAGGGTAAAGTCAGGGCATTTTATGGAAAATGAAAATTGAAGGCTATAGGGAATTTGAGGAAAAATCATGGCTGAAGGCAATGGTTATAGAATTTTGAAAAAACTATCGTTGATGGCTACTGTAAGGGAATTTAAAAAAAAAATCATGGAAAAAGGCTATTGTAAGAGACTTTAAAGTAAAATAATGGTTGAAGGCTATAGTAAAGGGCTTTTGACAAAAATTATGACTAAAGGCTTTAGGAAGAGAATTTGATGATATTCGTGGCACAAGGCTATAGTTAGGGAATTAGAAGAAAAATCATTGCCGATGGCTATAACAAGGGAATTTTAGGAAAAATCATGGTTTAAGGCTATAGTTAGGGAATTTAGAGAAAATAATGCCCAGGGAATTTTAGGAAAATGCATGTTTTAATGCAATAGTAATGGAATTTAAAGATAATAAAGGCTGAAGGTTGTAGTAAGAGAATTTTTAAAAAATAAGGTCCGAAGGCAAAAGTGAGAGAATTATATGAAAAGTCTTAATTGAAGGCTATAGTATGGGAATCTAAAGTCAAATAAAGGCCAAAGATTATCGTAAGGAATATTAACAAAAATCATTGCATAACGGCTGTTCTAAGGAATTTGAAGGGAAATCATGGTAGGAAGTTATAGTAAAGGATTTTTGACAAAAAAATAAGAGAATGTTATTGTAAGAAAATTTGAAGAAATTCGTGGCACAAGGCTTTAATAAGGGTATTTGAAGAAAAATAATAATTGAAGGCCGTTGGAAAGGAATTTTAAGAAAAATCATGGTTTAAGGCTATAGTAAGGGATTTTAAATAAAAAAAATTTAGGTGATGCTTGCTGTAAGATAATTTTAAGAAAAATCAGAGCTCAAGGGTATAGTAAGGGAATTTTAAGAAAAATTAAAACTGAATGCTATAGGAAGGGAATTTTTAGAAAAATCATTTCCGATGGCAATAATAATAGAATTTGAAGAAAACTATGGTTCAAGGCTATTTTAAAATTTTTTTTTCAAAAATCTTGAAAAAAGGATATAGTAAAAAAATTTGAAGGAAAATAACGGTTGAAAGCAATTTTAAGGTGCTTCTGATCAAAATTATGGCTGAATGCTAAGGTAAGAGAATTTGAAGAAATTCGTGGCACAAGTCTATTGTAGGGGAATTTGAACAAAAATAATGACTAAAGGCTATTGGAAGGGAATTTTATGAAAAATCATGGTTTAAGGCCGTTGTAAGGGATTTCAAATAAAAAAACTTTTCTAGTTCTTGTAGTTAGAGAATTTTAAGGAAAATTGGCGCTAAATGGTATAGTAAGGAATTTTAAGAAAAATGCAAACTGAATGCGAAAGGAAGGGAATTTTATGAAAAATCATTGCTTAAGTCTATAATAATAGAATTTGAAGAAAACAATGGTTCAAGGCTATATTAAGGGAATTTTGTAAAAAATCAAGAAAAAAGGCTAAGTAAGAGAATTTGTAGAAAAATAATGGTTGAAGGCTATAGAAGGGGACTTTTGACCAAAATTATGACTGAAGAATATAGTAAGATAATTTGTAGAAATTCGTGGCACAAGGCTATATAATGGGAATTTAAAAAAAAATCATGGCTGAAGGCTGTAGTAAGGGAATTTTAAGAAAAATCAAGGTTTAACGCTGTAGTAATGGAATTTAAAGAAAATCATGGGCGGAGATTTTAGTAAGAGAATTTTAAGAAAAGACAGAGTTGAAGGCTATGCTAGGGGCATTTTAAAAAAATTCATAATTGAAGGATATAGTAAAAGATTTGAAGTAAAATCATGGATGAAGGCAAACGAAAGAAATTTAAAGAAGACTGTGGTTTATAGGCTATATTAGGAGAATTTTCACCAAAATCATGGCCAAAGGCTATAGAATGGAATATGAAGAGTAATCATGATCAATGGCTACAATTATGGTATTTTGAAAAAAATTATGACTAATTGAAGTTGGAAGAAAATTTGAAGAAATTTTTGGCATAATGCTATAGTAAGGGAATTTGAAATACCTCATGGGGAAAGTTATTGTAAGGGAATTTTATGTATAATCATGGTTTATGGCTCTAGTAAGGGATTTTAAAGAAAAAAACTCTGTTTTAGTAAACCTATTTTTAGAAAAATCAGAACTGAAGGGTAAAGTCTGGGAATCTTATGAAAAATGAAAATTTAAGGCTGTACAAAATTTGAGGAAAAATCATGACTGAAGGCAATGGTTATAGAGTTTTTAAAAAACTATCATTGAAGGCTATAGTGAGGGTTTTTTTTAAAAAAATAATGGAAAATGGCTATTGTAAGAGAATTTGAAGTAAAATATTGGTTGAAGGCTATAGTAAGGGACTTTTGACAAAAATTATTACTAAAGGCTTTAGGAAGAGAATTTGAAGAAATTCGTGGCACAAGGCTATATTTAGGCAATTAGAAGAAAAATCATTGCTGAAGGCTATAACAAGAGAATTTTAGGAAAAATCAAGGTTTAAGGCTATAGTTAGGGAACTTAGAGAAAATAATGGCTAGGGAATTTTAGGAAAAGTCATGTTTTAATGCGATAGTAATGGAATTTAAAGAAAATAAAGGCTGAAGGTAGAAGTAAGAGAATTTTTAAAAAATAAGAGCTGAAGGCAATAGTGAGAGAATTATATGAAAAGTCTTAATTGAAGGCTATTGTATGGGAATCTAAAGTCAAATCAAGGCTAAAGGTTATCATAAGGAATATTAAAAAAAATCATTGCATAAAGGCTGTTTTAAGGAATTTGAAGAAATTCGTGGCACAAGTATAATAAGGGTATTTGAAGAAAAATATTGACTGAAGGCTGTTGCAAAGGAATTTTAAGAAAAATCATGGTTTAATGCTAGAGTAAGGGATTTTATATTAAAAAACTTTGGGTGATGCGTGTAGGAAGACAATTTTAAGAAAAACCAGAGGTGAAGGGTATAGAAAGGGAATTTTAAGAAAAATCAAAATTGAAAGCTATAGTAGTGAAATTTTAACAAAACTCATTGCTGAAGGCTATAATAATAGAATTTGAAGAAAACTATGGTTCAAGGCTATATTAAGGGAATTTTTTCAAAAATCTTGAAAAAAGGTCATCGTAGGAGAATTTGAAGAAAAATAATGGTTGAAGGCTATAGTAAGAAGCTTCTGACCTAAATTATGACTGAATGCTATAGTAAGAGAATTTAAAGAAATTCGTGGCACTAGACTATAGTAAGGGAATTTGAAGAAAATGACTGAAGGCTATTGGAAGGGAATTTTATGAAAAATCATGGTTGAAGGCTATAGGATGGGATTTTAAATAAAAAAACTTGGCAGTTCTTGTGGTAAGTAAATTTTAACAAAAATCATCGATGAAGGGTATGGGAAGGGAATTTAAAGAAGAATAAAAAATGAATGCTAAAGGAGGGGAATTTTAAGAAAAATCATTGCTTAAGTCTATAATAATAGAATTTGAAGAAAACAATGGTTCAATGCTATATTAAGGGAATTTTATAAAAAATAAAAAAAAAGGTTAAGTATGAGAAAGTTCATAATTGAAGGCTATAGTAAGAGTTTTGAAGAAAAATAATGGCTGAAGGCAAAAATAAGAAATTTAAAGAAGACTGTTGTTTATAGGCTACATTAAGAGAATTTTGACCAATATCATGGCCAAAGGAAATAGAAAGGAATTTGAAGAGAAATCATGATCAACGGCTATAGTACTGGAATTTTGAAAAAATTGATGACTAATTGCTGTTGTAAGAGAATTTGAAGAAATTTTTGGCCCAATGCTATAGTAAGGGAATTGGAAGAAAACTCATGTTTGAAAGCAATTGTAAGGGAATTTTTTGTAAAATTAAGGTTTACGACTCTAGTATGGGATTTTAAGGAAAAAATGTGCTGAAGGTTTTAGTAATCTTATTTTAAGAAAAATCAGAGTTGAAGGGAAATGTCAGGGAATTTTATGAAAAATGAAAAAGGAAAGCTATAAGGAATTTGAGGAAAAATTATTGCTGAAGGCAATGGTTATAGAGTTTTGAAAAAACTATCGTTGAAGGCAATAGTAGAAAATTTTAAAAAAAAATCAAGGGAAAAGACTTTTGTAAGAGAATTTGAAGTAAAATAATGGTTGAAGGCTATAGTAAGGGACATTTGAAAAAAATTATGACCAAAGGCTTAAGGAAGAGAATTTGAAGAAATTCGTGGCACAAGGCTATAGTTAGGAAATGAGAAGAAAAATTATTGCAGAAGGCTATAACATGGGAATTTTTGGAAAAATCATGGTTTAAGGCTATAGTTAGAGAATTTAGAGAAAATAATGGATTGGAAATTTTAGGAAAACTCATGTTTTAGGGCTATAGTAATAAAATTTTAAGAAAATAATGGCTGAAGATTTTAGTAAGAGAATTTTTAAAAAATAAGGGTTGAAGGATATAGTGAGAAAATTATATGAAAAGTCTTAGTTGAAGGCTAAAGTATGGGAATCTGAATTCAAATCAAGGCTATAGGTTATTGTAAGGAATATTAACAAAAATCATTGCATGAAGGCTGTTGTATGGAATTTGATGGGAAATCATGGTTGAAATTTATAGTAAAGGAATTTTGACAAAAAAATAACAGAAGGCTGTAATAAGAAAATTTGAAGATATTCGTGGCACAAGGCTATAATAAGGGAGTTTTAAGAAAAAATAAAGATTGAAGGGTATGGTAAGGGAATTTTAAGAAAAATAAAAACTGAATGTTATTGAAAGGGAATTTTAAGAAAAATCATTGCTGAAATGTATTATAATAGAATTTTAGGCAAACTATAGTTCAAGGCTATATTAAAGAAAATTTTTCAAAAATCTTAAAAAAGACATTTGTAAGAGAATTTGAAGAAAAATAATGGTTGAAGGCTATAGTATGGAGCATCTGTCTAAAATTATGACAGAATGCTGTAGTTAGAGAATTTAAAGAAATTAGTGGCACAAGGCTATCTAGTAAGGGAATCTGAAGAAAATGACTGAAGGGTATTGAAAGGGAGTTTTATGAAAAATCATGGTCAAAGGCTATAGTAAGGGATTTTAAATAAATAAACTTGGCTAGTTCTTGTTGTTAGTAAATTTTAAGAAAAATCGTTGCTGAAGGGTATGAGAAGGGAATTTTAAGAAAAATAAAAAATGAATGCTAAAGGAAGGGAATTTTAAGAAAAATCATTGCTTAAGTGTATAATAATAGAATTTGAAGAAAACAATGGTTCAAGGCTATATTAAGAGAATTTTATTAAAAATCATGAAAAAAGGCTAAGTAAGAGAATTTGAAGAAAAATAATGGTTGAAGGCGAAGGGGACTTTTGACCAAAATTATGACTGAAGGATATAGTAAGATAATTTGAAGAAATTTGTGGCACAAGGCTATATTTAGGGAATTTGAAGAAAAATCATGGCTGAAGGCTATAGTAAGGGAATTTTAAGAAAAATCAAGGTTTAAGGCTGTACTAACAGAATTTAAAGAAAATCATGGGCACAGATTTCAGTAAGAGAATTATAAGAAAAAATAGTGCTGAAGGCTATGCTCGGGGAATTTTGAAAAAGTTTACAATCCAAAGGCTATAGTAAGTGATTTGAAGTAAATAACGATAGGAGGCAAAAATAAGAAATTTAATGAAGACTATGGTTTATAGGCTATATTAAGAGAATTTTTAACAAAATCATGGCCAAAGGCAATAGAAAGGAATTTGAAGAGAAATCATGATCAATGGTTATAGTAATGGAATAGTGAAAAAATTTATGACTAATTGCTATTGTAAGAGAATTGGAAGAAATTTTTGGCACAATGCTATAGTAAGGGAATTTGAAGAAAACTCATGTTTGAAAGTTATTGTAAGGGAATTTTATGTAAAATTAAGGTTTACGGCTCTAGTAAGGGATTTGAAGGAAAAAAATGTACTGAGGGTTTTAGTAATCATATTTAAAGATAAATCAGAGCTAAAGGGAAAAGTCAGGGAATTTTATGAAAAATAAAAAAGGAAGGCTATGAGGAATTTGTGGAAAAATCATGGCTGAAGGCAATGGTTATAGAGTTTAGAAAAAACTATCGTTGAAGGCAATAGTAAGGGAATTTTAAAAAAAAATCATGGGAAAAGGCTATTGTAAGAGAATTTAAAGTAAAATAATGGTTGAAGGCTATAGTAAGAGACATTTGACAAAAATTATGACTAAAGGCTTTAAGAAGAGAATTTGAAGAAATTTGTGGCACAAGCCTATTGTTAGGAAATTAGAAGAAAAATCATTATAGAAGGCTATAACAAGGAAATTTTATGAAAAATTATAGTTTAAGGCTATAGTTACGGAATTTAGAGAAAATAATGGATAGGGAATTTTAGGAAAACTCATGTTTTAATGCTATAGTAATAGAATTTCAAGAAAATAATGGATGAGGATTTTAGTAAGAGAATTTTTTAAAAATAAGGGCTGAAGGATATAGTGAAAGAATTATATGAAAAGTCATAGTTGAAGGCTAAAGTATGGGAATCTGAATTCATATCAAGGCTAAAGGTTATCGTAAGGAATATTAAAAAAAATCATTGCATAGAGGCTGTTGTAAGGAATTTGATGGGAAATCATGGTGTTGAAAGTTATAGTAATGGAATTTTGACAAAAAAATAACAGAAGCCTATAATAAGAAAATTTGAAAATATTAGTGGCACAAGGCTATAATAATGGTATTTTAAGAAAAAATAAAGATTGAAGGGTATGATAATGGAATTTTAAGAAAAATCAAAACAGAATGTTATAGAAAGGGAATTTTAAGAAAAATCATTGCTGAAATCTATTATAATAGAACGTGAGGAAAACTATGGTTCAAGGCTATATTAAGGGATTTTTTACAAAAATCTTAAAAAAATGCTATTGTAAGAGAGTTTGAAGAAAAATTATGGTTCAAGGCTATAGTAAGGGGATTCTGACCAAAATTATGACAAAATGCTGTAGTTAGCGAATTTGAAGAAAATGACTATAGTTAGGGAACCTAGAGAAAATAATGGCTAGGGAATTTTAGGAAAAGTCATATTTTAATGCGATAGTAATGGAATTTAAAGAAAATAATGGGTGAAGGTAGAAGTAAGAAAATTTTTAAAAAATAAGAGCTGAGGGCAATACCGAGAGAATTATATGAAAAGTCGTAATTGAAGGCTATTGTATGGGAATCTAAAGTCAAATCAAGGCAAAAGGTTATCATAAGGAATATTAAAAATAATCATTGCATAAAGACTGTTGTTAGGAATTTGAAGGGAAATCACAAAGGAATTTTAAGAAAAATCATGGTTTAATGCTAGAGTAAGGGATTTTATATTAAAAAACTTTGGGTGATGCTTGTAGGAAGTGAATTTTAAGAAAAATCAGAGGTGAAGGGTATAGAAAGGGAATTTTAAGAAAAATCAAAACTGAAAGCTATAGTAGGGGAATTTTAAGAAAAATCATGGCTAAAGGCTATAATAATAGAATTTGAAGAAAACTATGGTTCAAGGCTACATTAAGGGTATTTTTTCAAAAATCTTGAAAAAAGGCTATCGTAGGAGAATTTGAAGAAAAATAATGGTTGAAGGCTATTGTAAGGGGCTTCTGACCTAAATTATGACTGAATGCTATAGTAAGAGAATTTGAAGAAATTCGTGGCACAAGGATATATTGAGGAAATTTGAAGAAAATGACTGAAGGCAATTGGAAGGGAATTTTATGAAAAATCATGGTTGAAGGCTATAGTAAGGGATTTTAAATAAACAAACTTGGCTAGTTCTTGTAGTAAGTATATTTTAAGAAAAATCTTTGTTGAATGGTATGGAAAAGGATTTTTAAGAAAAATCAAAATTGAATGCTAAAGGTAGGGAATTTTATGAAAAATTGTATCTTAAGTCTATAATAATAGAATTTGAAGAAAACAATGGTTCAAGGATATATTAATGGAATTTTATAAAAAATCATGAAAAAAGGCTAAGTAAGAGAATTTGAAGAAAATTAAATGTTGAAGGCAATAGATGGGGACTTTTGACCAAAATTATGACTGACAAATATAGTAAGATAATTTGAAGAAATTAGTGTCACAAGGCTATAGTAGGGGAATTTGAAGAAAAATTATGGCTGATGGGTATAGTATGGAAATTTTAAGAAAAATCAACGTTCAAGGCTGTAGTAATGGAATTAAACGAAAATCATGGGCGAATATTTTTGTAAGGGAATTTTATGAAATAGAAGAGCTGATGGCTTTTCTTGGGGAATTTTGAGAAAATTCAAAATTGATGGCTATAGTAAGAGATTTGAAGTAAAATCATAGCTGAAGGCTAAAGTAAGAGAATTTAAAGAAGGCAGTGGTTTATAGGCTATATTAAGAGAATTTTCACCAAAATCAGGGCCAAAAGTTATCGAAAGGAATTTAAAGAGAAATCTTGATTAATGGCTATAGTAATGGAATTTTGAAAAACTTTATGACTAATTGCTATTGTAAGAGAATTTGAAGAAAGTTTTGGAACAATGCTATAGTTAGGGTATTTGAAGAAATCTCATGGTTAAAACCTATTATAAGGAAATTTTATGTAAAATCATGGTTTACGACTCTAGTAAGGGATTTTAAGGAAAAAAACTTGTTGATGGATTTAGTTATCGATTTTTAGGAAAAAGCAGAGCTGAAGGGCATAACAAGGGAATTTGAAGAAAAATGAAAATTGAAGGCTATATGGAATTTAAGGAAAAATCATGGCAGAAGGCTATGGTAATAGAATTTTAAAAAAACTACCGTTGAAGGCAATTGTAAGAGAATTTGAAAAAAAAAATGGAAGAAGGCTATAGTAAGAGCATTTAAAGTAAAATAATGGTTGAAGGCTATAGTTAGGGAATTTGAAGAAAAATCATTGTTGAAGGTTATAACTAGGGAATTTTAGGAAAAATCTTGGTTTAAGGCAATAGTTACGGAATTTAAAGAAAATAATGGCTAGGGAATTTTTGGAAAACTCATGTTTTAATTCTATAGTAATGGAATTTAAAGAAAATAATGGCTGAAGGTTATAGTAAGAGAATTTTAAAAAAATAAGAGCTGAAGGCAATAGTGAGAGAATTATCTGAAAAGTCGTAATTGAAGGCTATAGTATGGGAATCTGAAGTCAAATCAAGGCTAAAGATTATCATAAGGAATATTAACAAAAGTCATAGAATAAAGGCTGTTGTAAGGAATTTGAAAGGAAATCATGGTTGAAAGTTATATTAAAGGAATTTAGACAAAAAAATAACAGAAGGCTATAGGAAGGGGTTTTAAATAAAAAAGCTTAGCTGGTTCTTGTAGTAAGAGAATTTGAAAAAAAATGATGGAAGAAGGCTATAGTAAGAGAGTTTGAAGTAAAATAATGGTTGAAGGCAATATTAAGGGACTTTTGACAAAAATTAAGACTAAAGGCTTCGGAAAGAGAATTTGAAGAAATTTGTGGCACAAGGCCATAGTAAGGGAGTTGGAAGAAAAATCATTGCCAAAGGCTGTAACAAGGGAATTTTAAGAAAAATCATGGTTTAAGGCTATAGTTAGGGAATTTAAAGAAACTTATGGCTAGGGAATTTTAGGAAAACTCATCTTTTAATGCTATAGTAATGGAATATAAAGAAAATAATGACTGAAGGTTGTAGTAAGAGTTTTTTTTAAAAATAAGAGCTGAAGGCAATTGTGAGAGAATTATATGAAAAGTCTTAATTGAAGGCTATAGTATGGGAATCTGAAGTCAAATCAAGGGTAAAGGTTATATATAGGAATATTAACAAAAATCATTGCATAAAGGCTGTTGTAAGGAATTTGAAGGGAAATCATGGCTGAAAGTTGTAGTAAAGGAATTTTGAAAAAAAAATAACGGAAGGCTATGGTAAGAAAATTTGAAGAAGTTCGTGGCACAAGGCTATAATAATGGCATTTGAAGGAAAATAATGACTGCAGGCTATGGGAAAGGAATTTTAATAGAAATCATGGTTTAAGGCTATAGTAAGGGATTATAAATAAAAACACATTGGGTGATGCTTGTAGTAAGAGAATTTTAAGAAAAATCAGAGCTGAAGGGTTTAGTAAGGGAATTTTAAAAAAAATCAAAGCTGAATGCTATGGTAAGGAAATTTAAGAAAAATTATTGCTGAAGGCTATAATAATAGAGTTTGAAGAAAACTAAGGTTCAAGGCTATATTAAGGGAATTTTTTCAAAAATCTTGAAAAAAGGCAATTGTAAGGGGCTTCTGACCAAAAATATGACTTAATGATATAGTAGGAGAATTTGAAGAAATTTGTGGTACAAGGCTATACTAAGGGAATTCGAAAAAAAATAATGACAGAAGGCTATTGGAAGGGAATTTTATGAAAAGTTATGGTTTAAGGCTATAGGAAGGGATTTTAAATAAAAATATTTGATTAGTTCTTGTTGTGAGAGAATTTTAAGAAAAATCAGAGCGGAAGGGTAAGTAAAGGAATTTTAAAAAAAATCAAAACTGAATGCTAAAGGGAGGGAATTTTAAGAAAAATCATTCCTTAAGTCTCTAATAATAGAATTTGAAGAAAACAATAGTTCATGGCCATATTAAGGGAAATTTATCAAAAATATTGAAAAAAGGCTAAGTAATAGAAGTTGAGGAAAATTAATGGGTGAAGGCTATTGAAGGGGCCTTTTGACTTAAATTATGACTGAAGGATATAGTAAGATAATTAGAAGAAATTCTTCGCACAAGGCTACAGTAAGGGAATTTGCAGAAAAAACATGGCTGAAGGCTATAGTTAGGGAATTTTAAGTAAAATCAAGGTTTAAGGTTGTGGTAATGGAATTTAAAGTAAATCATGGGCAAAAATTTTAGTAAGAGAATTTTAAAAGAAAATAGAGCAGAAGGCTTTGCGAGGGGAGTTTTAAGAAAATTCTTTATTGAAGGCTATAGTAAGATATTTGAATTAAAATCATGGCTGATGGCTAAAGTAAGAGAATTTAAAGAAAACTATGGATTATAGGCTATATTAGGGAATTTTCATCAAAATGATGACCAAAGTCTATGGAAAGGAATTTGAGGAGAAATCATGAGCAAAGGCAATAGTAACGGAATTTTGAAAAAATTTATGACTAATTGTTATTGTAAGAGAATTTGAGGAAATTTTTGGCACAATGCTATAGTATGGGAATTTGAAGAAAATTCATGGTTGAAAGCTATTGTAAGGGAATTTTCTGTAAAATTGTGGTTTACGGTTCTAGTAAGGGATTTTAAGGAAAAAAACTTGCTGATGTTTTTAGTAGGCATATTTTATTAAAAATCAGAGCTGAAGGGTATTAGTAAGGGAATTTTTAGAAAAATGAAATTTGAAGGCTATATGGAATTTAAGGAAAAATCATGGCTGAAGACTATGGTAATAGATTTTTAAAAAATTACCGTTGATGACAATTGTAAGAGAATTTGAAAAAAAATGATGGAAGTAGGCTATAGTAAGAGAATTTGAAGTAAAATAATGGTTGAAGGGAAGGGACTTTTTGCAAAAGTTATGACTAAAGGCTTTAGAAAGAGAATTTCAAGAAATTTGTGTCAGAAGCCTATAGTTAGGGAATTAGAAGAAAAGTCATTGTTGAAGGCTATAACATGGGAATTTTTGACAAAATCATGGTTTTAGGCTATAGTTAAGGAATTTAAAGAAAATATTGGCTTGGGAATTTGAGGAAAACTCATCTTTTAATGTAGTAAAGGAATTTAAAGAAAATAATGGCTGAAGGTTGTAGTAAGAGAATTTTTAAAAAATAAGAGCCGATGGCAATAGCGAGAGATTTATATGAAAAGTCTTAATTGAAGGCTACAGTATGGGAATCTGAAGTCAAATCAAGGGTAAAGGTTATCGATAGGAATATTAGAAAAAACCATTGTATAAAGGCTGTTGTAAGAAATTTGAAGGGAAATCGTGGTTGAAAGTTGTAGTAAAGGAATTTTGACCAAAAAATACCAGAAGCCTCCAGTAAGAAAATTTGAAGAAATTCGTGGCACAAGGCTATAATTAAGGTATTTGATGAAAAATAATAACTAAAGGCTATCGAAATGGAATTTTAAGAAAAATCATGGTTTAAGGTTATAGTAAGGGATTTTAAATAAAAAAACTTTGGGTGATGCTTCTATTAAGAGAATTTTAAGAAAAATCAGTGCCGAAGGGTATAGTAACGAAGTTTTAAGAAAAATCAAAATTGAATGATATAGTAAGGGAATTTTAAGAAAAATCATTGTTGAAGGCTATAATTATAGAATTTGAAGAAACTATGGTTCAAGGCTATATTAAGGTAATATTTTTAAAAATCTTGAACAAAGCCTATAGTAAGGGAATTTGAAGAAAAATAATGGTTGAAGGCTATACTAAGGGGCTTTTGATCAAAACTATGACTGAATGTTATAGTAAGAGAATTTGACGAAATTCGTGACACAAGGCTATAGTAAGGGAATTTAAAGAAAAGTAATGACTGAATGCTATTGGAAGGGAATTTTATGAAAAATTATTGTTTAAGGCTATAGTAAGGGATTTTAAATTGAAAAACTTGGCTAGTCTACGTTGTAAGAGAATTTTAAGAAAAATTGTAACTAAATGGTATAGAAAAAGAATTTTAAGAAAAATTAGAACATAATGCTAAAGGAAGGGAATTTTAAAAAAAATCATTGCTTAAGTCTATAATAATAGAATTTGAAGACACCAAATGTTCAAGGCTATATTAAGGGAATTTTATAAAAAATTATGGAAAAAGGTTATGTAAGAGAATTTGAAGAAAAATAATGGTTCAAGGCCGTAGAAGGGGTTGATATAGTAAAAAAATTTGAAGAAATTCGTGGCACAAGGCTATAGTATGGAAATTTGCAGAAAAATCATGGCTGAAGGCTATAGTAAGGAATTTTAAGAAAAATCAAGGTTTAAGTCTGTAGTAATGGAATTTAAAAAAAATCCTGGGCGAAGATTTTAGTGAAAGAATTTTTTGAAAAAATAGAGCTGATGGCTATGCTAGGGGAATTTTGAGAAAATTCATAATTGAAGGCTTTTGTAAGAGATTTGAAGTAAAATCATGGCTGAAGGCTAAAGTTAGAGAATTTAAAGAAAACTGTGGATTATAGACTACATTAAAATAATTTTCACCAAAATCATGGCCAAAGGCTATAGAAAGCAATTTGAGAAGAAATCACGATCAATGGATATAGTAATGGAATTTTGAAAACATTTATGACTACTTTCTATTGTAAGAGAATTTGAAGAAATTTTTGGCACAATGCTATAGTAAGAGAGTTTGAAGAAAATTCATGGTTGAAAGCTATTGTTAGGGAATTTTATGTAAAATCATGGTTCATGGCTCTAGTAAGGGATTTTAAGGAAAATAACTTGCTGAAGTTTTTAGTAAGCGTATTTTAAGAAAAATCATAGCTAAAGGGTATGGTAAGGGAATTTAAAGAAAAATGAAATTTTGAAGGCTCTATGGAATTTAAAGAAAAATCATGGGTGACGGCTATGGTAACTGAATTTTTACAAAACTACCGTTGAATGCAATTGTAAGAGAATATTAAAAAAAAATGGAAGAAGGCTATATTAAAAGAATTTGAAGTAAAATAATGGTTGAAGGCTATTGTAAGGGACTTTTGTCAAAAATTATGACTAAAGGCTTTAAATATAGAATTTGTAGAAATTTGTGGCAAAAGGCTTTAGTTAGGGAATTAGAAGGAAAATCATTGCTGAAGCCTATAACAAGGGAATTTTAGGAAAAATCATGGTTTAAGGCTTTAGTTAAGGAATTTAAAGACAATAATGGCTAGGGTATTTTTGGAAAACTCATCGTTTAATGCCATAGTAATGGAATTTAAAGAAAATAATGGCTGATGGTTGTAGTAAGAGAATTTTTAAAAATATGAGCTGATGGCAATAGTGAGAGAATTATATGAAAAGTCGTAATTGATGGCTATAGTATGGGAATCTGATGTCAAATCAACGCTAAAAGTTATCATAAGGAATATTAACAAAAATCATTGCATAATGGCTGTTGTAAGTAACTTGAAGGGAAATCATGGTTGAAAGTTATAGTAAAGGAATTTTGACAAAAAAAATAGAAGGCTGTAGTAAGAAAATTTGAAGAAATTTGTGGCACAAGGCTACAATATAGGTTATTGAAGAAAAATAATGACTGAAGGCTATTGGAAAGGAATTTTATGAAAAATAATGGTGATTTCAAATAAAAAAATTTGGCTGATGCTTGTAGTATGAGAATTTTTAGAAAAGCCAGAGCTGAAGGGTATAGTAAGGGAATTTTAAGAAAAATCAAAACTGAATGCTATAGTAAGGAAATTTCAAGAAAAATCATTGCTGAACACTATAATAATAGAATTTGAAAAAACTATGGTTTAAGGCTACATTAAGGATAAAAAAGGATTTAGTAAGAGAATTTGAAGAAGAACAATGGTTGAAGGCTATAGCAAGGGGCTTCTTACCAAAATTTTGACTGAATGCTATAGTAAGAGAATTTGAAAAAATTTGTGGCACAGGGCTATAGTAAGGGAATTTGAAGAACTGTAATGACTGAAGGCTATTGGAGGGGAATTTTATAAAAAATCATTGTTTAAGGCTATAGTACATGATTTTAAATAAACAAACTTGGCTAGTTCTTGTAGTAAGAGAATTTTAAGAATAATTGAAACTTAAGGATATAGAAAGGGAATTTTAAGAAAAATCAAAACTGAATGCAAAAGGAAGGGAATTTTAAGAAAAGTCATTGCCTAAGCCTATAATAATAGAATTTGAAGAAACCAATGGTTCAAGACTATATTAAGGGAATTTCACAAAAAGTCATGAAAAAAGGGTGCCTAAGAGAATTTGAAGAAAAATAATGGTTGAAGTCTACAGAAGGGCACTATTGACCAAAATTATGAATAAAGGATATAGTAAGATAATTTGAAGAAATTATAGTAAGGGAATTTGAAAAAAAATCACAGCTGAAGGCTATTGTAAGGAATTTTAAGAAAAATCAAGGTTTAAGGCCGTAGTAATGGAATTTAAAGAAAATCATAGGCGAAGATTTTAGTAATAGAATTTTGATAAAAAACACTGATGAAGGCTATGCTAGGGGAATTTTGAGAAAATTCATAATTGAAGGCTATAGTAAGAGATTTAAAATATAGTCATGGTTGAAGGGTAAAGTAAGAGAATTTAAAGAAGAGTGTGGTTTATAGGTTATATTAAGAGAATTTTCACCAAAATCATGTCAAAAGGCTTTAAAAAGAAATTTGAAGAGAAATCATGATCAATGGCTATAGTAATGGAATTTTTAAGAAATTTATGACTAATTGCTATTGTAAGAGAATTTGAAGAAATTTTTGGCACAATGCTATAGTATCAGAATTTGAAGAAAACTCATGGTTGAAAGCTATTGTAAAGGAATTTTAGGTAAAATCACGATTTACTGCTCTAGTAAGGGATTTTAAGGAAAAAAACATGGCTGCATATTTGAAGGTAATTGAAAGAAAATTAAAAAAATGATGGAAGAAGGCTATAGTAAGAGAATTTGAAGTAAAATAATGGTTGAAGGCCATAGTAAGGGACTTTTGACAGGAATATTAACAAAAATCATAGCGTAAAGGCTGTTGTAAGGATTTTGAAGGGAAATCATTATTGTAAGTTATAGTAAAGGAATTTTGAAAAAAAATAACAGAAGTCTATAGGAAGAAAATTTGAAGAAATTCGTGGCACTAGGCTATAGTAAGGGTGTTTGAAGAAAAATAATGACTTAAGGCTATTGGAACAGAATTTAAGAAAAATCATGGTTTAAGGCTATAGTAAGGGATTTTTAATAAAAAAATATTGGGTGATGCTTGTAGTAAGAAAATTTTAAGAAAAATCAGTGCTAAAGGGTATGGTAAGGGAATTTTAATAAAAATCAAAACTAAATACTATAGTAAGGGAATTTTAGGAAAAATGATTATTGAAATCCATAATAATAGAATTAGAAAAAAACTATGATTCAAGGCAATAGTAAGGAAATTTTTTTAAAAATCTTGTAAAAAGTTTAAAGCAAAAATATTTGAAGAAAATAATGATTGAAGGCTATAGTAAGGGGCTTCTAACAAAAATTATGACTTAATGTTATAGTAAAAGAATTTGAAGAAATTTGTGGCAGAAGGCTATAGAAAGGGAATTTGAAGAAAAAACAATGTTGAAGGCTATAGTAAAGGAATTTTAAAAAAAATCAAGGTTTATGACAGAAGTAATGGAATTTAAAGAAAATCATGGGCGAATATTTTAGTGAGAGAATTTTAAGAAAAAAACAAAGCTGAGGGTTATTCTAGGGGAATTTTAAGAAATTCATTATTGAAGGCTATAGTAAGAGATTTGAAGTAAAATCGTGACTAAAGGCTAAAGTAAGTGAATTTAAAGAAAACTCTGGTTTATAGGCTACATTAAGAGAATTTTCATAAAAAACATGGCCAAACGCTATATAGATAGGAATTTGAGGAGAAATCATGATCAATGGCTATAGTTTTGGAATTTAGAACAAGTTAATATATAATTGCTATTGTAAGAGAATTTGAAGAATTTTTTTACACAATGTTATAGAAAGGGAATTTGAAGAAAAATCAAGGGTGAAAGCTATTGTAAGGGAACTTTTTGTAAAATCATGGTTTGCGACTTTAGTAAGGGATTTCAAGGAAAAAACATGCTGTAGTTTTTAGCAAGCGTATTTTAAGAAAAATCAAAGCTGAAAGGTATAGTAATGGAATTTTAAGAAAAATGAAATTTGTAGGCTATATGGAATTTAATGAAAAATCATGGCAGAAGGCTATGGTAATAGAATTTAAAAAAAATTACCGTTGATGGCAATTGTAAGAGAATTTTAAAAAAAATGATGGAAGAAGGTTATTGTAAGAGAATTTGAAGTAAAATAATGGTTGAAGGCTATAGTAAGGTACTTTTGTCAAAAATTATGACTAAAGGCTTGAGAAAGAGAAATTGTAGAAATTCGTGGCACAAGGCTATAGTTAGGGAATTAGAAGAAAAATCATTGCTGAAGGCTATAACATGTGAATTTTAGGAAAAATCATGGTTTAAGTCTATAGTTAGGGAATTAAAAGAAAATAATGGCAAGAATTTTTTTGGAAAACTCATGTTTTAATGCTATAGTAATGAAATTTAAAGAAAATAATGGCTGAATGTAGTAGTAAGAGAATTTTTAAAAAATAAGAGCTGAAGGCAATAGTGTGTGAATTATATGAAAAGTCTTAATTGAAGGCTATAGTAAGGGAATCTGAAGTCAAATCAAGGCTAAAGGTTATCGTAAGGAATATATATAAAAATCGTTGCATAAAGGCTGTTGTAAGGAATTTGAAGGGAAATCATGGTTGAAAGTTTAGAAGGCAATAGTAAGAAAAAATAATGGCTGAAAGCTATAGGAAAAGAATTTTAAGAAAAATCATGGTTTATGGCTATTGTAATGGATTTAAAATAAAAAAACTTTGGCTGATGCTTGTATTAAAAGAATTTTAAGAAAAATCAGAGCTGAAGGGTATAGTAACAGTATTTTAAGAAAAATCAAAATTGAATGATATAGTAAGGGAATTTTAAGAAAAATCAATGCTGAAGGCTATAATAAAAGAATTTGAAGGAAGTATGGTTCAAGGCTATATTAAGGGAATTTTTTCAAAAATCTTGAAAAAAGGCTAGCGTAAGGGAATTTAAAGAAAAATAATGGTTGAAGGCCATAGTAAGGGGCTTTTGACCAAAACTATGACTGAATGTTATAGTAAGAAAATTTGAAGAAATTCGTGGCAGAAGGCTATTGTAAGGGAATTTAAAGAAAAGTAATTACTGAAAGCTATTGGAAGGGAATTTAATGAAAAATCATTGTTTAAGGCTATAGTAAGGGATTTTAAAAAAAAAAACATGGCTAATTCTTGTAGTAAGAGAATTTTGAAGAAAAACCATGACTGATGGGTATAGTACAGGAATTTTAAGAAAAACAAAATAGAATGCTAGAGGAAGGGAATTTTAATAAAAATCGTTGTTGAAGTCTATAATAATAGAATTTGAAGAAAACAATGGTTCAAGTCTATATTAAGGGAATTTTATAAAAAATCATAAAATAACACTAAGTAAGAGAATTTGTAGAAAAATAATTGTTGAAGGCTATAGAAGAGGACTTTTGACCAAAATTATGACTGAAGGATATAGTAAGATAATTTGAAGAAATTCGTGTCACAAGGCAATAGTATGGGAATTTGAAGAAAAATCACAACTGAAGGCTATAGTAAGGAATTTTAGGAAAAGTCTTGGTTTAAGGCTGTAGTAATGGAATTTAAAGAAAATCATTGGAGAAGATTTTAGTAATAGAATTTTAAGAAAAAACACAGATGAAGGCTATGCTGGGGGAATTTTTAGAAAATTCATAATTGAAGGCTTTAGTAAGATATTTAAAATAAAATCATTGTTGAAGGCTAATGTAGAATTTTAAGAAAAAACACAGATGAAGGCTATGCTAGGGGAATTTTTAGAAAATTCATAATTGAAGGCTATAGTAAGATATTTAAAATAAAATCATGGTTGAAGGCTAAAGTAAAATTTTAAGAAAAAACACAGATGAAGGCTAAGCTGGGGGAATTTTTAGAAAATTCATAATTGCAGGCTATAGTTAGAGATTTGAAATAAAATCATGGTTGAAGGCTAAAGTAAGAGAATTTAAAGAAGACTATGGTTTATAGGCTATATTAAGAGAATTTTCACCAAAAAATGGCTTCGGGCTTTAGAAAGGAATTTGAAGAGAAATCATGATAATTGGCTATAGTAATGGAATTTTGAAAATAGTTATGACTAATTTCCATTGTAGGAGAATTTGAAATTTTTTTTGGCACAATGCTATAGTAAGGGAATTTGAAGAAAACTCATGGTTGAAAGCTATTGTTAGGGAATTTCAAGTAAAATCATGGTTTAAAGCTCTAGTAAAGGATTTTAAGGAAAAAAACATGCTGAAGGACTTAGTAAGCGTATTTTAAGAAAAATCAGAGCTGAAGGGTATAATAAGGGAATTTTAAGAAAACTGAAAATAGAAGGCTATATTGAATTTAAGGAAAAATCATGCCTGAAGGCTATGGTAATAGAATTTTAAAAAAACTAGAGTTGAAGGCAATTGTAATTGAGTTTGAAAAAAAATGATGAAAGAAGGCTATAGTAAGAGAATTTGAAGTAAAATAATGGTTGAAGGCCATAGTAAGGAACTTTTGACAAAAATTATGACTAAAGTCTTTAGAAAAAGAATTTGAAGAAATTCGTTGCATAGGGGTATAGTTAAGTAATTAGAAGAAAAATCATTTCTGAAGGCTATAACAAGGGAATTTTAGGAAAAATCATGGTTTAAGGCTATAGTTAGGTTATTTAAAGAAAATAATTGCTAGGGAATTTTAGGTAAACTCATTTTTTAATGCAATAGTAGTGGAATTTAAAGAAAATAATGGCTGAAGGTTGTAGTAAGAGAATTTTTTAAAAATAAGAGAGCTGAAGGCAATAGAGTGATAATTATATGAAAAGTCTTAATTGAAGGCTATTGTATGAGAATCTGAAGTCAAATAAAGACTTAAGGCTATTGTCAGGAATATTAACAAAAATTATTGCATAAAGGTTGTTGTAAGGAATTTGAAGGGAAATCATGGTTGAAAGTTATAGTATGGAATTTTGAAAAAAAAATAACAGAAGGATGTAGTATGAAAATATGAAGAAATAATGACTCAAGGCTATAATAAGGGTATTTGAAGAAAAATAATGACTGAAGGCTATTGGAAAGGAATTTTATGAAAATTCATGGCGATTTTAAATAAAAAAATTTGGTTGATGCTTGTGGTAAGAGAATTTTAAGAAAAATCAGAGCTAAAGGGTATAGTAAGGGAATTTTAAGAAAAATCAAAATTGAATGCTATAGTAAGGGAATTTCAAGAAAAATCATTGTTGAGGGCAATAATAATAGAATTTGAAGAAACTATGGTTCAAGGCTATATTACGGGAATTTTTTCAAAAATCTTTAAAAAAGGCTTTAGTAAGAGAATTTGAAAAAAAATAATGGTTGAAGGCTTTAGCAAGGGGCTTCTAACCAAAATTATGATTGAATGCTATAGTAGATAATTTGAAGAAATTCATAGAACAAGGCTATAGTAAGGGAATTTGAAGAAAAGTAATGACTGAAGGCTATTAGAAGTGAATTTTATGAAAAATCATTGTTTAAAGGTATAGTAAGGGATTTTAAATAAACAAACTTGGCTAGTTCTGGTAGTAAGATAATTTGAAGAATAATTGGTACTTAAGGGTATAGAAAGGGAATTTTCAAAAAAATCAAAACTGAACGCTAAAGGAAGGGAATTTTAAGAAAAATCATTGCTTAAGTCTATAATAATAGAATTTGAAGAAAGCAATGGTTCAAGGCTACATTAAGGGAATTTTATAAAAAATCATGAAAAAAGGCTAAGTAAGAGATTTTGAAGAAAAACAATGGTTGAAGGCCATCAAAGGGGACTTTTGACCAAAATTATGACTGAAGGATTTTGTAAGATAATTTGAAGAAATTCGTGGCATAAGGCTATAGTATGGGAATTTGAAGAAAAATCACGGCTGAAGGCTATAGTAAAGAATTTTGGGAAAAATCTTGGTTTGAGGCTGTAGCAATGGAATTTAAAGAAAATCATTGGCCAAGATTTTTGTATTATAATTTTAAGAAAAAACACAGATGAAGGCTATGCGAGGGGAATTTTAAGAAAAATCATAATTAAAGGCTATAGTAAGAGATTTGAAATAAAATCATGGTTGAAGGCTATATTAAGAGAATTTTCACCAAAATAGTGGCAAAAGGATTTAGAAAATAATTTGAAGAGAAATCAAGATCAATGGCTATAGTAATGGAATTTTGAAGAAATTTATGACTAATTGATATTGTAAGAAATTTTGAAGAAATTTTTGGCACAATGCTATAGTAAGGGAATTTAAAGAAAACTCATGGTTGAAAGCTATTGTTAGGGAATGTTATGTAAAATCATGATTTATGATGCGATCCCAGCTAATCACTACCAAGAGGACTAATCAATGTAATATAGACTTTATGCAAGTCCGAATATCATCCCACAAGGACCAAGCTAATAGATAATTGCTTTTCTAGTTTAAAAACCAAAGTTTGAGAAATTGATTGGAAAGGAGTTATGAAAACAGAAAATAAACTAATCTACCTAATCCTATAGAGATCAAGAGAGGGCTTTTGATAAAATACTTATGGAAAAAGGCATTGGGAATCCAATTCCCTCCCTAGGCAATTCTGAGATTGAATAGAAGTTGAGCTTTGGAAATCAATTTTTGACGAGCTTATAAAACCATGGCTACAATCCGCATCGGCATCACCTGTTTCTATCTCCTAGAGTAAACCTAGATAGCATGATTGACTCCACTTGATAGAATAAATATGAAGCTCATTGTGTCATAGGCAAATCAACTAATCCAACAGGGTATTACTTTAAGGTCGAGGATTAACCCAAGGATTAGTGATCTACCTAGTGCATAAACTCATAAAGATTTGTAAAAATCATATCACCATGTCTTAACTTAAGCCTAGCATCACCTTATAACCAGTACATAGCCAGACAGTAAGTATGAATCAAGAATTAACAACATGGAAAACTCATTCATGCACCAAATTGAAAACCAATTAGATTATAAAGTATTAATCTCATTACATGCCTAGGGAGTCATGGACTCCCAATATAAATGACTACTCCATGCTGAACATTAAAGAACAAAATAAGGTCTTGAATACAACCATGAAGAAGAAAAGAAAAGATAAACTAAGTACAAACTTCCCTTAAGAAGGATTTACTTGTTGAACATGACTCCCAATGACTGCTCCTCCTCCTTGCCTCAAAAGCTTCAATAGGACGTCTCCTCTGCCTCTCAAGACTCTCTCTAAACTAATATATAAAATAGAAACTAAATTGAAAACTGAATGCTAGAACTGGATGTAAAATTTGGATCTAAAACTGGATCTAAAACTCGATGTTTTGAGCTCTGCCTCGGACCCCTATTTATACTTGAAACTCTGTCCAGACCTTGTAATTTTAGCTTCTGTCCAGGGGTGTGAATTGTGTCTTCCCGACCTCAGAATTGGATGAAATTGCATCAGGACCTTCCTTCTATAGTCCTTCCCTTGCTCATGAAATTTTAATCCATTCTGAGTTGGGAAACTCGAGATATGATGAGAGGAAATTGCCTGGTTTCTACTGCTAATTTCTGCACGGGGTCCACCACTTTGGAGATGTGAAACTCGAGAAGCCTAGCTTGGATTAGCCTAAATTTTCGTAACAAGATCCTCTGTAGCACCAGGAAGCTTCATTCCAAGTTTGGCTTCAATTGGAGTTCGGAAACTCCATGTATGCTCTCCCCAAATTTCGGATTTATCTCCTTCCTTTAGCAGCAGATTCTTGTTTTGAATTAACTTCTTCTCTTTGACCATTCAATGCATCTGGACTCAAGTATATTACCTTAAACTCTTCGTGGAAACCTTCCTTAGACGTTTGAGACTCCTTCTCCCAAGTTTGGATTCGATTTGATTGCAGGTTCCCGAGATTTTTGCAACTTAGTGTGGCTGAGTAATTGGTGCGGTCACGCCAAAATAAGCTTAAAAATGGTGCGGTCGCGCCACTGGAGCAGAGTACTTGTATGGAAAGAGTTCTGGTCGTGTTTGGCAGCCTTCAGAGTCCATTTTGGCGTGGTCGCACCATTTTTTGGCGCGTTTGCGCCATTTTCTGGTGCGGTCGCGCCATTTTCTGGCGCGGTCGCGCCATTTTCTGGCGCGGTCGCGCCATTTTCTGGCGCGGTCGCGCCATTTTCTGGCGCGGGCGCGTTAGATTTTGACTTCTAACTGGTGCGATCGCGCCGGTCTATGTAACATTACACCTTTATGCACTAAAATCCTCATATCTTCTTCATTTTAGCTCCGATTTTGACGATTCTTGTTGAGTTTGACTCCTGAGAGAGAAAAGATTAATCTGAGACATATTTCATGATTTTATGATGAATATTGACTCCAACATGTAGTTTTTAATCCCAATTTAGGCCAAAAAATAGTGTCTTTTAGACACTTATCAGTTTACGGCTCTAGTAAGGGATTTTAAGGAAAAAAACTTGTTGAAGGATTTAGTAACTGCATGTTAAGGAAAATTGGATCTGAAGGGTAAAATAAGGGAATTTTAAGAAAAATGAAAATTGAAGGCTATATAGAATTTAAAGAAAAATCATGGCCGAAGGCTATGGTAATAGAATTTTTAAAAAACTATCATTGAAGGCAATTGTAAGGGAATTTGAAAAAAAATAATGGAAGAAGGCTATAGTAAGAGAATTTGAAGTAAAATAATGGTTGAAGGCCATAGTAAGGGACTTTTGACAAAAATTATGACTAAAGGCTTCAGAAAAAGAATTTGAAGAAATTCGTGGCACAAGGCTATAGTTAGGGAATTAGAATAAAAATCATTGTCGAAGGCTAACAAGGGAATTTTAGGAAAAACCATGGTTTAAGGCTATAGTTAGGGTATTCAAAGAAAATAATGGCTAGGGAATTTTAGGTAAACTCATGTTTTAATGCTATAGTAATAGAATTTAACGAAAATAATGGCTGAAGGTTGTAGTAAGAGAATTTTAAAAAAATAAGAGAGCTAAAGGCAATAGTGAGAGAATTACATGAAAAGTCTTAATTGAAGGCTATAGTATGTGCATCTGAAGTCAAATAAAGACCAACAGTTATTGTCAGGAATATTAACAAAAATCATTGCATTCAGGATGATGTAAGGAATTTGAAGGGAAATCATGGTTGAATGTTATAGTTAAGGAATTTTGAAAAAGAAATTAACAGAAGGCTATAGGAAGAAAATTTGAAGAAATTGGTGGCACCAGGCTATAATAAGGGTATTTGAAGAAAAATAATGACTTAAGGCTATTGGAATGGATTTTGAATAATAAATCATGGTTTAAGGCTGTAGTAAGGGATTTTAAATAAAAAAACTTTGGGTGAATCTTGTAGTAGGAGAATTTTAAGAAAAATCAGAGCTGAAGGGTATAGTAAGGGAATTTTAAGAAAAATCAAAACTGAATGCTATAGTAAGGGAATTTTAGGAAAAATGATTGTTGAAGGCAATAATAATAGAATTAGAAGAAACCAATGGTTGAAAGCTATATTAAGGGAATTTTTTCAAAAATCTTGAAAAAAGTCTATAGTAAAAGATTTTGAAGAAAAATAATGATTGAAGGCTTTAGCAAGGGGCTTCTGACCATAATTATGACTTAATGCTATAGTAATAGAATTTTAAGAAATTTGTGGCACAAAGCAATAGTAAAGGAATTTGAAAAAAAATAATGACTGAACGCTATTGGAAAGAAATTTAATGAAAAATCATGGTTAAAGGCTATAGGAAGGGATTTTAAATAAAAAAACTTGGCTAGTTCCTGTAGAAAGAGAACTTTAAGAAATATCGGAGCAAAAGGGTATACTAAGGGAATTTTAAGAAAAATTAAAACTGATCGCTAGAGGAAGGGAATTTTAAGAAAAGTCATTGCTTAAGTCTATAATAATAGAATTTGAAGAAAACAATGGTTCATGGCTATATTATGGGAATTTTATTAAAAATTCTGCAAAAAGGTTAAGTAAGACAATTTGAGGAAAAATAATGGTTGAAGGCTATAGAAGGGGACTTTTGACCAAAATTATGACTGAAGGATATAGTAAGATAATTTGAAGAAATTCTTGGCACATGGCTATAGTAAGGGAATTTGAAGAAAAAACATGGCTGAAGGCTATAGTAAGGGAATTTTAAGAAAAATCAAATTTAAAGGTTAAAGGTTGTAGTATTGGAATTTGAAAAAAATCATGGGCAAAGATTTTATTGAGAGAATTTTAAGAAAAACAGAGCCGAAGGCTATTCTAGCAGAATTTTAAGAAAATTTTTAATTGAAGGCTATAGTAAGAGATTTTAATTAAATTCATGGCTGAAGGCTAAAGTAAGAGAATTTAAGGAAGATTGTGGTTTATAGGCTATATTAAGATAATTTTCAACAAAATCATGGCCAAAGGCTACAGAAAGGAATTTAAGGAGAAATCATGATCAATGGCTATAGTAATGGAATTTTGAAAAAATTTATGACTAATTGCTATTGTAAGAGAATTTGAAAATTTTTTTGGCACAATGCTATAGTAAGGTAAATTTATGTAAAATCATGGTTTACTGCTCTAGTAATTGATTTTGAGGAAAAAAACTTCCTGAAGGTTTTAGCAAGCGTTCCTTAGGAAAAAAATCAGAGCTGAAAGGTATAGTAAGGGAATTTTAAGAAAAATGAAAATTGAAGGCTACATGGAATTTAAGGAAAAATTATGGCTGAAGGCTATGGAATAGAATTTTAAAAAAAAACTACTGTAGAAGGTTATTGTAAGAGAATTTGAAAAAAAATGATGGAAGAAGGCTATTGTAAAAGAATTTGAAGTAAAATAATGGTTGAAGGCTATAGTAAGAGACTTTTGACAAAAAATATGACTAAAGGCTTTAGCAAGAGAATTTGTAGAAATTCATGGCACAAGGCTATACATAGGGATTTTGAAGAAAAATCATTGTTGAAGGCTATAACAAGGTAATTTTAAGAAAAATCATTGCTGAAGGCTATAACAAGGTAATTTTAAGAAAAATCATGGTTTATGACTATAGTTAAGGAATTTAAAGAAAATAATGGCTAGGGAATTTTTGGAAAACACATATTTTAATGCTATAGTAATGGAATTTAAAGAAAATAATGGCTAAAAGTTGTAGTAAGAAAATTTTTAAAAAATAAGAGCTGAAGGAAATTGTGGGAGAATTATATGAAAAGTCTTAATTGAAGGCTATAGTATGGGAATCTGAAATCAAATAAAGGCTAAAGATTATTGTAAGGAATATTAACAAAAATCATTGCATAAATGCAGCTGGAAGGATTTTGAACGAAAATTATGGTTGAAAGTTATAGTTAAGGAATTTTGACAAACAAATTACAGAAGGCTATAGTTAAAAAATTTGAAGAAATTGATGGCACAAGGCTATAATAAGGGTATTTGATGAAAATTAATGACTGGAGGCTCTTGGAAAGGAATTTTAAGAAAAATCTTGGTTTAAGGCTGGAGTAAGTGATTGAAAATACAAGAACTTTGGCTGATGCTTGTAGTGAGAGAATTTTAAGAAAAACCAGTGTTGAAGAGTGTAGTAAGGGAATTTTAAGAAAAATCAGAACTGAATGCTATGGAAAGGGAATTTTAAGAAAAGTCAATGATGAAGGCTTTAATAATAGAATTTGAAGAAAACTATGGTTCAACGCAATATTAAGGGAATTTCTTCAAAAATCTTGAAAAAAGGCTATTGTAAGAGAATTTGAAGAAAAATAATGGTTCAAGGCTATAGCGATGGGCTTCTGACCAAAATTATGACTAAATGCTATAGTTAGAAAATTTGAAGAAATTAGTGGCACAAGGCTATAGTAAGGAAATTTGAAGAAAAATAATGACGGTAGGCTATTGTAAGGGACTTTTATGAATAATCATGGTTTAAGGCTATAGTAAGATATTTTAAATAAAAAAATTGGGTAGTTCTTGTACTAAGAGAATTTTAAGAAAAATCAAAACTAAATGTTAAAGAGAGGGAACTTTAAGAAAACTCATTGCTTAAGTTTATAATAATAGAATTTGTAGGAAACAATGGTTCAAGGCTATATTAAGGGAATTTAATAAAAAATCATGAAAAAAGGCTAGGTAAGCGAATTTGAAGAAAAATAATGGTTGAAGGTGATAGAAGGGGAATTTTGACCAAAATTATGACTAAAAGATATAGTAAGTTAATATGAAAAATTCTTGTCACAAGGCTACAGTAAGGGAATTTCAAGGCAAAACATGGCCGAAGCCTATAGAAAGGGAATTTTATGAAAATCCAAGCATAAAGGCTGTCAAAATTGAATTTAAAGATAATCATGGGGGAAGATTTTAGTAAGAGAATTTTACAAAGAAATAGAGCAGAAGACTACGCTAGGGGAATTTTAATAAATTTCATAATTGAAGGCTATAGGAATATATTAGAAGTAGAATCATGGCTGAAGGCTATATTAAGAGAATTTTCACCAAAATCGTGGCCAAAGACTATAGATAGGAATTTGAAGATAAATCATGATCAATGCCTATAGTAATGGAATTTTGAAAAAAATTATGACTAATTGCTATTGTAAGAGAATTTGAAGAAATTTTTAGTACAATTCTATAGTAAGGGAATTTGAAGAAATCTCATGGTTGAAAGCTATTGTAAGGAAATTATATGTAAAATCATGATTTACGTCTCTAGTAAGGGATTTTAAGGAAAAAAACTTGTTGAAGGTTTTAGTAAGCGTATTTTAAGAAAAATCATAGCTGAAGGGTATAGTAAGTGAATTTTAAAACAAGTGAAAATTGAAGGCAATATGGAATTTAAGGAAAAAGCATTGCTGAAGGCTATGGTAATAGAATTTTTAAAAAACTACAGTAGAAGGTAATTGTCAGAGAATTCAAAAAGAAAATGATGGAAAAAGGCAATAGTAAGAGAATTTAAAGTACAATAACGGTTGAAGGCTATATCAAGGGACTTTTGATAAAAATTATGACTAAAGGAATTAGAAAGATAATTTGAAGAAATTAGAGGCTCAATGCTATGCCAAGAGAATTAGAAAAAAAATCATTGCTGAAGGGCATAACAGGGGAATTTTAAGGAAAAATAAGTGTTTATGGCTATAGTTAGGGAATTTAAAGAAAATAATGGCTAAGGAATTTTATGAAAACTCATGTTTTAATGCTATGTTAATGGAATTTAAAGAAAGTAATGGCTGAAAGTTGTAGTAACAGAATTTTGAAAATATAAGAGCTGAAGGAAATTGTGAGAGAATTATATGAAAAATCTTAATTGAAGGCTATAGTATGGGAATCTGTAGTGAAGTCTAGGCTAAAGGTTATCGTATGGAATATTAGAAAAAATTATTGCATAAAGGTTGTTGTAAGTAATTTGAAGGGAAATCATGGTTGAAAGTTATAGTAAAGTAATTTTTACAAAAAAATAACTGAAGGCTATAGTAAGAAAATTTGAAGAAATTCACGGCACAAGGCTATAATAAGGGTATTTGAAGAAAAATAATGACTGAAGGCTATTGGAAAGGAATTTTAAGAAAAATCATGGTTTAAGGCTATAGTAAGGGATTTCAAATAAAAAAACTTTAGCCGATGGTTGTAGTAAGAGAATTTTAATAAAAATAAGAGTTGAAGGGTATTGTAAGGGAATTTTAAGAAAAATCAAAACTGAATGCTATAGGAAGTAAATATTAAGAAAAATCATTGTTGAAGGCTATAATAATAGAATTTGAAGAAAACTAAGGTTCAAGGCTATATTAGTGGAATTTTTTAATAAATCTTGAAAAAAGGCTATAGTACGAGAATTTGAAGAAAAATAATGGTTGAAGGCTATAGTAATGGTTTTCTGACTGAAACTATGGCTCAATACTATAACAAGAGAATTTGAAGAAATTCGTGGCACAAGGCTATAGTAAATGAATTTGAAGAAAAGTAGTCACTGAAAGCTATTGGAAGGGAATTTTATGAAAAATCATTGTTTATGGCTATAGTGATGAATTTTAAATAAAAAAATGTGGCTAGTTCTTGTTGTAAGAGAATTTTAAGAAAAATCAAAACAGAAGGGTATAGTAAGGGAACTTTAACAAAAATCAAAACTGAATGCTAAAGGAAGGGAATTTTAAGGAAAATCATTGCTTTTACGCTATCATAATAGAATTTGGAGAAAACAATGGTTCAGGGTTATATTAAGGGAATTTTATAAAAAATCATGAAAAAAGTCTAAGTAAGAGAATTTGATAAAAAATAATAGTTGAAGGATATAGAAGGAGACGCTTGACCAAAATTACGACCGAAGGATATAGTAAGATAATTTGAAGAAATTCATGGAAAAAGGCTATAGTTTGGGAATTTGAAGAAAAATCATGGCTGAAGGCTATAGTAAGGGAATTTTATGAAAAATCAAGGTTAAAGGCTGTAGTAATAGAATTTGAAGAAAATCATGGGCAAGGATTTTAGTGAGAGAATTTGAAGAAAAAATAGAGCAGGAGGCTATTCTTGGGGAATTTTAAGAAAATTCTTAATTGAAGGCTAAAGGAAGAGATTTTAAATAAATTCATGGCTGAAGGCCAAAGTAAGAAAATTTAAAGAAGATAGTGGTTTACAGGCTATATTAAGAGAATCTTGACCAAAATCATGGCCAAAGGCTATAGAAAGGAATTTGAGGAGAAATCATGATCAATGGATGTAGTAATGGAATTTTTGAAAACTTTTATGACTAATTGCTATTGTAAGAGAATTTGAAGAAATTTTTGGCACAATGCTATAGTAAGGTTAATACATGTAAAATCATGATTTACCGCTCTAATAAAAGATTTTGAGGAAAAAAACTTTCTGAAGGTTTTAGTAATCGTATTTTAAGAAAAATAAGAGCTCAAGGGTATAGTATGAGAATTTTAACAAAAATGAAAATTGAAGGCTATATGGAATTTAAGGAAAAATTATGGCGGAAGGCTATGACAATAGAATTTTTAAAAAACTACCGTAGTAGGTAAGAGAATTTGAAAAAAAATGATGGAAGAAAGCTATTGTAAGAGAATTTGAAGTAAAATAATGGTTGAAGGCTATTGTAAGGGACTTTTGACAAAAATTAAGACTAAAGGCTTTAGAAAGAGAATTTGTAAAAATTCATGGCACAAGGCTATACATAGGAATTTTAAAGAAAAATA
Organism: Aristolochia fimbriata; assembly: GCA_019845555.1. Taxonomy (NCBI): domain Eukaryota; kingdom Viridiplantae; phylum Streptophyta; class Magnoliopsida; order Piperales; family Aristolochiaceae; genus Aristolochia; species Aristolochia fimbriata. The sequence continues at coordinate 28,405,448 of CM034083.1, read as the reverse complement.
ATTGTTGAAGGCTATAACAAGGTAATTTTAGGAAAAATCATGGTTTACAACTATAGTTAGAGAATTTGAAGAAAATAATGGCTAGGGAATTTTTGGAAAACACATGTTTTAATGCTATAGTAATGAAATTTAAAGAAAATAATGGCTGAAAGTTGTAGTAAGAGAATTTTTAAAAAATAAGAGCTGAAGGAAATTGTGGGAGAATTATTTGAAAAGTCTTAATTGAAGGCTATAGTATGGGAATCTAAAGTCAAGTCAAGACTAAAGGTTATTGTAAGGAATATTAACAAAAATCATTGCATAAACGCAGTTGTAAGGATTTAGAAGGGAAATCATGGTTGAAAGTTATAGTTAAGGAATTTTGAAAAAAAAAAAAAAAAAAAAAAAGAAGGCTCCAAAAAAAATTTGAAGAAATTGGTGGCACGAGGCCATAATAAGGGTATTTGACAAAAAATAATGACTGAAGGCTATTGGAAAGGAATTTTAAGAAAAATCATGGTTTAAGGCTATAGTAAGTGATTTAAAATACAAAAAACTTTGCCTGATGCTTGTCGTAAGAGCATTTTAAGAAAAACCGGAGCTGAATAGTAAGGGATTTTTAAGAAAAATCAAAACTGAATGCTATGGGAAGGGAATTTTAAGAAAAATCAATGATGAAGGCTTTAATAATAGATTTTGAATAAAACTGTGGTTCAAGGGAATATTAAGAGAATTTTTTCAAAAATCTTGAGAAAAGGCTATTGTAAGAGAATTTGAAGAAAAATAATCGTTGAAGGCTATAGCAATGGGCTTTTGACCAAAATTATGACTGAATGTTATAGTAAGAGAATTTGATGAAATCCGTGGCACAAGGCTATAGTAAGGAAATTTGAAGAAAAATAATGACGGTAGGCTATTGTAAGGGACTTTTATGAATAATCATGGTTTAAGGCTATAGTAAGATATTTTAAATAAAAAAATTGGCTAGTTTTGTAGTAAGGGAATTTTAAGAAAAATCAGAGCTGATGGGTATGTTAAAAGAATTTTAAGAAAAATCAAAACTAAATGTTAAAGTGAGGGAATTGTAAGAAAACTCATTGCTTAAGTTTATAATAATAGAATTTGAAGGAAACAATGGTTCAAGGCTATATTAAGGGAATTTAAAAAAATCATGAAAAAAGGCTAAGAAAGAGAATTAGAAGAAAAATAATGGTTGAAGGGGATAGAAGGGGACTTTTGACCAAAATTATGACTAAAGGATATAGTAAGTTAATTTGAAAAAATTCTTTGCACAAGGCTATAGTAAGGGTATTTGAAGAAAAAACATGGCCGAATACTACAGAAAGGGAATTTTAAGAAAAATCAAGCATAAAGGCTGTAGAAATTGAATTTAAAGACAATCATGGGCAAAAATTTTAGTAAGAGAATTTTACGAAAAAATAGAGTAGAAGGCTATGCTAGGGGAATTTTAAGAAATTTCATAATTGAAAGCTTTAGGAATATATTAGAAGTAGAATCTTGGCTCAAGGCTATATTAAGAGAATTTTCACCAAAATCATGGCCAAAGACTATAGATAGGAATTTGAAGAGAAATCATAATCAATGCCTATAGTAATGGAATTTTGAAAAAAATTATGACTAATTGCTATTGTAATGGAATTTGAAGAAAATTTTAGCACAATGCTATAGTAAGGGAATTTGAAGAAAACTCGTGGTTGAAAGGAAATTATATGTAAAATCATGGTTTACGGCTCTAGTAAGGGATTTTTAGGAAAAAACTTGTTGAAGGTTTTATTAAGCGTATTTTAGGAAAAATTAGAGCTGAAGGATATAGTAAGGGAATTTTAAAACAAATGAAAATTGAAGGCAATATGGAATTTAAGGAAAAATCATGACAATAGAATTTTTAAAAAACTACCGTAGAAGGTAATTGTCAGAGAATTCTAAAAGAAAATGTTGGAAATAGGCAATAGTAAGAGAATTTAAAGTAAAATAATGGTTGAAGGCTATTGTAAGGGAATTTTGACAAAAATTTTGACTAAAGGCTTTAGAAAGAGTATTTGAAGAAATTCGTGGCAAATGGCTATACCTAGGGACTTAGAAGAAAAATCATTGCTGAAGGGTAAAACAAGGGAATTTTAAGGAAAACTCAGTGTTTACGGCTATAGCTAGGGAATTTAAAGAAACTAATGGCTAATGAATTTTAAGAAAACTCATGTTTTAATGCTATGGTAATGGAATTTACAGAAAGTAATGGCTGAAAGTTGTAGTGAGAGAATTTTGAAAATATAAGAGCTGAAGGCAATTGTGTGAGAGTTATATGAAAAATCTTAATTGAAGGCTATAATATGGGAATCTGTAGTGAAGTCTAGGCTAAAGGTTATCGTAAGGAGTATTAGAAAAAGTTATTGCATAAAGACTGTTGTAAGTAATTTGAAGGGAAGTCATGGTTGAAACTTATAGTAAAGTAATTTTCATAAAAAAGTAACAAAAGGCTATAGTAAGAAAATTTGAAGAAATTCGTAGCACAAGGCTATAATAAGGGTATTTGAAGAAAAATAATGACTGAAGGCTATTGGAAAGGAGTTTTAAGAAAAATCATGGTTTAAGGCTATAGTGAGGGATTTGAAATAAAAAAACTTTAGCCGATGCTTGTAGTAAGAGAATTTTAATAAAAATCAGAGCTGAAGGGTATTGTAAGGGAATTTTAAGAAAAATCAAAACTGAATGCTATATGAAGTGAATTTTAAGAAAAATCATTGTTGAAGGCTATAACAATAGAATTTGAAAAAAACTAAGGTTCAAGGCTATATTAATGGAATTTTTTATTAAATCTTGAAAAACGGCTATAGTAAGAGAATTTGAAGAAAAATAATGGTTGAAGGATATAGTAATGGGCTTCTGACCAAAACTATGGCTGAATACTATAACAAGAGAATTTGAAGAAAAGTAATCACTGAAGGCTACCGGAAGGGAATTTTATGAAAACTCATTGTTAAATGCTATAGTAATGGATTTTAAATAAAAAAACATGGCTAGTTCTTGTTGTAAGGGAATTTTAAGAAAAATTGAAACTGAAGGGTATAGTAAAGGAACTTTAAGAAAAATCAAAACTGAATGCTGAAGGAAGGGAATTTTAAGGAAAATCATAGCTTTACGCTATAATAATTGAATTTGTAGAAAACAATGGTTTAGGTATATATTAATGGGATTTTATAAAAAATCATGAAAAAGAGCTAAGTAAGTGAATTTGAAGAAAAATAATAGTTGAAATTACAACCGAAGGAAATAGTAAGATAATTTGAAGAAATTTGTGACAAAAGGCTATAGTTTGAGAATTTGAAGAAAAATCATGGCTGAAGGCTATAGTAAAGGAATTTTAAGAAAAATCCAGGCTAAAGACTGTAGTAATGGAATTTGAGGAAAATCATGGGCGAAGAGTTTAGTGAGAGAATTTTAAGAAAAAATAGAGCTGAAGGCTATTCTAGGGGAATTTTAAGAAAATTCTTAATTGAAGGCTATAGTAAGAGATTTTAATTAAAATCGTGGCTAAAGGCTAATGTAAGAGAATTTAAAGAAGATTGTGGTTTATAGGCTATATTAAGAGAATTTTCACCAAAATCATGGCCAACGGCTATAGAAAGGAATTTAAGGAGAAATCATGATCAATGGCTATGGTAATAGAATTTTGAAAATATTTATGACTAATTGCTATTGTAAGAGAATTTGAAGAAATTTTTGGCACAATGCTATAGTAAGGTAAATTTATGTAAAATCATGGTTTAGCGCGTTAGTAATGGATTTTGAGGAAAAAAACTTCACGAAGGTTTTAGTAAACATATTTTAAGAAAAATCAGAGTTGAAGGGTATAGTAGTGGAATTTTTTAAAAAATGAAAATACAAGCCTATATGGAATTGAAGGAAAAATTATGGCTGCAGGCTAAGGCAATAGAATTTTAAAAAAACTACCGTAGAAGGTTATTGTAAGAGAATTTTAAAAAAAATGATGGAAGAAGGCTATTGTATGAGAATTTGAAGTAAAATAATGGTTGAAGGCTGTAAGGGACTTTTGACAAAAATTATGACTAAAGGCTTTAGAAAGAGAATTTTTAGAAATTTGTGGCACAACGCTATACATAGGGATTTTGAAGAAAAATCATTGCTAAAGGCTATACCAAGGTAATTTTAGGAAAAATCATGGTTTACGACTATAGTTAGGGAATTTAAACAAAATAATGGCTAGGGATTTTTTGGAAAACAAATGTTTTAATACAATAGTAATGGAATTAAAAGAAAATAATGGCTGAAAGTTGTAGTAAGAGAATTTTTAAAAAATAAGAGCTGAAGGAAATTGTGGGAGAATTATATGAAAAGTCTTAATTGAAGGCTATAGTATGGGAATCTAAAGTCTAATCATGGCTAAAGGTTATTGTAAGGAATATTAACAAAATCATTGCATAAAGGCAGTTGTAAGGATTTTGAAGGGAAATCATGGTTCAAAGTTATAGTTAAGTAACTTTGACCCAAAAAAAAATAACAGAAGGCTACAATAAGAAAATATGAAGAAATTCAGTGCACAAAGCTATATTAGGGTATTTGAACAAAAAAATAATGACTAACGGCTAATGGAAAGGAATTTTAAGAAAAATCTTGGTTTAAACCTATAGTAAGGGATTTCAAGTAAAAAACTTTGGCCGATGCTTGTAGTAAGAGAATTTTAAGAAAAATCAGAGCTGAAGGGTATTGTAAGGGAATTTTAAGAAAAATCAGAGCTGAAGGGGTATTGTAAGGGAATTTTAAGAAAAATCATAACTGAATTCTATAGCAAGTGAATTTTAAGAAAACCATTGTTGATGACTATAATAATTGAATTGTTAGAAAGCTAATGTTCAAGTCTATATTAATGGATTTTTTAAAAAATATTTAATAAAGGCTATTAAAAAAAGAATGCTAAGAAAAGTAATGGTTGAAGGCTATTGTATGGGGCTTCTGACCAAAACTATGGCTGAATACTATAATAAGAGAATTTGAAGGAATTCCTAGCTAAGGCTATAGTAAGGGAATTTGAAGAAAAGTAATCACTGAAGGCTATTGGAAGGGAATTTTATGAAAAATCATTGTTTATGGCTATAGCAATGGATTTTAAATAAAAAAAACTTGTCTAGCTCTTGTTGTAAGAGAATTCTAAGAAAAATCAAAATTGAAGGGTATAGTAATGGAACTTCAAGAAAAATCAAAACTATATGCTAAAGGAAGGGAATTTTATGGAAAATCATTGCTTAACTCTATAATATTAGAATTTCAAGAAAACAATGGTTCAGGGCTATATTAAGGATATTTTATAAAAAATAATGAAAAAATATTAAGAAGAGAATTTGATGAAAAATAATAGTTGGAGGATATAGAAGGAGACTTTTGACCAAAATTATGACCGAAGGATATAGTAAGATAATTTGAAGAAAATTGTGGCGAAAGGCTATAGTTTAGGAATTTGAAGAAAAATCATGGCTGATGGCTACAGTAAAGGAATTTTAAGACAAATCCAAGGTAAAGGCTGTAGTAATGGAATTTGAAGAAAATCATGGGCAAAGATTTTTGTGAGAGAATTTTAAGAAAAAACAGAGCTGAAGGCTATTCTTGTGGAATTTTAAGAAAATTCTTAATTGAAGGCTATAGTAAGAGATTTTAATTAAATTCATGGCTGAAAGGTAAAGTAAGAGAATTTAAAGAATATTGTGGTTTATAGGCAATAGAAAGGAATATGAGGAGAAATCATGATCCATGGATATAATAATGGAATTTTGAAAAAATTTCTGACTAATTGCTATTGTAAGAGAATTTGTGGGAATTTTTGGCACAATGCTATCGTAAGGTTAATTTATGTAAAATCATGGTTTACCGCTCTAATAAGGGATTTTGAGGAAAAACATTGTCTGGAGGTTTTAGTAAGTGTATTTCAAGAAAAATCAGAGCTGAGCGGTATAGTAAGGGAATAATAAGAAAAAAGAAAATTGAAGGCTATGTTGAATTTAAGGAAAAATTATTGCTGAAGGCTATGGGAATAGTATTTTAAAAAAAACTATCGTAGAAGGTTATTTTAAGAGAATTTGAAAAAAAATGATGGAAGAAAGCTATTGTAAGAGAATTTGAAGTAAAATAAAGGTCGAAAGCTATAGTAAGGGACTTTTGACAAAAATTATGACTAAAGGCTTTAGAAAGAAAATTTCTAGGAATTTTTGGCACAAGGCTACCCATAGGGATTTTCAAGAAAGATTATTGCCGAAGGTCATACCAAGGTAATTTTAGGAAAAATCATGGTTCACGACTATAGTTAGAGAATTTCAATAAAATAATGGCTAGGGAATTTTTGGAAAAGACATGATTTAATGCTATGGTAATGGAATTTAAAGAAAATAATGGCTGAAAGCTGTAGTAAGAGAATTTTTAAAAACTAAGAGTTGAAGGCAATTGTGGGAGAATTATATGAGAAGTCTTAATTGAAGTCTATAGTATGGGAATCTAAAGTCAAATCAAGGCTAAATGTTATTGTCAGGAATATTAACGAAAATCATTGCATAAAGACAGTTGTAAGGATTTTGAAGGGAAATCATGGTTCAAAGTTATACTTAAGGAAATTTGACAAAAAAATAGAAGAAGGCAACAATAAGAAAATTTGAGGAAATTCGTGGCACAAGGCTATAATAAGGGTATTTGAAGAAAAATAGTGACTAAAGGCTAATGGAAAGGAATTTTAAAAAAAATCTTGGTTTAAATCTATAGTAAATGATTTCAAATAAAAAAACTTTGGTTGTTGCTTGTAGTAAGTGAATTTTAAAAAAAATCAGAGCAGAAGGGTATATTGTAAGGAAATTTACAGAAAAAACAAAACTGAATGCTATAGTAAGTGAAATTTCAGTAAAATCATTGTTGAAGGCTATAATAATAGAATTTCTAGAAAACTAATGTTCAAGGCTATATTAATGGATTTTTTTCAAAAATCTTTAAAAAAGGCAACAGTTAAAAAATTTGAAGACAAATAATGGTTGAAGGCTTATAGTAAGGGGCTTCTGACCAAAACTATGGCTGAATACTACAATTAGAGAATTTGAAGAAATTCGTGGCATAAGGCTATAGTAAGGGAATTTGAAGAAAAGTAATCACTGAAGGCTATAGGAAGGGAATTTTAAGAAAAATCATTGTTTATGCCAATACTAACGCATTTTAAATAAAAAAAACTTGGCTAGTTCTTGTTGTAAGAGAATTTTTAGAGAAATTGAAACTAAAGTGTAAAGTAAGGGAACTTTAAGAAAAATAAAAACTGAATGCTAAGGGAATTTTAAGGAAAATCATTGCTTAACTCTATAATAATAGAATTCGAAGAAAACAATGGTTCGGGCTATATTGAGGGAATGTTGTAAAAAATCATGAAAAGAGGCTAAGTAAGAGAATTTGAAGAAATATAATAGTTGAAGGATATAGAAGGAGACTTTTGACCAAAATTACGACTGAAGGATACAGTAAGATAATTTGAAGAAATTCGTGGCAAAAGGCTATAGTTTGGGAATTTTTAGAAAAATCATGGTTGAAGGGTATAGTAAGGGAATTTTAAGAAAAATGCAGGTTAAAGGCTGTAGTAATGGAATTTGAATAAAATCATGGGCGAAGATTTTAGAGAGAGAATTTTAAGAAAAAACAGAGCAGAAGGCTATTCTAGGGGAATTTTAAGAAAAATCTTAATTGAAAGCTATAGTAAGAGATTTTAATTAAAATCATGGCTGAAGGCTAAAGTAAAAGAATATAAAAAAGATAGTGATTTATAGGCTATATTATGAGAATTTTCACAAAAATCTTGGCCAAAGGCTATAGAAAGGAATTTGAGGAGTAATCATGATCAATGGCTAAAGTAATGGAATTTTGAAAAAATTTATGACTAACTGCTATTGTAAGAGAATCTGAAGAAATTTTTTTCACAATGCTATAGTAAGGTTAATTTATGTATAATCATGGTTTACCTCTCTAATAAGGGATTTTGAGGAAAAAAATTGTCTGAAGGTCTTAGAAAGTGTATTTTAAGAAAAATCAGAGCTGAAGGGTATAGTAAGGGAATAATAAGAAAAATGAAAATTGAAGGCTATATGGAATTTAAGGAAAAATTATAGCTGAAGGCATTGGCAATATTATTTTTTAAAAAATTACCGTGAGAAGGTTATTGTAAGAGAATTTGAAAAAAAAAAATGATGGAAGAAGGCTATTGTAAGAGAATTTGAAGTAAAATAAAGGTCGAAGGCTATAGTAAGGGACTTTGACAAAAATTATGACTAAAGGCTATAGAAAGAGAATTTGTAGAAATTCGTGCCACAAGGCATTATGTAGGGAATTTGAAAAAAAATAATTGTTGAAGGCCATAACAAGGTAATTTTAGGAAAAATCATGGTTTCAGACTATAGTTAGGGAATTTGAAGAAAATAATGGCTAGGGAATTTTTCAAAAACACATGTTTTAATGCTATGGTAATGGAATTTAAAGAAAATAATGGCTGAAACTTCTAGTAAGAGAATTTTTAAAAAATAAGAGCAAAAGGCAATTGTGGGAGAATTATATGAAAAGTCTTAATTGAAGGCTATAGAATTGGAATCTGAAGTCAAATCAAGGCTAAAGGTTATTGTAAGGAATATTAACAAAAATCATTGCAAAAAGGGAGTTGTAAAGATTTTGAAAGGAAATCATGGTTCAAAGTTATACTGAAGGAATTTTGACAAAAAAATAACAAAAGGCTACAATAAGAAAATTTCAAGAAATTCGTGACACGGCTATAATAAGGGTATTTGAAGAAAAATAATGACTAAAGGCCGATGGAAAGGAATTTTAAGAAAAATCATGGTTTAAAGCTATAGTAAATGATTTCAAATAAAAAAATTGGTTGAGGCTTGGAGTAAAAGAATTTTAAGAAAAATCAGAGTTGAAAGGTATATTGTTAGGGAATTTAAAGAAAAAACAAAATTGGATGATATAGTAAGTGAATTTTAAGAAAAATCATAGTTGAAGGCTATAATAATAGAATTTGCTGAAAACTAAAGTTCAAGGCTATATTAATGGACTTTTTTCGAAAATCTTAAAAAAATTCTATTGTAAAATAATATTAAGAAAAATAGTGGTTGAAGGCTATAGTAAGGGGCTTTTGACCAAAACTAAGGCTGAATACTACAATTAGAGAATTTGAAGAAAGTCGTGGCACAAGGATATTGTAAAGGAATTTGAAGAAAAGTAATCACTGAAGACTATTCGAAAGGAATTTTTTGTGAAAAATCATTGTTTATGGCTATAGTAATGCATTTTAAATAAAAAAAACTTGGCTAGTTCTTGTTGTAAGGGAATTTTAGAAAAAAAACGAAACTAAAAGGTATAGTAAGGGAACTTTAAGAAAAATCAAAACTGAATGCTAAAGGAAGTGAATTTTAATTTAAAACATTGCTTAACTCTATAATATTAGAATTTGAAGAAAAAACAATGGTTCGGGCTATATTAAGGGAATTTTATAAAAAATCATGAAAAAAGGCTAAGTAAGAGAATTTAAAGAAATATAATAGTTGAAGGATATAGAAGGATACTTTTGACCAAAATGACGACCGAAGGATATAGTAAGATAATTTTAAGAAATTCGTGGCAAAAGGCTATAGTTTGGAAATTCGAAGAAAAATCATGGCTGAAGGCTATAGTAAGGGAATTTTAAGAAAAATCCAGGTTAAAGGCTGTAGTAATGGAATTTGAAGAAAATCATGGACTAAGATTTTAGTGAGAGAATTTTAAGAAAAAATAGAGCTGAAGCCTATTCTAGGGGAATTTTTATAAAATTCTTAATTGAAGGCTATAGTAAGAGATTTTTAATTAAAAAAACATGGGTGAAGGCTAAAGTAAAAGAATTTAAAGAAGATTGTGGTTTATAGGCTATATTAAGAGAATTTTCCCCAAAATCATGGCCAAAGGCTATTGAAAGGAATTTGAGGAGAAATCGTGATCAATGGCTATAGTAATGGAATTTTAAAAAATTTATGACTAATTGGTATTGTAAGAGAATTTGAAGAAATTTTGGCACAATGCTATAGTAAGGTTAATTTATGTAAAATCATGGTTTACCGCTCTCATAAGGGATTTTGAGGAAAAAAACTGTCAGAAGGTTTTAGTAAGCCTGTTTGAAAAAAATCAGAGCTGAAGGGTATAGTGTGGGAATAATAAGAAAAATGAAAATTGGAGGCTATATGGAATTTAAGGAAAAATTATGGCTGAAGCCGATGGCAATAGTATTTTAAAAAAACTACAGTAGAAGGTTATTGTAAGAAAATTTGAAAAAAATGATGGAAGAACGCTATTGTAAGAGAATTTGAAGTAATAAACAGGTCGAGGGCTACAGTAATGAACTTTTGACAAAAATTATGACTAAAGGGAAAGAGAATTAGTAGAAATTCGTGGCACAAGGCTATTCTTAGCGATTTTGTAGAAAAATCATTGTTGAAGGCCATAACAAGGTAATTTTAGGAAAAATCATGGTTTTCAACTATTGTTACGGAATTTAAAGAAAATAATGACTAGGGAATTTTTTGAAAACACATGTTTTAATGCTATGGTAATGGAATTTAAAGAAAATAATGGCTTAAAGTTGTAGTAAGAGAATTTTTAAAAAATAAGAGCTGAAGGCAATTGTGAGATAATTATATGAAAAGTCTTCATTGAAGGCTAAAGTATGGGAATCTGAAGTCAAAGCAAGGCTAAAGGTTATTGTAAGGAATATTTACAAAAAATCATTGCACAAAGGCAGATGTAAGGATTTTAAGGGAAATCATGGTTGAAAGTTATAGTCAGGGAATTATGCCAAAAGAATAATAGAAGGCTACAATAATAAAATATGAAGAAATTCGTGGCACAAGGCTATAATAAGGGTATTTGAAGAAAAAAATAATGACTAAAGCCTAATGGAAAGGAATTTTAAGAAAAATCATGGTTTAAAGCTTTAGTAAGGGATTTCAAATAAAAAAAAGTTTGGTTGATGCTTGTAGTAAGAGAATTTTAAGAAAAATCAGAGCTGAAGGGTATTGTATGGGAATTTAAAGAAAAACAAAACTCAATTCTATAGCTAGTGAATTTTAATAAAAATCATAGTTGAAGGCTTAATATTGAATTTGCAGAAAACTAATGTTCAAGGCTATATTAATGGATTTTTATCAAAAATCTTAAAAAAAGGCTATTGTAAAAGAATTTGAAGAAAAATAATGGTTGAAGGCTATGTAAGGGGCTTCTGACCAAAACTATGGCTGAATACTACAATAAGAGAATTTGATGAAATTCGTGGCACAAGGCTATAGTAAGGGAATTTGAAGAAAATTAATCACTGAAAGTTATTGGAATGGAATTTTATGAAAAATCATTGTTTATGGTTATAGTAATGGATTTTAAATAAAAAAAACTTGGGTAGTTCTTGTTGTAAGAGAATTTTAAGAAAAATCGAAACTGAATGGTATAGTAAGGGAACTTTAAGAAAATTTAAAACATAATGCAAAAGGAAGGGAATTTTAAGGAAAATCATTGCTTAACTCTATAATAATAGAATTTGAAGAAAACAATGGTTCAGGGCTATATTAAGAGAATTTTATAAAAAATCAAGAAAAATGCTAAGTAAGAGAATTTGAAGAAAAATAATAGTTGAAGGATATTGAAGGAGACTTTGACAAAAATTTTGACCGAAGGATATAGTAAAGTAATTTGAAGAAATTTATGACAAAATGCTATAGTTTTGGAATTTGAAGAAAAATCATGGTTGAAGGCTTTAGTAAGGGAATTTTACGAAAAATCCTTGTTAAAGGCTGTAGTTATGGAATTTGAAGAAAATCATGGGCGAAGATTTTAGTGAGAGAATTTTAAGAAAAAACATAGCTAAAGGCTATTCTTGGGGAATTTTAAGAAAATTCTTAATTGAAGGCTATTGTAAGAGATTTTAATTAAAATCATGGCTGAAGGCTAAAGTAAAAGAATATAAAGACGATAGTGGTTTACAGGCTATATTAAGAGAATTTTAACAAAAATCTTGGCCAAAGGCAATAGAAAGGAATTTGAGGAGATATCATGATCAGTGGCTATAGTAATGGAATTTTGAAAAAATTTATGACTAATTGCTATTGTAAGAGAATTTGAAGAAATTTTTGGCACAATACTATAGTAAGGTTAATTTATGTAAAATCATGGTTTACCTCTCTAATAAGGGATTTTGCGGAAAAAAAATGTCTGAAGGTTTCGAGGGCTATAGTAACGGACTTTTGACAAAAATTATGACTAAAGGCTTTAGAAAGAAAATTTATAGAAATTCATGGCACAAGGCTATACCTAGGGATATTGAAGAAAAATCATTGTTGAAGGCCATAACAAGGTAATTTTATGAAAAACCATGGTTTTCGACTATTGTTAGGGAATTTAAAGAAAATAATGGCTTAAAGTTGTAGTAAGAGAATTTTTAAAAAATAAGAGCTGAAGGCAATTGTGGGATAATTATACGAAAAGTCTTAATTGAAGGCTATAGAATGGGAATCTGAAGTCAAATCAAGGCTAAAGGTTATTGTAAGGAATATTTAAAAAAATCATAGCTTAAAGGCAGCTGTAAGGATTTCTAAAGGAAATCATGGTTGAAAGTTATAATGAGGGAATTTTGACAAAAGAATAACAGAAGGCTACAATAATAAAATTTGAAGAAATTCGTGGCACAAGGCTATAATAAGGGTATTTGAAAAAAAATAATGACTAAAGACTAATGGAAAGGAATTTTAAGAAAAATCATGGTTTAAAGCTATAGTAAGGGATTTCAAATAAAAAAACTTTGGTTGATGCTTGTAGTAAGAGAATTTTAAGAAAAATCATAGCTGAAGGGTATTGTATGGGAATTTAAAGAAAACCAAAACTGAATTCTGTAGATAGTGAATTTTAATAAAAAATCATTGTTGAAGGCTATAATATTAGAATTTGTAGAAAACTAATCTTCAAGGTTATATTAATGGAATTTTTTCAAAAATCTTAAAAAAAAGGCTATTGTAAAAGAATTTTAAGAAAAATAGAGGTTGAAGGCAAAGTAAGGGGGCCCTGACCAAAACAACGGCTGAATACTACAATAAGAGAATTTGAAGAAATTTGTGGCACAAGGCTACAGTAAGGGAATTTGAAGAAAATTTATCACTAAAGGCTATTGGAAGGCAATTTTATGAAAAATCATTTTTTACGGATATAGTAATGGATTTTTAATAAAAAAAAAAACTTGGGTAGTTCCTATTGTAAGAGAATTTTAAGAAAAATCGAAACTGAATGGTATAGTAAACGAACTTTTAAGAAAAAATCAAATCATAATGGAAAAGGAAGGGAATTTTATGGAAAGTCATTGCTTAACTCTATAATAATAGAATTTATAGAAAACAATGGTTGAGGGCTATATTAAGAAAATTTTATAAAAAAATCATGAAAAAAGGTTAAGTAAGAGAATTTGAAGAAAAATAATAGTTGAAGGATATAGAAGAAGACTTTTGACAAAAATTTTGACCGAAGGAAATAGTAAGTTAATTTTAAGAAATTCATGGCAAAATGATATAGTTTGGGAATTTGAAGAAAAATCATGGTTGAAGGCTATAGTAAGGAAATTTTAAGAAAAATCCAGGTTAAAGGCTGTTGTTATGGAATTTGAAGAAAAACATGGGCGAAGATTTTAGTGAGAGAATTTTAAGAAAACACAGAGCTGAAGGCTATTCTTGGGGAATGTTAAGAAAATTCTTAATTGAACGCTATAGAAAGAGATTTTAATTAAAATTATGGCAGAAGGCTAAGGTAAGAAAATTTAAAGAAGATTGTGGTTTATAGGCTATATTAAGAGAATTTTCACCAAAATCAAGGCCAAAGGCTATAGAAAGGAATTTGAGGAGAAATCATGATCAGTGGCTATAGTAAAGGAATTTTGAAAAAATTTATGACTAATTGCTATTGTAAGAGAATTTGAAGAAATTTTTGGCACAATACTATTGTAAGGTTAATTTATGTTAAATCATGGTTTGCCGCTCTAATAAGGGATAATGAGCAAAAAAACTTTTTGTAGGTTCTAGTAAGCATATTTTAAGAAAAATCAGAGCTGAAGGGTATGGTAACGGAATTTTAAGAAAAATGAAAATTGAAGGCTATATGGAATTTAAGGGAAAATTATGGCTGAAGGCTATGGGAATAGAATTTTGAAAAAACTACAGTTGAAAGTTATTGTAAGAGAATTTGAAAAAAAAATGATGGAAGAAGCCTATTGTAAGAGAATTTCAGGTAAAATAAAGGTTGAAGGCTATAGTAAGGGAATTTTGCCAAAGATTAAGACTAAAGGCTTTTCAAAGCGAATTTGTAGATATTCGTGGCACAAGACTATACACAAGGATTTTGAATTAAAATCATTGCTGAAGGCCATAACAAGGTAATTTGAGGAAAAATCATGGTTTATGACTCTTGTTAAGGAATTTAAAGAAAATAATGGCTAGGAATTTTTCAAAAAACACATGTTTTAATGCTATGGAAATGGAATTTAAAGAAAATAATGGCTGAAAGTTGTAGTAAGAGAATTTTTAAAATATAAGAGCTGAAGGCAATTGTGGGAGAATTATATGAGAAGTCTTAATTGAAGGCTATAGTATGGGAATCTGAAGTCAAATTAAGGCTAAAGGTTATTGTAAGGAATATTAACAAAAATCATTGAATAAAGGCAGTTGTAAGGATTTTGAAGGGAAATCATAGCTCAAAGTTATACTTAAGGAATTTTGACCAAAAAATAACAGAAGGCTACTATAAGAAAATTTGAAGAAATTCGTGGCACAAGGCTATAATAACGGTATTTGAAGAAAAATAATGACTAAAGGCTATAGAAAGAGAATTTGTAGTAAAATAATGGTTGAAGGCTGTAGTAAGGGACTTTTGACAAAAATTATGACTAAAGGCTTTAGAAACAGAATTTGTAGAAATTCATTGCAGAAGGCTATTCCTAGGGAATTTGAAGAAAAATCATTGCTGAAGGCTATAAAAAGGGAATTTTTTGGAAAAATCAGTCTTTACGGCTATAGTTAGGGAATTTAAAGAAAATAATGGCTAGGGAATTTTAAGAAAACTCAAGTTTTAATACTATAGTAATGGAATTTAAAGAAAATAATGGCTGAAATTGGTAGTAATAGTATTTTTAAAATATAAGAGCTGAAGGCAATTGTGTGAAAATTATATGAAAAATCTTAATTGAAGGTTATTGTATGGGAATATGTAGTGAAGTTTAGGCTAAAGGTTATCGTGAAGGAATATTAACAAAAATTATTAAGGCCAAGGCTGTTGTAAGGAATTTGAAGGGAAATCATGGTTGAAAGTTATAGTAATGAAATTTTGACAAAAAAATAACAGATGGCAATAGTAAAAAAATTTGAAGAAATTGATGGCACAAGGCTATAATAACGGTATATGATGAAAAATAATGACTAAAGGCTATTGGGACGAATTTTAAGAAAAATTATGGTTTAAGGTTATAGTAAGTGGTTGAAAATACAAAAAAACTTTGGATGATGCTTGTCGATGAGAATATTAAGAATAACCAGAGCTAAAGGGTATAGTAAGGGAATTTTAAGAAAAATCAAAACTGAATGCTATGGTAAGGGAATTTTATAAAAAATCAATGATGAAGGCTTTAATAATAGAATTTGAGGAAAACTATGGTTCAACGCTATATTAAGGGAATTTTTTCAAAAATCTTGAAAAAAGGGTATTGGAAGATAATTTGAAGAAAAATAATGGTTGAAGGCTATAGCAATGGGCTTCTGACCAAAATTATGACTGAATGATATAGTAAGAAAATTTGAAGAAATTCATGGCACAAGGCTATAGTAAAGAAATTTGAAAAAAAAATAATGATTGTAGGCTATTGCAAGGGACATTTATGAATAATCATGGTTTAAGGCTTTAGTAAGATATTTTAAATAAAAAAATTGGCTAGTTCTTGTAGAAAGAAAATTTTAAGAAAAATCGAGCTGAAGGGTATAGTAAAAGAATTTTAAGAAAAATCAAAACTAAATGCTAAAGTGAGGGAATTTTAAGAAAACTAAAAGTTTAAGTTTATAATAATTGAATTTGAAGAAAACAACGGTTCAAGGCTATATTAAGGGAATTTAATAAAAAAATCATGAAAAAGCCTAAGAAAGAGAATTTGAAGAAAAAATAATGGTAGAAGGCTATAGAAGGGGACTTTTGACCAAAATTATGACTAAAGGTTATAGTAAGTTAATCTAAAAAAAAGTCTTGGCACAAGGCTATAGTAAGGGAATTTGAAGAAAAAATATGTCCGAAGCCTATAGAAAGGGAATTTTAAGAAAAAAAAAATAAGCATTAAGTCTGTAGCAATTGAATTTATAGAAAATCATGGGCGACGATTTTAGTAAGAGAATTTTATGAAAAAAAATAGAGCAGAAGGCTATGCTAGGAGTTTTATGAAATTTCTTAATTGAAGGCTATAGGAATATAATTGAAGTAGAATCATGGCTGAAGGCTATATTAAGATAATTTTCACAAAAACATGGCCAAAAATGATAGATAGGATTTTGAAGATAAATCATGATCAATGGCTATAGTAATGGAATTTGAAAAAATTTATGACTAATTGCTATTGTAAGAGATTTTGAAGAAAATTTTGGCACAATGCTATAGTACGGGAATTTGAAGAAAACTCATGGTTGAAAGCTATTGTAAGGAAATTATATGTAAAATCATGGTTTACGGCTCAAGTAAGGGATTTTAAGGAAAAAAAAGTTGTTGAAGGTTTTAGTGTTTATTTTAAAAAAAACAGAGCTGAAGGGTATAGTAAGGGAATTTTAAAAAAAAGAAAATTTATGTCTATATGAAACTTAAGGAAAAAATCATGGTATAGTAAGGGTATGCCAATAGAGTTTTAAAAAAACTACCGTGGAAGGTAATTGTCAGAGAATTCAAAACAAAAATGATGGAAGAAAGCAATAGTAAGAGAATTTAAAGTAAAATAATGGTTGAAGGCTATATTAAGGGATTTTTGACAAAAATTATGACTAAATGCTTTAGAAATAGAATTTGAAGAAATTCGTGGCACAAGGCTATACCAAGGAAATTCAAAGAAAAATCATTGCTTAAGGGTATAACAAGGGAATTTTTAGAAAAAAATCAGTGTTTATGGCTATAGTTAAGGAATTTAATGAAAATAATGGCTAAGGAATTTTAAGAAAACTCATGTTTTAATGCTATAGTAATGGAATTTAAAGAAAATAATGGCTGAAAGTAGTAGAAAGAGAATTTTTAAAATATAAGAGCTGAAGGCAATTGTGAAAGAATTATATGAAAAATTTTAATTGAAAGCCATAGTATGGAAATCTATAGTGAAATCAAGGCTTAAGGTTATCGTAAGGAATTTTTAAGAAAAATCATGGTTTAAGGCTATGGTAAGGGATTTTAAATAAAAAAAAACTTTGGTTGATGCTAGTAGTAAGAAAAATTTTAAGAAAAATCTGAGCTTAAGGGTATAGTAAGATAATTTTAAGAAAAAATCAAAATTGAATGCTATATTATGGATTTTTAGAAAAATCATTGTTGGTGGCTTTATTAATTGAGTTTGAAGAGAACTATGGTTCATGTCTATATTAAGGGAATTTTTCAAAACCTT